>OX451388.1:8831282-9406277 GCA_949629135.1 Eremobia ochroleuca
ACCGCCCTTTTCTAGAATACAGAATTCAAAACTTGAAATTCGAATATCACTCCCGATTGTACTTAAAACAGTTTAGACAAAATTCCTACATTGTTTCGACTTAGTAGTTTAATGTTTATTGGCAAATTTATTCATTACGCTAACACAATAGCCAGTAACGCCCGTTTCAGACACCATTGTAACTGTGGGTTCACTATCGATTCAAACAAACTAATGCATTAACCACACGAAGGGCGTTACAGGTTGTTCTATTTATATATTCTACTTGAACTCCTTAAAGATAAGTTGCTAATTTATTTATAGATATGATGTCAGATATCTTTTACGACTATTTATAATACTGTCTCTTTTCTCTTTCCTATTGTTTTAGATGGTCACGCCTGACGCTCTATTTACCCTTTTCGGTACGTGTGCACATACATTCCGTATTTTATATTAAAACATTAATATTGCTCCTGAGTCCTGTCGCCTGAAAGACAAATTGTCAGCTAACATTCTCGACTTCTGTACTGATAACCGCATCCGACCACTTGTCGAAGCTTTGCTTGATAACACTATCGAATCTAAATTCTAAACGCTTTATTAACTCGTATGACAATTTGTGTTTCAGACACCCTAGTCGTAGCTATGTTACTTAGATCGTCTATTGTTTACCCAGTGTTGTCTTTATTTCAGTTTTTTTTTTTTTTTCTCTTTGTGGGCTGTCAGTTTCAAAGTAGATACGATACAGCGAAATACGCATCTCTGTGTGACGATGACGTCATAGTCCTTATTTTATTTTATTATGTTTTTTATTAAGTTACTTAGTATTAGCACTTATACCTACCTGAATATCGGTAATCGGACAGCGACACCACAAACATGGTAATCGCTGTTAAGAGCTTTTTTTTATAAATGAGAGGTGCGTTAACTGAGAGCAAACGAGAGTTTAAGAACTCTTTGCCAGTTAAATAGTGAGTAGAAGTGAATAATAGTTTCCAGTAATTTGCTTAACACAGCGCGCCAGTACACGGCCGGTGCTGTTAACCGCTAAAGCATTAATCGAAAGCTTAACGTGACCAATTTAGAGCTTGGAGTTGTTTCTTCTTGTATTTTCCAACTGTCCCGTTTCACGACATTATATATTTGAAGCCGTTGTACTAAAATATGTTGTGTATTTTAAAGAAACCGTGTTTAAGTGTAGTGACTCAGTTAGCTATAGATATACTTTAGACAACGTTAACAGTGCGTTATCCTATTGTTAGACTGTGTTTCTTATACCAAATATAAACAAAACAAAAATTCACAAAACACACTAAACAAAAAGGATACTTATATAACTTATCTATAGTTCGTACATCTAAAAGCGTGTTTGTAAGACTTTTGTTTGCGTATAGGCGTGTACGGCGATGTGCAACGGGTGAAGATTCTCTACAACAAGAAAGATTCAGCCCTCATTCAGATGGCCGAACCACACCAGGCCCATCTAGGTACGTATTCTATTACAAACTCTATCCCTACTATCCCAAGGTCGATTTTACTTTAAAAGGGATGTATTTATTTAGGATTATGAGTGTACTTATGGTTCTCCTGTCTGCTGTAGTTTGTTTTTCTTGTAACATGAAGTGTCGTTGTTTACTTGGTACTTATAGTCTTATTCATTAACATTTTCTTAAGAGATACTTTGTGTTTTCTCCTTCAGTTAGTTCAGAATAGATTTGACTTAGATATTTAATAAGGCATTACGAACTGTGACAATGTGTTTATTAAACAGCAAATAAAAAATTAGAAATTACCATATGAGTTAGTTATCAGGTCTATAGAAACTAACATTATTTTTTTACAAAAAATGGTCTTTTAACATGTAATCTTCTAACAGCCATGACCCACATGGACAAGCTGCGCGTGTTCGGCAAGGCGATGCGTGTAATGCTTAGCAAGCACCAGACTGTGCAGCTGCCCAAGGAGGGACAGCCTGATGCTGGACTCACCAGGTACGTTAATATAATAAATACATAATCAATCTATAATGCTCCCATTCCTGGGACATGACCTCCTCTCTTTGAGAGGGAGTGGGCTGTGTGGCTGTGTGGCCACGCGGGCACAGTGCGGGTTGGTAGATGTCACATAACTTCAAATTTTTGGCTCTAGGACATGCCGGTTTCTGCCGGTTGCCGGATGGACATAATAATAGTAATATAATAAGGCAGCACAATATGTTAAATACATGTGCCGTCCTTACATCTAAATGAGAATAGCATCAAGAAAACCAATATAAAATGTTATTATTATGCTATTTATTGACTGCTATGCGCAAGGTCGTGGGTTCGATTCCCACCTAGGACAAAATAATGTTTGTGTGATGAGCACGATCATTTGTTCTTTTTCTGGGTGTACTTTATGTATATATATGTATGTATTTAGAAATATATATGTATGCTTATCAGTTGTCTAGTACTCATAGCACAAGCTCTGCTTAGTTTGACTAGACTAGATGGCGTTGTGTGAAAGTTTTGTAATATTATTATTATTATTCATTCACATAAATGGGACTTGATTATTTATAACCTGTCGACTTATACCAGTTTAGGTTCCCAAATAGAAACATTTTCTATTTACCTTGTCAGTTTTCAGTAAACACGATATTGAAGTGATTGACATGACCTTTAAACCTACATCACTCGTTCTGAATCACAGCTTGACTTTGTGATCCCATTTTATGTCCGATATTTGTATTGTTAAGACTTGTTAAGCCGGTATTCCCAATACGTTATTATATTCGTCAAATAGATTGAAAATTCTGAGAATATACAGGTAAGATGTATAGCGTTGGTCTACTACTATTTTGCGACCTTCTTGTACTAAAACGGATATCTTTAGATAAATATTGGATATTTTGGGTTTCTTATTTTCGTACACTGGAAAGTAATCCTTTAACTCCCATAAAATAACAACTAAATACCAACCAAACTAAAAAACCCCTAATATCAACCAAATCTTCTTTTAGTCAACTTACACGTCTTGGCCTGTTCTAATCTAACGTCAATTACTTTGGCATAGCAATTTTTATCGCCCGTCTACGCTACGCCGAAATGTCGTAGCGAAACAAGTCGCTGCTACGTGCGTAGGCGCAGTGCTACGCGGCGTAGCACGTAACGCGCTACACAATTCACCGCTTCGTGCATTCAACATTTTTTTCGTACATTTTTCAGGGATTACTCCCAGAGCCCGCTGCATAGATTCAAGAAGCCTGGCAGCAAAAACTACCAGAACATCTACCCACCAAGCGCGACTCTTCATCTGTCCAACATTCCGTAAGTTTCCAACTATATTCAAACCAAAATCCTCGTAATACTTTAAATAAATACCTACAACGAATTAATCTGTGAATTGGAGAGATAGCTTGAATTTGTGGTTTGTTCACAGAGCTACGGTGTCTGAAGATGATATCAAGGAAGCCTTCACCAAGCGAGGATTCACAATTAAGGCTTTCAAGTTCTTCCCGTAAGTTATACCTATATTTTGATTTTATAGCGATTTTTTTTTAAATACCTATGCATTGCAATATCATGCCATTGCATTGCTAGATGGACGGGCGATCTAAAGAAGGTGGCTGGGGTAGACTGGCTGCGGAAGGCGGAGGACAGGGTGTTGTGGCGGAGTCTGCGAGAGGCCTATGTCCAGCAGTGGACTGCGATAGACTGCATGCAAAAAACGAGCTGAAAACTGAGGCTTTTACTTAAAACTTTAATTTCCCAATTACAGGAAGGACCGCAAAATGGCGTTGGTGCAGCTCCCATCGATCGACGACGCGGTGGCGGCGCTCATCAAGATGCACAATTACCAGCTGTCCGAGTCCAACCACCTGCGAGTGTCCTTCTCCAAGTCTTCGATCTAAGTACGCGCGACGGAATATCACACAAGCGGCTAGTCGCGTCCCCGTCGCCCGTGTGCGGCGCGCCCGCACGCCGACATAAGGCTGTCTGCACTGCGACACAAGGCCGCCTGCACTGCGACATAAGGCCGCCTGCACTGCGACATAAGGCCGCCTGCACTGCGACATAAGGCCCCCCGCACACTCCGCGACGGTGCGAGCCTCCCTGACGCGACTGACCAACATCGTACCTCTCACACAAATCGAGAATTTCCCTCGACTGAAGTTAAAATATATCTGTATTACGCTTACACGGATCACTAGATATTAAGTGCTATTCTATTTTCTTAATAAATACGTACGTTTCGTGTTACTGTACATCTAATCTTAGATACGATCATCACAGTCAAACGTTGCTTATATCTACTGTATTTTCGATACGATTCTTAACGGACGTACTAACGTAGAGAGGAATTATATTTTGTGTGATATTCATTCCATATTTTGAATAAGTATATCAATTATTTTATTTTTATAAACTCGTAATATTTCCCGGTGATTACAATATATAGTTTCGTTATAATGAATTATCAGGATGGTATGTTTTGCAATTAGATTGCGCTATTTACGTTTGCACTGGGCGACTCGCGTGTGTACTATCATATTAGTGCTCGCAATGTCAAACATTGCTCGCTTGTTCGTCCTCAGTACGGCAGCCAAGATATGTACCACCTTACAATTTTATATTCATTACATTATTAGCACATTGTTGAAATATCTCTTGGTCACATTAATTTGCAGTTATTACTATTAAATTGTATTTTATACATATATTTTATTGTCTATTTTAATATGCACAATTTACTATTATTGCATTTCTTTGTAAGTAAATATAGTTTTGTACGCATACACATTTTTTTCTTATTTTATTAATGGAATGTTATGTTTAGAAATGTGTATGTGTGTGCAATATTAGTTATAGACATAATTTTAATAATATATTTTAGATGTAACCGTGTTCTGTCACCGGCGACCGGTGTTCTTGCTTCCATTCTTGTTGCGTTGTTAGGAGAATATTGTCCGTTCTTTACTTCATTCATAGTTATTGACGATTAGTTAGTGTAATCACAACTCTTATCACTAAGCATCTAGTTGTATATCACTATTTAAACGTTATGTTCAGTGACATAATAGTGACATGATGCATTTATTTTGATGTTAATTTATGTTAATGGTAGCTACAACATATATAAATGCTCGTGCATATCTTTCACTAAGTGGTTAATTTTAGATAATTATTTATTTGTGAGCGAAGGGAGGCGCGGCGGTGTGGCCAACCTCGCGAACATATATTTTAGAATAATTTTCACTATTGCTATGGATGCCACACTGCAGTGGAGTTGCGGCGACGGTCTATCAAGTATTAGCCAGATCTGATTTTGCTCTACGACATATTTAATCAACAGTATTTACACTAGGTCACAATAACTTCATGAAACAGTATTTTAGTTAATGAACTGTCTTTCTCGATGCTTCGTTTTGTATATAGACACACTCCCACTTCGATGTGTTAAGCATCTCACACTTCGGACTTCGCTAAGCTCTCGATTGGATTTCACACATCTTTGCCTTCTTAAATTAATTTAAAAAATATGTCTAGTCCAATGCAAAAGAGATTAAGTTTGTGAATTAAGTGATTACGTTATCAAAATCTTATGAATTCGTCTCAAAATATTTGAAGTCTGGTAGGAAAGCTTTTGTAAAAAGATTGTATATGGTAACGAATTTGTTGGTAGAGGGAAGCCCGCGAGAGCAGCTACCGTTAGGACCAGTTTAAGTGTTCAGTTACACGTCCAGATTATGTGATTAGGCAAAGCATGCGTGAAACAGATACCTGAATATGACGAGTTAGAGGATACTGCCGCCAGCGCGAGAACAGCGCCGCCAGACTGGCGTGTTAATTAATATTGTAAGTCACTTATCAATCAATGCATTACATATCTCGACGATGCCACGGTCGGTATTCAATTAGGATAGAAAAGGGAATGTATATTGTAGGATAAATAAAACTTTACGGTACGATGTGTACATAGATTGAATCACACCAGTGACACACCCTACCTGCAGTACGCAGTCACCTGGGCAGTGGACCGGGAAGTGTATGCACGTATTCCACATCAGGCAGTCTTTATTAACTACTCCATTACTTTTAACATATCCCATTGTCGAAAAATAGTCGCAAAAAAAAAAGTGAAAAATAAACTTTTATTTTAGAAAACATTTGTGAAGTTATAAAAATCACATATTTACACTATTATGAAATGTATAATAATTATATATCACGTAACATACATAAGAAATAAAGATAGAGCTTAGTAAGATGATTAAACTGAAAAAAAAAATTAGATTGTCATTACGATGTAAGGTTTAATAGAAAAATTTAATCATACAATTGTATTAATCAGTACCTATCTATAATAAGAACGTAAAAGTAGTTATTTGGTTTAGATAATGTTAGGTGACCAGGGTGTGGTGATATTTTGCACGTTTTTGAAAATGTTTTTCTATACGGCGCAGGATTCTGTGCCTGTGTTTTGAAATGGTGAGGAGTGGTGGTCGAGTGACGTGAGAGCGGCGGTAATCGCATTTGTAATTTTAATAATAATTGTATTATTATTATGTATTTAAATTAAACAAGAATCACAAAGAGGAGATTACATATCTACAGTACTCAGCGTAGAACGCTACACACATGCCGCGGTTCCGTTCCGTCGATGGTTAGCTCGCAGCTCGCGTGTAGAACTGTTACTCACTCGCTTGTGCTCAATACATTTGTAGAAATGCTCGATTACTTTGTACTGTGTGTGTAGCGTTTTCAGGCCTAAAATTTTCTCAATAACATTGGTATTGACTAATAGATAATTATAGGAACTTATGTGTTTAGAGAAGTATTTTAAATATCTAGATTTTAATGGTAATATTATTAAAAAATAAATAAATAGATCAGTGTTTAGGATGAGATGCCAAATTTAAAGTCAATACAGATTATTTTAGGTAAAAGGTAATTGAAGTAATCTTAACATTTATTGAAAAGTTGATAAAAATGTTACAGTTAAATTATATTTGAGAGTTTTATTAAGCGCAATATATGCAATTTTATTCATTGTAAGTGAACATTGTTTCAATTTGTTAGTTAAAGTTATGCGTTGAAAAATGATGTGAAAGTTGTTTTCGAATGTGTTAATTGATCCATCTGCGCGATGTGACTTTTAGTCGGCGCGGTTTGCACGTCGTGCTATACTCTGCGTTATCGTGTATCGTGTACTTCGTATGTATCTCTTGCGTTCCATACATATCTCCGCATATCATACTGAATATGCTTATATTTTATTGCGCTTTATAATATTTATCTCTACTACATACATATATTAGCTGTATTTAGTATTTCATAATGATATGAATAAAGGCCAACATATCAATAAATAGAACTTTGGCTAAGGCGCATATATTATACCTTTGTCATACTCCTCGATATTCTGCTTAGATGTTGTCTGACTTCCTTCCACCTCAGCGGCGACCGCTCGATGGTTCATGTGACGTTTTGCGTGTCGTCGTCGTCTTCTTATTTTAATTTTAAGCCTTTTGTGTGGTTAATTTCACTCTTTATTTTTAATTTCATAATTAAACTATTATTATCATTGATACTTTTTGTTCTTTATTTTCAATCCTTTCCCTTTCTACCTACATCCCTTTTTTATTTCAATTTCCATACCAATTGTCTACGAAACGACAGCGGGGCGGAGTAACGACAAGAAAACGTTTAGTTCACTCACTCACTGCCTTCATTCAGTTTGTTGTTCATGAATGTATATGGTTATAATTTCATCCCTTTATTTCAGACCACCTGAAGAAGTTTCAAGAAACTATTTGTAAATAAAACTTATAAATGTTAAAGGGGAACAATATAATGAAATGATGTACATTAGTACACAATTGGTATTCTAGACATATTCGTACTTATAGAACTTAATTATTACTATCCTGGCGGAATCTACACTCAACTACATTTTAAAATATATCTATTACGCTTCGATATATTTATATAACTTGTGAATAAAAAATTCTCTACCTTTTTCAACTGAGTCTTCTGACTTGAGAAAAGAATATTTAGGCGAAATAAAAACACGTTGTTTAATTGAATTGTAAAGGGAGTAAGGGACTTAAAATATTGCCAATGATAATTATGTTTTATATAATATTATCAAGTGGAATATTGTATTTCGCACAGGGTATAATGTGAATTAAAATTATAGCGCTGCCCGTGGCATTTGATCGCCCGAGGCGGTTATTTTGTGTCCGTGCTACGTCCCTTATTCCTACTGCGTGGAAAGAACTGAACCATTCCGTAATGAAACGTTATTAGCGAAATTATTGTGTGCCTGCCACTTTATAAACGAGACCCGAGCAACATCAGGAGAGACCAACCAACCAGTGACATTGTATTGAATGTATTTAAATTAATTGTTTCGAAAACATTACGTGCGTGAAAGTGGCAGCTACACTAATGTTAAATTAATCTGAGGATGTAAATATTATACACGACTATGTTAATAATTACAAATTAAATTAATAGGATCTATAGTAAAGATTAACATAATCATTACTTTAAGATTTACTAGTTAAATATCCTATCTTAATTTCTGTAGTCGCTCTAGTTAATTATATACCTACCTAACTTATCGAACCCTTCTTAGGAAGTATTACATACTATTACTACCTTCCTTGGTTTCCTCTTGATTTAATAATGTTTTTGTTGTTTCATTAAAAGAATTAAATAAAGGTGTGCAAATTAAAGGGTTGTGTGTAAAGTTAAAATAGTTAAATAGATGTAAACGATCGTTCGAGCAACGTTTATCTCAACAGTTTCTCGAGAAGCACATCTAGTTTTGTTCACTATCGTAGTAAGACTTGCTGAAACAATTCGAACATGTCAATATTAATTAGTCTTAATTCAATATGCCAAAGACCAATCGTTGGGGAAAATAACAGGGATATAAGTAATAATATTTTTCCTTTCAACTTAACTAACGTTTTATCTCTAATAAATACACGTTTAAAATCAAAATGGCAAGCTTTAACGAGCTATATTTCAAGATAAAACATATTTTGATGATTGTTTTGTGAAAATTAATTTTATTAAACGCGTACGGTCCATCTGAGAGGCCGGACGCTCACTAAACTACTTTATGTAAAACAGTTATATGAATTATAAATATATACAACAATATTAATATCTAAGTGACTACCCTATTGAATTCTAGATTTATTCTTTGTGATTTTATAATAAAATATAGTTGAAAATGGAGTTTTTATTTTATTTATATTCTCATCTTCCTACTTTACTCAAATATAACAGTAATAGCAGCCTGTAACCGCGAATACGTAGGTACTTGCATATATAACACACACACAATGCTAGCTAATATTTTATTGTAATGCCTACCTATTGCTCACATTGCCAATCATTTTGGCTGCGCGGGTCAAACTAGCGTAGGTATGCCAGGCGTTATCATCTTCAAAATGAAAACAGACAACTAGAATTATACTACAACAGCCGGTCGATTCTGTAAAAATCTCACCGTGAAATCATAAGTGAAGTGAGCTTAAAGTGAGCAGTGTCAATAGTGTTAATCCCTAATGACAGCTCACTCCACGCTCACTTCACCCAAGTTTTCACGGTGAGATGGTTACAGAATCCCACGGCTGATACTTAAGCTAAGAACAAAGTGCAGGATTTTTTTTTTTTTGAAAGGTGGGTATCTAGTTAATTTTATTGTTTACGTCATTTTTCTAATGTATAGTAAGCCATATTAAATCTAGATGGCGCTATTGCTGGGTCACTGAATGACATTTACAGACCGCGTCACTTGAATAGCCTCACCCTATATTCCAGCAATTTATATTTATACAATATACAAATACGTACTTATTTGTCATATTTTGATTACTCGTCTACCGTCTACAACAAAACACGCATGAACTTGTACGAGCGTATCCACGGCGCACCGCGCGTAAGTCGACGATTGAGTTATCTGTTCCACATGAATAGCCTCAGTTGACTTCCAAATGTCCTCGCATTTGTTTGTTTATAATTTTCGATGGTAATTCATTGTACTATTAGTGTTCGTTTCATTTCATATATAATACTCGTAGTTTTTGGAATATTATCATTATGGGGCGTGGTAAAAAATTAACGGATATCGAAATAGAAAAAAATATTTTTTTATTTGGATAAACAATTGTCTCATCGCGATATTGCGCGTAAAATTGGTCGTAGTGTTAAAGTGATTAATAATTACGTGAAAAATAAAGAAAATAATGGAAACAATTATAAAGGTCGCACAAAATTGGCTGCTTCGTTACGAGAATGCCGACTTATTTTATGTGCAGCATCTAATTCTTCGAAGACAGTGCGGCAAATAGCAAACGAGGTAAACACCAGTGCTTCATTATCTACAGTGCGACGCATAATAAACTCTTCATCATACATCAAACGGAGAAAAATGAAGAAGAAACCCCGTTTGCTCGAGAGTCATGAAAAGGCCCGATTATCGTTTGCTAGATTACATATGTCCTGGACTGATCAGTGGTATGATGCTGTTTTTACCGACGGAAAAAAGTTTAATTTAGACGGTCCAGATGGATTATCATATTATTTTCACGATTTGAGAAAAGAAGAGAAAATTTTATCACGTCGTCATTCAGGAGGTGGTTCCGTAATGGTCTGGGGTGCGATTTCTTATCACTGTATCATCAGTATTTCTATTATTAAAGGAAAACAAACTTCTAAACTGTACATAAACCTTCTTGAAGAAAAAATAAAAGAGATTCGTGTCGTTTTAAAAAAAAAAGTGGATTTTTCAACAAGACAATGCCCCTTCGCATACTTCACATGAATCAAAAAATTGGTTTAATCAAAATAAAGTTCAAGTTTTAGATTGACCATCGAACTCTCCGGACTTGAATATTATAGAAAATGTTTAGGGCTATCTATCTAGCCAGTTATTTGCCGATGGACGCTATTTTAATAACAACACAGATCTTATAAAAGAAATTCATAGAACTTGGAATAATTTGGACCAAAATTACATTCGTTCGTTATATGATTGTACTCCCAATAGATTTTTTGACTTTATTAAGAGTAATGGAAAATATACAAAGTATTGAAATTAAATTAAAATATTTTTTTTCTGAGTTTTATTTTACTGAGGCTATTCAAGCGACACACCTAATTTGTTAGTGCAATTTTTATTATTTATTATTAATTGTCTAGTTTATGTAGTAAACTATACAAGTAAACTATACAGTAAGCTAGTATAATTTATTTATAAAATTAATGAAGCAATTGCTCTCATAGAATTGGATTTACAACAAATTTTGGGAGTGAGGCTATTTAAGTGACGCGGTCTGTATCTCTGCGTTCAGAAATGGAGAACACTTTCAAGATTTTTGTAGTTTATATGCAGATATGGAACACAATGGACAAATTAAACTAATGGGGTTAAAAACTGAAAGCTCGTCTTAGGTGGCCATCACAGTTCACCGTCTACAAACTGCAATTGTTTTGTTTATGTTTACTTTTATGTCGATCACAAATTAAAAGAAAACTAGATAAATATCTATGAGACTTGGAGGGTAGCATTATTAAAAGGCGAGCTAAGGAAAAGTGAAGCGTATACCACTGGTATAAAAGCAGCTTCAGTGGAAAAGACAATAAATTATAAACGTTTATGAGATGAGGGTGGTCTCATTGAAACCACCTCTTCAGTAAAGAGTATATTTGGAAGGTAAACAAAAGTAGGAACGAAACCCTAAAATCTAATTCGCGTAACAATGGCGGCAGGAGGCAGGCACTTTATGCGTCTTCACGCAGGAAGCGTGCTCGCTGCGGCCCGGTGGCGAGGGAAAGAGATAGATAGATTGAGTGGTTTCATACAATAAATCGTGACGGCCTGCGACCTCAAGACGCTCTGACTTCGGGTTGCTACACGTTTTATAATAAATTTATAGGTTACCTTGTGTTTGATAGCTTGAAGTTAATTTTTCGGTGAAGACTGGCGGTGTACCTCTGACAGGAGTTACCTGATCGGAGTTAAAACCAACTCGAGGATAATCTTCGCGACTGAACAACTTCAGAGATTTAGATAGATTTTAGATCAGCTGTGCTAGAATCTAAATTCTAGCACAGCTGATCTATTCTGTATATCACCGTGAAAACTTATGTGAAGTGAGCTTAAAGTGAGCTTTCATTCAACATGATGCTAAGGATTGACACAACTGACAGACCAATATTTAATAATATAAGTATTTATTATTTTATTATATTTATTTTATTTTTCGATTTTTTTTCTTAATTTATTTTGATTTCATTTTGAATTTTGTGACCCAGACAATTTGTTTTTTTCATGTTTTAATATTCTTTCATTTTAATTGCATTGACATTTTATTTTAATTTTAATTCTGTGACATTTTTAATTTGTATTAATTAATTTATTTTATTTGTAGGCATTGAAATTTTCTTCAGAGCTATGAGTATTCTGTGTAGCAGTGACATTGTGATATTTTATGTTTTATGTAATATGGGTCTTGCCTGAATTAAATGATTTATTATTATTATTAATATAGGTTCACTTCACCTAAGTTATCACGGTGAATTTTTACAGAATGATGATCTAATAAGTATGATAATATAAACACACATTATTTAATTATGCGAAAAGAAGTCACTTTTTTACATAAACTTGTATGTATAGAGACAGCTAGCTGTCAAATTTTTGGACGTGGGCTACATCTAAACACTTAAAATGTCACTACTACCCCCGAGAAAGGCTACGATAAAGAAGAAGAGAAGGCTTATGGCCATCGTAGTCATTTATGAGCTGTGCATAGTTAACTATTGTCTCATACCTATTTAGCTACAATACGTCAATACAATACGTCGTCTAAAATATCTCAACACACTATGTCGACTAACGAGGCATATTGAAAAATCTTCGCATATCCCCATTTAACCCTGGACAGCTCATAAATGGCTACGATGGCCATAAGCCTTTCTCGAGTTGTGAGAGATTTTGATGAGGTGCTTTTGCCTAAGTTTCATTTCTGAACAACAACTTCAATGTCAACATGACAACTTGAAGTCAATTTCAACAACATGTCAAGTCAATATCATTACGGGAAAATAAAAAATTGTGGATCATACATTCATTCCATGCAGGAATTGCTGAAGAATAATTAATAAAACAAAATAATTAAACAAAACTACGTCTAGTAAGAATTTATAGTGAACAAGAAAACTTGTGATGTTGGTGGTCTAGTGGTCAAAATCTGTCCTTCACAATGTTTCGGACAGTGCTGAGATTATCTCCTTCTTTTGGGATTTCTATTTTCAGTAGAGCTACTGGCCAATTTGACCAAGATTTACTTAATCGACCTAATATTGCTCCTCCTCAAACTGGTTGGGACCGAGTAAAATTAATGTATACTGGAAAGTAAGTCAGCAAACATCGAAAATCCTTAAGATAATCTACCTGGTACAATGATGTTTTTCCGAAAGAAATTTCATAAATTAAATAAAATATAACTGAAATTATGTTTTGCCCTATAGTTCTCAAACATTTTAATATAAAAACAAACTCAGAAACCCTACAGAATCTGTTATCTTGCAAAACCAAGGCTCCTAACCTCCTTTACTAAAATAGAATGAACCATAGCATAAAAACCAAAAGTCACATATTCAACTCAATTTCAGTGAATATGAAGAAGTTTCTGAAGAACTGAATACAGTAATACAGTCATCATTATGTGGGGCCTTCATCGGTGCTTGTGTGGGAGGATTTGTTTCTTCCCGTGTGGCTTATATGAATTTTATAGAAAATAATCAAGCAACTATATTTAAATCTACTGCTGATGCTAAGGTACTGCCTACATCGTTAAGTATGAGATATACATTTTTACAATCTTTTATTTAATTTGTAATGTTTGTAAGAAAGTCTCATCTCTTGAACTTGAATAGTTTTTCAACTTTATCGCTAAAGCAAAAGGTTCAAAGTTGATTGGGAAAATCTGACAGTTTCGGGTAGCTTGATGTGCTGGCGTCTGTACCTATTTTAGGTAAATAATACAATTTAAACAGAAATTAATGTTTGATTCCAGAAAAAATTACAAGATTATGTGACGGTAGCCTTTGCAAAGGGAGCTTATAAGTGGGGCTGGAGATTGTGCTTCTTCACAGGAATATTTAGGTAATTAAGTTTCACATATCTTTATAGAAATAATAATACACATTTTACTTATTTTTTAACTTTTTTTTTCATCAAATAACTTGCAGGCTATGAAGTTCTAATTATTGACATGAAAATAATTAGATGGAAAAAATTGCTATGAATCTCGAAATGATCTTTAAAGCTTCCACAAACGTTTTAATAGTCATGATCTACTAACATATGCATTACTTACATTGAAATTCATTTTTTGAACAACACTGAACGAGACACAATAGAAGTTTCATTGTTATTACGTTGATGAGTATTTAATGTCGCTCAAAGTGTTAATTGAATGCTCATTTATTTCAGTTTAATATCAACAACAGTCTCAGTGTACAGAGGAGACACATCTTTAATTGAATATATATCAGCAGGAGCACTCACAGGCGCGTTATACAAGATCGATATGGGATTAGCTGCTACATTAGTTGGTGCTGGTTTAGGTATGAAATATCATCCTGTGAAATTATAACAGGATTTTTTTTTAATCATAAGTCATTTATTTATTTGCAAACATGGGTAAGAGATACATAGATATTTTTCATTATAATACAGGTTGAAATTGAAAACATGCGACAAATCGAAATGAGAGATTGTACTCATCATTGTGAACAACTTTTACTATGAGATAAAACGTGAAATCGCGAAAAAAAATCAGCTGTTCCCTACATTTATGTTCGCATAACTCGTCAAAATGTAGGGAACAGCTGATTTTTTTTTTCGCAATTTCGGGTTTGGTCCCATGGTAAAAGTTGTTCATAATGATGAGTACAATCTCCCATTTCGATTTGTCGCATGTTTTCAATTTCACCCTGTATAGTTCTCCACATTTTACCTCCACACAGGTATGCAATTAAATTCAAACCTATCAATAATTTCAACTAAATTCAATAAATCACAATTCTAAAAAACCAATAAAAATAATTGTAAATAAATCAATAATAACTAAATTAAATAATAATAAATACATACCTAACAATTAAATTCAGAATAATCAATATTAATTACGTTCAAAAATAATAAATAACAAATGATTTTTCCTAACATAATAAATCAGATGTAGCAGGCAGATGTATCTTTCATTTAAATACTCATTAATATGATAATAACATTTCGCAACAAAAAGTTTGTGTATTTTGATTTTAAATAGATCTAAATCTTTAATTTCAATGAGCTTCCTGTCGATTCTGTAAAAATCTCACCGTGAAATCATAAGTGAAGTGCGTGGAGTGTGTTAATCCCTAGCGAATGACAGCTCACTCCACGCTCACTTCACCCAAGCTTTCACGGTGAGATTGTTACAGAATCGCATGGCTGTTTAGGTAGTTTATTGTACATTTTTGGTGCCTATAAGACTTTTATATAAAATAAGGAAAGCTCTTGATTACCAAATAGGTCACTCTAGCAAGCAAGTTGCATATCCCTAGCTAACATAATTCTAGAACCCACTTGGGTTTAAAAAGCCCTTGGCTGGGCCATCCATAAATTACATCACAAGAATTTCATGATTTTTGTAGCTCCCTCTCCCCTCCTGATCCTAGTTACAGGTGACTCCCTCTCTTGGTGTGATGCTACATATTATGCAACTGTAAATTAAACCTTATATTAATATTTGTTGATTTGGTAGTATTTTAAAGTTTTGCGCTGGAGTTGAAGTTTAGAGTTAATAGGTAATAGGTAATACAGGCTGGTGTTCGCAACTCCACGTTAATGCGCGCATTTTAAGAGTTTATGTATGTAGTTTAAGAGTTTTAATACTTTAGATTTATGGCATTTGACAGTACAAAGCTTTTGACTCGTCCGCTATGTCACACTTTGTTAACCACCCTTATAGTGTGACATAGTTTATAGATGGCCCCCTTGTCCTTATTTACAGTTATTCAGAAGTTTATGTGAATATCAAGTTTGGCCATTATCTGATTATCCATGTTCATTTTTAAAAACCATGTAATGTATGAAAAAATACTTTAGTTAGTTAAACCCCTTTTTTTGCAGGAACTGTATTAAGTGCTGCTGCCGGTGTCTTGATATTAACAATATTGAAAATTACTGGTCTCAATATGGAAGATATTAGGAAAGCTTTATATAAGTTGAAAGCAGCAAGGTAAGTTGATTAATTGAACGACATTCTTCTACTAAATTAGAGAAAAAAAAATTTTAATATAATGTAATAATTTTTTGAGCAGTGGTGGCCCAGTGGTGACAACCGCGACTTACGAGATATAGGTCGTAGGTTCGAATCCTGACAAGCGCTTCACTCTGTGTAAATGATTTCATCACCATTGCTCTCAAAATGGTGAAGCAAAACATCGTGAGGAAACCGGCATGTCCTAGAACCAAAAATTCGAAGACATGTGACATCTACCAACCCGCACTGGACCCGCGTGGTGGATTACGACCCACTCCCTCTCGCCGAGAGGAGGCTTGAGTCCCAGCAGTGGGAAAATTATAGGCTGATTATTCTAATAATTTAGTTTTTTGAATTACCAAATATACTTATTTACTTAAGTATTTATGCCTGGAAATTCTTATGTTCATTATTCACTTGACAATACATGTACTGCGACCCGTGTCAATTGTAACATCGCGCAACGTCGCTGCGACATCAACAGATCTGAATTTGTGTCTTCTAGCATTCATTATTACACTTATACCCGTTTTCACTAACACTAGGCGACATCTAAATAAAAGCGCGCTGTTAGATTTCAACTTTTGGCGCGAAAATGGGCAGTACATCAAACTACACTAAAATGTAGGAAAACAATATTATTTGATTTTGTTTTTTTTTAATTTTCAGAGAGGACCAATACAACCAAGCATTAGAAAAAGCAGCAACAATTAAGAACGACAAACTGACGGAACACCATAAAATGCTAGTTCTAGAAGAGGGGGAGAAAAAGATAGATGATATTAAATAGATTGAATATCAGCCGGTCGATTCTGTAAAAATCTCACCGTGAAATCATAAGTGAAGTGAGCACTTAATAGTTTTAATCCCTAGCGAATGACAGCTCACTCCAAGCTCACTTCACCCAAGCTTTCACGGTGAGATGGTTACAGAATCGCACGGCAGGTCCTACTTTATTAGTTCAGGCTATTTTAAGGGGGCAATCGTGTAAAGCTACCGTCTCCTAGAAGAGTGGTGGCCTCCACATAGAGTTTGCAATTTACTGGTGAATAGCGATTCAGAATAGCCAAAGCAAAGTATAATAAAGGATCATGAAACATTGATGGTTGAGATGACTGAAGAAGAAATCACGTCGAAATTCAAGGAAATATTTAACAAAGATTAACCTGGAACATTTTTTTGTAAATAAGTACAAGCGTACATACGTAACATACTTTTCATTCGCTTATATTATACAAATATGATAGGATAGATGGATTTCATTCTTATATTTGTTTGTGTATCACATAATATATTAAAATAAAGTAAAACCTTTAAAGAAAATTGTTATTCTGTTTGAATTTTTTTTGTTTGTTTGTACAGTATGAAGAGTAGTTATGAGTCTAAAATGTAAGTGTATTTTAATGTAAATAAAGTTACTAGATAAAGAAAATAATGAAAAGTGTTTTTAACTGTAGGCAAAGGAATGATGGCACGTGGACTCGTAGTCACACTAGATTCTCCCACCAATGTGACTAACAAGATCTTTTTTTTTCTGTTAGTAACAAAAACTTCTGCGTTAAAATTTTATCTTAATCCAACATGGAGGTAGCAAACACTTTTTCATATTATATGTGAATAAAGGTATTTTTCATATTTTTTTATGTTCTTTTTAATGGTTAAAGTCATTTTGTAAAAAAATTATTAGAAATATGTGAAAACTGCAAACCATTATTTTGGGGTAAGAACTTTGAGGGTGATATTCACCCCTTTAAAACGTTTGTTAGCAAAAAAGAAAAAAATACGTATCTCATCATTTTTCATGTAGATTATTATAGTAAAGCCGCAACTAAATCGGTGAGGAACACCTCGCGAGGTTTCCTTGTAAGAAAAAAAAAAATACTTGGCGGTGGATCGGCAAAATCCCTAGTCGGCCCATCACTAGTATTTATAGGCCGACCGCTTAACTGAGACGTTGCCTGAGGTATAGCGCGGTGCGAGAGGGGTTTGATGACGTGATGCAAGATCTGTGATTCGCCAACTTGTGACAACTATCACCCCTCCCGCACCGCGCAGCTACCTCATGTAACGTCTCAGTTAAGCGGTCTGCCTGTAGTTTGTTTGAAAAAGAAAAACTTTTTTAATTTTGATACCGGGATGTATTTCACAGTTCCTAAATACTCTTTCTTATGCATTATTATTCCCAGTGTATTATTATTTTATGTATTTATTGTGGTATCGTTGTTTCCAGATTGTATATACCTACTTTATTTAGTTCTACAACTTCACTTGCAAGTACGCACGGCTACACATCAACCCATACATAACCAGTATAAGCTGACTTCTGATCGTACGAAAAACCAATGCGAGGTCAGTTAAAACTGGAAATGTATACATTTATACATTTCCAGTTTCTATATCTTAATGTCTCGCCGCGTGTACAGAAATTATAAGTTTTCTAGACAACAGCATTTGGTTTGTGATAAATAAGAGTCAAAATTAAATTAAAAGCATTTTATTGTTACAAACATTGCACAATACAGATGTGGTCGAACCGATTTACAAAAATATAAGGAAATATGTATTTACAAATTTCATAACTATTGAATTTGTGCATCAATTTAAGAATAAAAACAAATTATTTTCGCTTAATTTTAAATACGAAAGGTAAAAAATGCTAAGACTTATAATATGTATTTATTGAAACGAGATTATAAAGAACGCTAAGTTTAATAAAAGTTACAAAACATTAAAAATGGCAAGACCTAATTAATAAATAGATTGAGCTACATATGCGTTCATATTATACTTTAAAACACTCGATTTTAAAATAAGTCCTTGCAAAATTTTAAGAAAAGTACAATCGAATAAGTAGTACAGACGCCAGCACGTCAAGCTACTACAATCTGTCAGATTTCTTTAATAGATTTTCAACTTTAGGGCTAAAGCATAAGGTTCAAAGTTGATTGGGAAAATCTGACAGTTTCGGGTAGCTTGATGTGCTGGTGTCTGTACAAATGCAAAAATATACATGAAAGAAATATAATATGTGAACGATACTATATGATGACTGTTTTAATACTGTTACAACGATTATAAAATTGGTTTGAACATAGAACCGCAGGGTAATTGCGTAACAGATTATCAGTACCAATTGGTTTCATTTTGACGGTTCAACAACGTTCATTGCATTATTTGCGTTGTTGAGCAGACAAATTTTTCGAACATATGGAGCAATGGATTAGAAATATGCTTCAAATTGAGTTATAGTGTGTTACGCAATTAGGGTGCTGTCACTAACTTGTCACTAATTTATATTGCATTTCATTCGAATTTTATAAAAATAATTGTACAGCGAAATGACTACAATAAAAAAGAATTTAAATCTAAAATGATTAACACGTACTAACAGAGGTATAGTGTGGCTTAGAGCTTCATAAATATACAGGCCCTATTTTTTCGTTTTCAAGCAGAGATTATCGTCGACTGTGCAAATACTAATTATCAAATATTTCGGCCACGTGGTTCGTAACGAACACTCCATGGAACGACTCGTTGTCCAGGGACAAGTGGAGGGCAAGCGGTCACGCGGACGTTCACCTACGCGTTGGACAGACATTATCAAAGCGTCAACAGAAACCTCCATAGTTCAGAATTTCCGAGACGCTGAAGACTGGAATAAGTGGAGGGGCATCGCGAGGGCTGCTTTGGCCAAAGAAAATGCCGTCATCAACTACGACCACTCTGTTAAGAGTGAACGACGAAGGAGGAGGACTACTTTTATTATTATACAGGGTCAAATTATATTAGCTAGCGAAGCTCTACAAATTTGGGGGAGGGGGGGAAATATCTAAACACGATAAAATAAAATATAAAAAGATTTGATTATATATTAAAAAGATTTACTTGAAGTATCAGTTGATAAAATCTGTTTTCTTTAGTTTTGTCGTGTTGAGATATCGATACCAAGTAAGTCTGCCAAGTTTACAAAAAAAAAAAACTGAATTTTTAAACTGGTATTTCATGTAAATACACTTACAGCAGTCGCTGGGCCCATAAAAATTAATAATAATATAAATTTAAATAATTTAATTTGACCCTGTCTTTCATTCGCGCTACTTTCCCTGTCTTATTATGCAACTTCATGCCATTTCACACTTCTACAATTTAATTGTTGACTAATTCGTTTCCTTTACCAATAATTATGTAATGTAATAATACTTTAATTTTCAATATACTTACAATACATACCGTACTAAATTATTTTAAACATTTTTAGAGTATACAATTTATACTTTCGTAAATAAACTTTATTATTGAAAATTTAATCTTGGTTTCGAATTCCTTTCAGTATAATCGATGTTTTAAACATTTTTGTGAATTACTGTTATAATTTTGTATGTTATTTATTGCACACTGACCTACCAGTCTTTATTTATTTTCTATACTTTATTGTTTCAATATATTTTTAATATAGATGGGTAACTATATAAGCAATGTTGTATTTCAAGTACCTACAATTCAGAAGTAAGTATTCAAATCACGTGGCTTTACTGCTTGGAATCGAATGAAATCATTTGTCATCCTAGTCAGGGCCCGATCTAGCTATGTAGCCGCTCCGGGCAAAGATAATTTTCGCCGCCCTTTACATACACTAACACCATATAAGTCATGAGCTTGTTATGTTGGGAGATGTTAAGTATATAAGTACTAATATTGTTGGGATTATACCTATAATATTCACGTCAGTCTATTGGGTCTTCTGAAGAAGTACCTATACGAAAGTTGGGGTTGAGTGTTCTTATGTTTGTAAGTATAAAATAATACAATGTATGTCTTTCAATGAATTTCACTGAAACTACTGAATGGATCGAATTTTATGATTGATTTTCGGGATTCACGATCGTGCATAGGTTATAAGGTTGCGTTCGCATCTGCGCGTCGTCTGCGCGTTTAAAATACGCCGTGTGCTTAAGGCCTAAGGTAGGTAAGAAGGTGGCATATAAAATTCTCAACTTCCAGCCTGCCAACCTGGGTGGGTGGTGAATGCCTAATGGGGCTTGGTTGGAAGATTAAATAAATTTTGCCGCCCTGGGCAAATGACCGGCTCGCCTCCCCCCCCCCCCCCCCCCCCTAAATCGGGCCCTGATCCTAGTGTCTGGTGGCTGTGAAGTGCGCTACTCATTGCGCAGTACCCCTCACCCCCGCTGTTACGTGAATTTGTTACTGCGTAGCGACTCGCCTCATGTTCCGAGCGGCCATAAAGTTTGAATCAGACTTTCAATCTTAAAACTTTAGAATTATGTATTCATTTTTCAATACTACTCACTGAATATTACCTAACGTTGTTCAAGTATATTTCTTCACTAGAACTAAATTAGGTAAGTATCAATATTTTTACTGACAATTCGCAATGAAACTCGTACATTTTGTGCAATGGCCACTGAAACAATACTGGACTACGTTAGAAAAATACTTCCATACATAAAACTCACGATTGGACGAAGGAAAATGAGCATGTGGCGTTCTGTAATTCCTGTCTAACGTCTTGGGCAGAAGGCGTGAGGTAGTGCCGACCTCGTAATTGGCTCACGTCTCAGTTAAGTGGTCGGCCTATTGATATACAGCTACAACGGCTTTTGGCGCGTGGCCAAAATCTGAACTAACGCAACGATCTTGTTTTTTTCAAAACATTTCACAAAACAACTGCACAAATGTTTACCTGCAGCTACCTTCTGTCAACGTCATTCGAATACCAGCATTCGTCAGTCAGCCTTACAATGCGGCCGACGAGAGAATGCGTTCTTGACACCTGTCAAGTTCATACAAAAGCGTAGTCTTTTGTTTTGCGATTTGATCTTTACGCTGCTTATTGGCTCAACTGTCACTAACGAGACAACGCACTGACGAGAGGTGTCAGGTACAAATTCTCTCGACGACCGGACTGTAGATTCAACTTACTGGGTGGTGAGGGAATTTGGAGGTCGACAATACCTAATATGTAGAAAAATACTATCTTCATTTAAGTTCTTCTTAGCCACGTGATTATTGAAACGACTACTGTACTTATTATAATTACTGCGAACTCTGTGACTTGGTAATTCGTTTTGCGCCTCTGTTCGGCGGACCCTTGGGCTTGGCGAAGGCGGGACGGTGCAGATTCCTCTTGGGATGAATCTCCTCGTACAAAAACTCTTCAGTCAGCTCCTTGCCGTCGTCGATTTCTAGCTGCAAGGATAATATATCTATAATTAGTATAAAACAAAGTAGCTCTTCGTGTTTCGTGTCGCTGTTCGATTGTGTGTACGTTTAGTTCATCCTAACTGCACAATCGATTTTGATGAATATTCTCCATCATTTAGAGAATTAATTCCGGGTGGGTTATGTTTATTGTACAGTCGCCAGCACATCAAGCTACTACAATTTGTCAAATTTCTTTAATAGATTTTCAACTTTATCGCTGAAGTATAAGGATCAAAGTTGATTGGGAAAATTTGACAGTTTCGGGTAGCTTAATGTGCTGGCGTCTGTACATTACTATTAAACTTAGATATAGCACACAAATCTCGAAGTTTCGACATGTCGCCTCATCAGTACATCGCACCTATGCGAAGCAGTGGCGGGTCGCTAGGAGGGTTATACAACGGTAACGTTAAATGCGCAAAACCTGAAAATAGTTTGATCAGAATAACGAGCAGAATTAACTGAACCACTTTTTAATATAGGTCACATATTTCAAAAAATATTCATTAAAAACGTTGCCGTGTCTATTTATTAATAGGTCAAGCAACCCAATGTCAGCGCGGCGCAGCGGCCCGGTGACGACTCCTCCCTCGATAAAGCGTCGTCGCAGACGCAAGAAACGATCAGAATGGCCAGTAAAACTAAAACAGCACATAAAACCTTTACAATTTTTTTAATGACTTATTTTCTCTCTGAAATAGGTCAATTGAATTAAAAATCAGTTGGGGTGTCTGAGGTTTTGCGCATTGAACGTTACACGTTGTAAAATTTATTGTTTTTTTTTTCCTTTATACGTCTTTCTAGTACGTATAACATAATACCACGACTGATTATCCGAAGGGTTAGAAGTAGAGGTGGTGCTGAGTTCATGGTTATA
The DNA here is from genome assembly GCA_949629135.1 of Eremobia ochroleuca. Taxonomy (NCBI): domain Eukaryota; kingdom Metazoa; phylum Arthropoda; class Insecta; order Lepidoptera; family Noctuidae; genus Eremobia; species Eremobia ochroleuca. The sequence continues at coordinate 8,854,688 of OX451388.1, forward strand.
GTTTGCGCGTCGATGCCCCAGTCACCCTGTACAGGCCACCGGGGTGAATCGTTTCTTTACAACTCCGGGTTGTTAGTGATTTACTATATTAAACGTATTGTTTTGCTTTTTTATTAGGAAAATCAAACAGTGACACATGACATAATATTTTGTAGGAAGAAATTAAAAAAAAAAAAAACCGGCCAAGTGCGTGTCTGACCACGCACAAGGAAGGGCTCCGTAGTTGGAATGAATTTATCCCAAGAACAAACTTAATATTGTAGTTGAAAATCATGTTCTCGCATACATTGCAACTGCAAATTGAAGTTGGTCGACTATTACTCGTAAACTTGTACATCCTACTTAGCTGTGATAGTTTTCCTTTTAATTTCGTTTTATTTTACCACTTTGTCGGCGTGATTAATATGTATATCCATGCCAAGTTATAGCTTTCTAGTACTAAGAGTCTCTGAGCTAAGCTGCGGACGGACAGACGGACATGGCGAAACTATAAGTGTTCCTTGTTGACTACGGAACCCTAAAAAGATACGATCACGTTGTAACCATCAACATTTTCCAAGTAATATATACAAGGTGTAACTTAAATAACGCACAACCTCTTAAGGGGTCATTGCACTCATAATTATGAACAACTTTTACTATGGGACCAAACCGGAAATCGCGAGAAAAAATCAGCTGTTCCCTACATTTTGACGAGTTATGCGAACATAAATGTAGGGAACAGCTGATTTTTTTTTCGCGATTTCCGGTTTGGTCCCATAGTAAAAGTTGTTCACAATGATGAGTACAATGACCCCTTAAGGGGTTGTGCGTTATTTAAGTTACACCTTGTATATACCTATATTTAATTTGCAAACTTTAACCAAAACCAAAACACGGACAGACAGAAGTTTTTAAGCTGTTGTTTTTGTGTTAAATAGTAATACAAAAGCAAACTAAGCAAACAAATAAAAACCCATCAAAGGCATGCAAATCTTAATTAAAATGACTAGTGACCTAGTGTTATGAGTACAATATTATTACCTTTATCAACAGAAAGAGCAAACGTATCAATATGAATGTTTGTTAATTTGTTAGTAAGACGCAGAGGTGCCCGCATACCTGCGTTACTGCGACAAGAGGTAGCTCACAGGCGCCGTGCGCGCACCCCGCGGCATACTGTCGCTCTACGAACTATGTAACTTATTTTATTACGGGTATCAATCATCATAAAAATAATACATTGCTACAAAAATTAAAAATACTGTCTCTAGGAGAGTGAATTTTAATCGAACTTCTAATAATTCCCATTTTGCGCTACTAAAAATATTATTGAACACTCTAATATAATGACTGCGCCTCTTTTTGTGAAACTCAAATAATTCCTATTTTAAGGACCTAAAAATACTAAATAGCGAAATTAGATGTATCTCGCTCGGCTCGCGCGTGGTTGGTCACAGTTCTCTAACCTAATCTGTCTGGTGTGGTAAACTTAGTTACTGCTACCAACTATGAGAAAAAGCCAGAAAGTTAAAAAGAGGCTCAATGATTAAAAAAGGCTGCATGATTAGAAGCGCAAAAGGTTCATTAATTTAAAAGTGTCCATCATTCGAAGTTCAATTAAATTTCCCATTTTAAAAGACGTGGTTTATACTTTTTAAGGAGTGTGTTATCTGACTTAGAAAAGTGTAACACCGAGTAACACGTCCCCGTAAGTTTACTAATAGAAACACTTAACAACAAGCTTGAGATATGAGGTGATTTTTCATATTCTAAGACAAAAAATATGACAAATTTTTTAGAGCATATCTCAAATTATTACATTTGGGCCCACCGTTTTCCATCTCCTTTATGTCGAATCACTTAACAACAAATGCGCGCTTCTACGAAAAACTTATCGCCGAAGCCAGACGACCTCGCTTAACCAAACCTCTAACTAAAAGACATAAACCTTTAGGTGTTTATGTCTTTTCGTTAGAGGTTTGTTTTCGTAGAAGCGCGCATTTGTTGTTAAGTGATTCAAATTGGGGAATTAGGGATTTGGTTATTCGAGATCGCATGGCTACGGCGTTAAATTTTTCGTGGTAGCGTGCATTCGTTGTTAAGTGTTTCGTATTAGTAAACTTACGGGGACGTGTTACTCGGTGTTACACTTTTCTAAGTCAGGTAACACACTCCTTTTTAAGCATGAAAAGATAAAAATGTGTGGAAGTAACTGTAATGCATGGAAAAGCAGCAAATAAAACATACAGGCTGACAGGGACTTCCACGCGCTAACTGTTACCATGGTCATGACTGCGTTGAAATTTAAGGTAGGTTATTAAAAAAAAAAAGCCGTGGCCGGGCCCGTGGCTAAATAATAACAGCTGCACAGGTCGATCGATCAGGTTAAGCTACGCTTGCCGCGGTTGGTCTGTGGATGGGTGACCATCTTTACATACCGAGACCCCTCCGTGCCTCGGAAAGCACGTTAAGCCGTTGGTCCCGGCTGTCATTCGTAGATCTTTGACAGTCGTTACGGGGTAGTCAGAAGCCCGAAAATCTGACAACCAGTCTTACCTAGGGGTATCGTATTAGTCGCGCCATGTAAATTACTGGTATTCAGCTGCATCCGGTTAGACTGGAAGCCTACCCCAACATAGTTGGGAAAAGGCTAGGCAGATGATGATTAAAAAAACAAAACTTTTCTATACATTTTTACCGCGTAGGCGTTGTAATAACCGACAAAAAATTCCAACGCAGTTTTAGAATCGTGTACTAAATCCGTGGTAACATGTTGCACGTCGATGTCCCAGGCACCCTCCTTGTTCTTGCTGAATTATAATGTGATGAAGGACAAGATATACTTTATTATAAGGGGCTGTTCATTAATTACGTAAGAAAAAATAAGACTTGAATGAACCCCTCCCCCCTTTGAATCTTACGTAAGATTAGAGTATCTAGAATAGTCTAGACCCCTCCCACCCCCAGGTAAGAAGAAATAAGACTTGTACGGACTCCCCCCCCCCCCCCCCCAAATTGTCTTATGTAATAAATGAACATCCCCTAAGTGGTGTAACAAGCATCGGCAGAGCTGACATAACAGATATCATACGAGACAATCGGTTGAGAATTCAGAAAATCAATAAATAACTTACTGTATTTATATCTCCTGAGTTAGTGCCTCTCTTTCCAATGTGCCTACCAGTCACTGAACGTGTCTAATGAAAGGGAGCCGACCTGAATATTTCAAATGGTTAAAATAAGGTTCAGACTTACTCGTTTAACGATTTCGCAGCCCAACTGCTCAATAATTTCTAAGAATTGTCCTTTACAGCTAGAATACATCATTCTCTCTTTTATACTGCAGTTGTATCCGGGCATGGAGTAGATGAATACTGTGAATGAAAATGATATCAATCAATTTATAAAAGTCTTTGAATAAAAAATCTGTCATGGAATGGTTGACAAAATAATTAACTCAGTCAAATGAGTTGACTCAGATAAATAATAATGAATTGCCTTTCACTGGGAACAGAAACTTGGCTGAGAATCAGCACTTTTTGAACGTCAAAAATACATAATACAGTTCCCCAAAACACCCGCCCTGCACCACTTCTTAGTGCCACAAACTCTCCAGCAGCACAGCTGTCTGTACAGTTGGAAGAACATGATTGTTTACATTAGTAAGTAAGTAATTAACATTAAAGCCGTGTCTCCATGTTTTTCTGAAACATTACACAAAAACATCAAAACAAAGAGGCGAGTCCATACACATTTGTGTATGAAAACAAGATGTTTTTGTTTTCCGAGCTGCCTTATCTCCGAAGTTTGCAAATAGAAAAATATCTGAAATTATTCTATGTGATAGAAGTTTATGTAAAGATTACAGGATAAATAAAACGATATCTCTAACCAGCACACTTCTTCAGAAAAAAAAAAAAAAAAAAAAAATTATATACAACATTATTTTTAGTATATTGCATACATCAACCTGAATATAGTTTGTTCAGAATAAGTAACTGAATCGATTTCAATATTTTTTACACCATGTTATATTTTGTCCCAAAATATTTAAAAAAGCTTACAAGTTGGAAACCGAGCGACACTAAGTACTCGTACATATCCGCAGTCAGATGCGCACAACACAGGTCACGGCCGGTCGGCCGGCGGCGCGTGTTAACTGGTAACCAACATTTTGTACGGACAATCAGGTAACATAACAAGCTTATAACTTCGTGATTTTTAATGATACAGTTTTGAAATGTTGTACATAGATTCATAAAAAAATACTAGACACGTGTTTCGGGTTTTCCATGTATTAAAATAATGTTGTATATTGGTACAGAACCCTCGGTGCGTGAGTCCGACAGTTTCTTTTCTTTCTTTTTTTATAAAAACGTTGCCCCCACACTAGGAATTTCTCCTGTATTTTGGGTGCGTTTACAAACATTTAAACTCATATACACAAACAGCCAGACCCGGAACAACTACTTGTAGGTCATACAAATATTTGTTCCGTGCGGGAATCGACACGCAGCGAAGCAGTCAATCGCTTAACCACTGCAACAACCGTGCCGTCTCGCTCTTGACCGGGTTTTTAAATTACTAACCTATGCTCTCCATGTAGTCACTTTCATGCGTATGCTTGAATATATACAAGTGGTATCTGGCTTCATCGCTCGGCACTTGCTGCGGTAACTCATTCAGAGAAATGTTGGCCGCTTTGGATAAATGGATCTTTTCTTCTTCTAAATCTGAAATGCAAACATTATGAAATATTATTAAGATTTCGGTCTTGATTTCTTTAATAGGTTGGCTTTTATCAGTGTCCAGCATTATAACGCCAACAGTAATCTAGTTTTTTAGGGTTTCGTACCCAAAATGGTGCCAACGGGGCCCTATTACTAAGGCTCCGCTGTCCGTCCGTCCGTCTGTCTGTCACAGGGCTGTATCTTTTGAATCGTAATAGTTAGACACTTTAAATTTTCACAGAGTGTGTACTACTATGATAGTTATAGCAAACATTATATGCCTAGCCTTTTCCCAATTTATTGGCGTTGGCTTCCAGTCTAACCGAATGCAGCTGAATTTTAGTATTTTACATGTAGTGACTGCCTATCTGACCTCCACAACCCAGTTACTGGGTAATATGTTACCCCTTGGTAAGACTGGTTGTCAGACTTTAGGGCTTTTGATTACACGTAACGACTGTCAAAGATCCACGAATGACAGCCGGGATCAACAGCTTAACGTGCTTTCCGAGGCAGGGAGTGGTCTTGGTATGTGAAGATGGTCACCCATCCACAGACCAACCGCGGTCGATCGACCTGTGCGGTTGTTATTATTTAGCCACGGGTCCCTCCAGCCAGCATTACAGATATAACAACAAATATTAAAAATAAAATTGAGTTAAAAATTAAAGGGGGTCCCCATACAAGAAACGTGTTTTTTTATATGTAATGTTTAATATTGTAGTGTGGTACGGAACCTTTCTTGTCCGGCTCGCACTTGGCCGGTTTGTTTAACATTTTGTGGTATTAGTAGTCACCTATGCATAAAGAACAACATTAATACCAGACGTATCGCAGGTGCGTTATTATCCCAGTGTGAAAGCTGAAATTGTCTCATGAACCTATTACATCGTCATCCTTCAAACCAGAGTATAGCAACACTGTTTTGCGGCAGAAACCATTTCTGCTACTATCAGAATAGGGTAACGGTGCCTGACAACTTGCAATTTTGAATCCTCATAATTTATATTCTTTTCTTTCGTTTGTTTTTCGGCATTGAATTGTAGGTATACTGGCTAGTTTGAATAAAAACTCACCTATCTTAAGTTGCAAGTAGTTATAGGAACCTCGTTTGAGATCATGAATTCCTTGTTTGGCATCTTCAGTGATAGGGAAAGAAACACCACCCATTGTCGACTGCCTGAAATTTTGATAAAAATTGATTTAAATGTGTGTAAGACTTTTTGCTTCTGTCATCTGAATTCTGTCAAGGTCGGTTTAGACCAAACGAGCGAATGCACATTCTGCCAATTCTCTATTGCTCTTTCTATAATACAATGTCAAGAATATCATGAAAAGAATGCTCTTGCTCTAGTTCCTTCAGTAACATTACACTCAGTGATATGATAAAAATATATTTAGTTGATAGTAGATTACTTCTAATTATTATTGTTAAATTGGAACTCATAAGTATACAAGCTGTAATGTAAATATGTATATGTTAAAATAACATATATTATATTATATTTATATTTAAAATATTTATTCCTCAATTTTCATGATTTCACCTACTATTGTTTGTCTCTGCATCACCCAAAGGTTGACTGATAGAAAATGCCTATGGCATTAACTTCGTATCTGTACATTTATGTGCTTGAAGTATTAAAATAATAATAAGGGTCGTTGTACTCATCATTATGAACAACGACAAAACACACCTACATTTTGACGAGTTATGCGAACATAAATGTAGGGAACAGCAGATTTTTTTTTTTCGCGATTTCAGGTATGGTCCCATAGTAAAAGTTGTTCATAATGATGAGTACAATGACCCCTTAAGAGGGTGTGCTTTATTTAAGTTACACCTTGTATATTGGCATTTGTAAGTGTATCATTCTTACAAAAGAAAACATGATTGTAATACTTGACGGTAGTTGTTCCAATGACCATTTGTAGGTAATATGACGATTATTCGTTTCCTCATGTGGTTTTCCTTCTAAAAGTGACTCAAAATGTATTCCAAATTATCTGCTTATAAAATGATTCCCTCATGCTACGTACGGATGCAATCCTGGGATTTCTGTGCTGTATTTAAATTAAATATTATTATACGCATATTTTTTTTTAATCTCGGGATTTCTGTCTTTATTAATTACTAGTCAATCAGCCCGCGACTTCGTCTGCGTGAAATTTCTTGTTCTCCAACCCACCCCGTCGTATCGCATCACATGCCCGCGCCATTACACCGTTTTCGCTTGGCGTACTTTCTGACTTTTTTTCTTTTTGCTTGACTTCTAAGGGGCATATTATGTTTAATAGCCTTTCTAGAGGACTGGACTATCAAATGCAAAAATATTTTTTTCAAAACCTACTGGTGTTTTCAGATATTTCCGCGTTCTAACCAACGAAATCTTCAGCTTTATTATAAGTATGTATATCACATTAATATTATAACGACGACAGTTTGTGTGTGTGTGTGTGTGTGTGTGTGTGTGTGTGTGTGTGTGTGTGTGTGTGTGTGTTTCTATGTTTGTTACTTCTTCACGCTCAAACGGCTGGTCCAATTTTGATGAAATTTGGCACACAGATAGTTTATAACCAGGATTAACACATAGGATACTTTTTATCCCGATAATCCCACGGGATCAAAACTTATGCGGGGGAAACCGCGGGGAGCTGCTAGTAATAGATAAATAGCTTACCTAGCATCAGTTCCATAGTTAGTGTCGTGTTCACTCTCCTGTAGCTCCTTCAGGGCCTCCTCCCGGTCGGTGAGAGGGGCGGGCGCACTCACCCCGGTCAAATGAGCCTTGTAGCCTTTCAGACTTACTTCGTCCTATTAATAGAAACATCAAGATATAAATATAGGGAACAATGACGTCATTTCTCATGCCTTCAAGATGGACAAAAGGAAACAGTTTCAATTAAGTTTTTGTATCTATTGTATGTTGAATTTTTCTAAGGTATTATTCGGTGATTTGTGGGTGTACACCTATGACAAACGCTTCGGGAGAACACGCATGACTAACTTAGGATCTGATAGGCTATTTCTTGTATGTAATGTAGTCGGTCGTGTGTTTATCCAATTGCGCACAAATGATTCCACTATCTGATCAGTGTGAAAACGGCGTCCTCCACTTGAATTTTTTTTTGTGCCATTCCTACACTTGAGTTCTTGAAAGCGTATTCTTATCGAACTGTAGATTCAATGGATGCAAAATTTCGGAAGGTTTAACACGGGAGGGCTCCCGTGTTAAAAAAATATGATAAGTCGTTGCTCAACAGACTTATATACCTCCTGCTCATACATTATGCTACTGGCGCGCAATAAACTAAAGTGAGCCGGAGCAGTATACCCCCCTCCCCTAGATGATCCCCCCTAACACATACAACAGCACCAAGCGCATCACTTCACTCAACGACCAGTAATAAAAAAAGTCCTGTTTATATTTGATTCACCTAATATTTTCTTGTTTTGATATTGATACACATCTCGTCTGTATCTAATTTAATACGACCTTATGTGTCGGTTACAATTCAAACAATATGAAACTCTCAATAGTGAAAAAAAAAATACTGAAAATTAACGATGAACTTGTTATCAAATTGTTTGTTTACCATTTGTCATGTCGAATTTTGATGATTCAATTTTCGCAACCAGAAAAGCAACAGTAATAACAAAATCAGCAGAATTCTAAAGACAATGAAACAATTATTGTTTGTTGCGAGGTCGTTGCTCTTTTCGTAATTAGAAAACATTAGGGGCTGATTTTTCCAACGCCAAATAATTTTATCCGAGGAATAATTTTAAATGTTTGACAGTTCTTCCATAGAAAATCTACCAGACGTCTATTTTATTGCACGAATAAAAATGTCGATCGAAAAATCTGCCCTAAGATAAATAACATAACATAACAGAACACCTAAGAACACAGAACACAGAAGTACCTATGAAAGTATCCGTGGTGAGAGGAGTGAGTAAAGATTGTAGCAAGTGGCGTTCTGTAGTTTCTGCCTACCCCCATGGGAAGAAGGCGTGAGGTCAAAGGAGAGTATGGTGAGGAGTGAAGGCGTGTATGTATGGTCTATGAGCGGGTAGCATACCTTTACGGTGGCATGCATTTCATCCTTAATATGCGCAGATCCGAACTCCTGTTTGAGTGTGGCCTTAGTGGAGGCATACAACATCTTGTGTCTGACCGGGGCACTGTCTGGAGACCAGCTGAGGAGGAGCCACTCATGGCCGAGGGAATTTGTTGAGTCAAATCTGAAAGAGCAGGAAAACTATGAGTACTTTATCTTGACGAAATATTTAATGGAACAGCATTTGTAATATTATTTGGATTTCTAAAATTAAAAGTTATTATTTCTTTTAACGTACATGAGGGGCCCGTGGCTAAATAATAACAGCCGCACAGGTCGATCGATCAGGTTAAGCTACGCTTGCCGCGGTTAGTCTGTGAATGGGTGACCATCTTTACATACCGAGACCCCTCTGTGGCTCGGAAAGCACGTTAAGCCGTTGTTGGTCCCGACTGTCATTCGTAGATCTTTGACAGTGGTTACGGGCAGTCAGAAGCCCGAAAGTCTGACAAACAGTCTTACCTAGGGGTACCGTAACTTGGGGTGATTTTGCGCCTGCCAGGAATACTTTGCTCCAAATCCGAAAAACTTTCAAAGCATAATAAAAAATAAGAAAATGCGTTTATGGTTTTATTTATTTCTGAACTCAATCAAAAGAAGTAACTGGCCTGTCAAAAAAATTGACAGGCCGCCATTTCCAGTATCACAAGAGCACATTTTTATAATGTAAAAGAGCTTAATGATACTCGTATGCAGTGATGGTTTGCGCCATAAACTATGTGGGGTATAATTGCCCCAGTATTAATTGTATAAGAGTTAAGGCTGATTTTGTAAAGTGGCGCAAAATGTCCCCTCCAAAGGGAATACTTTGCGCCAAATTTAATTTTAAAAAAATGAATGTACCTGAATATGTGCCACTGTTGATTAGTTAATAAAAGCAGTCTAAAATATCTAATCTTTCAATTAATAAGATTCCTTTAATCTATATAGATGTACAAAACTTTTTATTTAACATTTACGAGTTACGTGATTAAATTAGGTGCAAAGTCACCCCAACTTACGGTATAGTATTATCCAGTAAGTGGGTTTTGGAGGTCAGATAGGCAGTCGCTCCATGTAAAATACTGGTATTCAGCTACATCCGGTTAGACTGGAAGCCGACCCCGACATAGTTGGGAAAAGGCTAGGTAGATGATGATTTCTTTTTACGTACATATTTTTATGTACAGACGCCAGCACATCCAAAAAAAAATTTGGCCCTCCCTTACAAAACTGACTACCAGCTGATTGATTTACTATGGGAGGGCCAAATTTTTTTTTCATATTTCGACCTATGTTCTTTGGGGAAAGTTGTTGAGTTTCATGAGCACATTCATCTCCTTCAGGGTTGATACCCCCTTTCCGTTACACGTTGTATAGTTGAAGCGTGACTACTTATTAGACCATTGAATTTATTGCCTTATTAAATCGTGAGTAAAGAGAGAACACAAACACAGATTATTAGAGTACATAATTCTTAGGGTAAAAATGACTAACCTGTATAAAATATAGCATGGCATTTCATCAACTACCAATGAAGGTAAATATTTGTCAAAGTCTTGTTCCCATGAGTGCTTTGTCGGGTAGGACTTGGATAATACCAGCTGCTCTGAAATTCAATACAATAATAATATGCATACAGGGTGAAATTGAAAACATGCGACAAATCGAAATGGGAGATTGTACTCATCATTATGAACAACTTTTACCATGGGACCAAACCTGAAATTGCGAAAAAAAAAATCAGCTGTTCCCTACATTTTGCCGAGTTATGCGAACATAAATGTAGGGAACAGCTGATTTTTTTTCGCGATTTCAGGCTTTATCTCATAGTAAAAGTTGTTCACAATGATGAGTACAATCTCTCATTTCGATTTGTCGCATGTTTTCAATTTCAACCTGTATAATGAACAAAAATAAAGAGATTGCTGCTGACACCAGTCAACTTTTCAGAAAGATTTTATTTTCAGTTATTTGGTTTTAAAAACATTTTACACAAAAAATAAATTTTGGAGAGGCCGGTGTTGCCTATCCAAGTACTATGAGAAGAAACACTGAAACAAAACTCAGTCCAATCTTTAGTCTGGACATACCTTGGTCAGGTCATATGAGAACCATGCAGGCTAGTGTCTGAGATGGTCTTTTGGGGAAAGAACCACACAGATTTGAGTTAACCAGTGCAGTTGTTCATCAACTAAAGCAGAGGATTACTTGTGGTAATCCTCTGCTTAGATATGTTACCTTTTATTATATTTTTATTGGGTTTTTAAAGATGGTCTATCAATGAAACCTGCAGGGTAATTGCGTAACACACATTCAGTAGCAATGGGTTTCATTTTGACAGTTCAACAGCATTCATTGCGTTATTTATGTTGTTGAGCAGACACATTTTTCGAACATATGGAGCAATGGATTAGCATATAGCTATTACTTTCAAATTTGAATCATTTTGAAGGATATTGCTAATCCATTGTGTAACACACACACTCTCAATCACAATCTGGATAATTTTGAAGGAAGGAAAAGGCTAATCCATTGCGTTATATCTTCGAAAAATTTGCCTGTTTAGCAATGTAAATAATGCAATGAATGTTGTTGAACTGTCAAAATGAGAGCCATTGCTACTGAGTGTGTTATGCAACTACCCCGCTGGTTGTAGATATCACCTGTACATAGAGATATAGCTTGACATTGGAATACTGGACTAATTAAATTAAAATTAAAATTACGCTGTGTCCCAAAATACAAGCGATAGCTTAGTTTGGGAATCAGTATCACCAACTCCTGCGATTAACGTACCTTTTATTTAGAAATAATAATATTGTGAATGATTTTCTGGTAACAATATATCACTTTTTTTTAATGCCAAAAGCTGCATAAACAATGTCTTTGGGTTTTGGGCTATAAAAGGCTAATTATTTTGTTAATACCATGGATGGAAGAGTCCTTCCATCCAAGGTACTAACAAAATAATTATAATAAGGATGATATGACTAGAAATGGGTGACTACCAAGATGAAGACTAATAGAGAAGTATGGTGGTGTTGGTGTATGGTATGTATACATTTGCGTCAACCCCAAATTAATTGAGATAAGTGCGACAATGATGATGATGATTTTTTTAATATCATACCATTTTCTATGCTGATTTTCAACACTCGAATTTTTCCATCTCTACATTTTCCCAAATATTTCTTCAACTCTGCATTGGCTGAAATGAAAAGATGAATTATTATAATTGTGTGACTATTAGATGTGTGGTATACACCAACCTGCACCAGGCCCGCATGGTGTACAGCCCACAGTGAGGACACATATGTCCCAGCAGTGGAAACATTATAGGGTGATTATGCTTTTGTTCTATGTTAAGGGTTTGGGTTCCGCACTTAGTCTTTCATGTGGACCATTGCACGTGGGCCATGGCGGCCGACGGTGGTTATACCAACCAGCCCACCTCCCTCCAGAAGTTGATTAAGTCTCCTGGCCTGTTAAGAATCTGTGTAAGATCTGGGTGCCCCGAGGGTTTCTGACTTAATCTGGGTGACGCCTGTGCACTCAAAGAGCACACGCGCAACGGTTTCATCAGCCTCCATGCAAGCCATGCACAATGAACTGTCCGTTAAGCCTATTGTGTGGAAGTGTGTGTTTAGCGAGCAGTGTTCCGTTATGGTCACTGTCACCAGGCGCAAGCCTTGTAAACGTCTGGTTAGCTTGCCAACTAATGATGGCATGGCTCCCTTGGACTGCCTGCAGCCCTGTGGCGAGGTCCAACAGCTTGCGTGTGGGTGTACTTCTGTAGCCACCTGCGTAGTTGGTTTAAGGGGATGGGAACGACTGGTTCTGGTACATAGACTGACGTGCTGGATGCCCTTCTGGCCAGCTTGTCAGCTGCGTCTGTAATTTATACAACGTGTAACGTTAAATGCGCAAACCTGAAAATAGTTTGATCAGAATAACGAGCAGAATCAATTGAACCACTTTTTAGTATAGGACACATTTTTCAAAAAATCTTCATTAAAAACATTGCCATGTCTATTTATTAATAGGTCAAGCAACCCAATGTCAGCGCGGCGCAGCGGCCCGGTGACGTCGCAGACTCAAGAAACGATCAGAATGGCTAGTAAAACTAAAACAGCACATAAAACCATTACAATTTTTTTAATGACTTATTTTCTCTGAAATAGGTCAATTAAATTAAAAATCTACGTTTCAATATCGGGTGTTTCCTCCTCTAGCCCTAATAACGGCCTGCATTCGATCTGGCATGCTTTGAATGATGTTTCTGACTTCAACTTGAGGTATGCTTTATCAAGCAGTCAGTGCTGCATTTCGAAGTTGGTTAAGTTTTTGGCAGCACGTAGTCCGGACCCGAAAAAGAAAGATAAAGTCCACCAGGTCTGAGGTGGACTTTATCTTTCTTTTGAGCATGTCCCAGATATGCTCAATCGAGTCCGGACTACGTGCTGGTCACTGCGATTTTTTAATACCAACTTAAAGGTATTCTTCAATGAAATGTGCAATGTGTGGGCGTGCATTATCGTGCATTAGGAGGAATTGGTTGTGCCCAATGTAACCCGAATATACCAAAACATGGTCAGTGGGTCGTATTAGGGGCATGTCCCTAGAGGACCTCGATGTATCGGGATCGAACTCCGTACAGCCATCGGAACTTATTCCTCCCAAAACCTCTATAGAAACATGCATGAAAACTCAGTTTGTGTGGTGGTAATGGGTACAAATCTGTCTCCTCTTCTTCTCCACACTTGCTCCCGACGGTCTGGAGCATGCAAAGCTATTCTACTCATATCTGTGAACAGCCCATTGCTCCTGGGTCCAGCTGGCGTGTTCACGTGCAAATTGTAGTCTACGGTCTTTTAAATCCTCCATTCGTCTTATCACCGTACTCTCACTAACATTCACGCCTCTTGCAATTTGGAGCTGCTGGCGTATCTCAACAGCGGTCAGATAGCGGTTTCAATTTCCAGGGCAATAAAACGGTTGTCCCGAGCCAATGTGCATCTGACACCTCCACTGCCTGGTCTACGGGAATAGTGGCCTGTCTCCTGGTATTGTTTTAGGGCATACTGCATCAACAAATGCTACAGCTTTTGCAACCTGTGCTGGTGTTAGTGGCATTTTTATTGGTGTTAAAGTTCCTTCAGTTAATCAATAAAAAGCACAAAACCACAATAATTCAATAAGCTAACTGTTAACTTTTACAACACACAAATTTAAACATGCAACTTAGCCGCGAACGATTCAACTAAACATTATAAGTTCCACCATAGTGCAGTCAAACATAATGAATTACATTATTATTGAACTAAGAGTAAACATTTTTTTTGACCTACCCTCATAAAAAATAATCACTAAGAGCAGCCCCCCAGGTCGATCAATCACATTAAGCTATGCTTGCCGCGGTTGGTTGTGGATGGATGACCAACACAACCATTCCGTGCCTCAGAAAGCATGTTAAGCCGTTTGTCTTGGCTGTCATTTGTGGATCTTTGACAGCTGTTACGGGTCATCAGTAGCCCGAAAGTCTGACAGCCAGTCTTACCAAAGGGTGTTGTATTACCCAGTAACTGGGTTGTGGAGGCCAGACAGGCAGTCGCTCCATGTAAAATATTGGTATTCAGCTGCATCTGGTTAGACTGGAAGCCAACCCCAACGTAGTTGGGAAAAGGCTAGGCAGATGGATGATGACTAAGAGAATCAGTGCATATATTGTGTTATTATTAAATTCTTCACATTTTAAATTTTTTTTGTTTTATGTTAAAGTGATACTAATTTTCAGTAACCTTCATAGCTAGAATGACTTCTTAAATAATTAATAATACTGATACTAAAATAATGATTTAATAATACTTTATTGACTTAGAACTTTCTCTAGTTAGAACAAAATAAATAAATCATATGCTTCACAGTCCCAGTCATTTCTTCCTATGTGTTTCAGAACAACAGTGCTGCATATCTATTCAAGTTTTAGCTTACATTGCTAATATACAGTATTATACATTTTATGATTTCGATTTTGGAATTCTATTATCAACCATTGTTATCAATATGGAATTTCGGCGTGGGAGATCTGGTTGGGAGCCAGAGTAACGTAATTTCTAAAAATATACTAGATTTCATTTAGTTAATAAATTCCTCGCCTTGGAAACGGAAAGAAGTTATTTTGCCGGGGTTATACTCATACTACGTGGTTTATTTTGAAATAGGTATATAACTATAACTGTATATTTTCGTACCTTGAATTCCTGTTTGATGAGACATTGTGATGTTACTCCTACAGTTATTTACAATACACACACTCCACAAAACAATATAATTCACAAATAACAGTAGAAAATAAACTGTAATAAAAGAAATTAAATAATAAAACTATAGCCAGCGATCATTAGTGTTCACTTGACAAGCTGACAATTTGACATCATCGTGACATGAATGTCAGTTAGCCATAGACACAAGACAGTTGTCAGCTGTCATTATCCAATCGATTATCGATTATTCTGAATTTCTATTATTGAAATCAAGATTAGTTTTCGAAACTTTGTCATCCAATAGGTTTGTGGTGACATTTGAACTTCATTTAGAGACGAAGATTATTTTTAAGTTTTGCAAATAACGTAAGTTCATTTATTAAATAGGTACCTCTATTTATGTGTGTATTTAATTGCTGGGTCACAGGTCACCGTGACGTAGAATTTTCTGTAAAGCCACCCGCAGTGATGTAACCTACAAACTTATATTTTTTCCATCTGTAATTCACACGAGTTTGTTACGTTGTTACTATATTTCTCATTTACTTGAAAATTCACTAAAAAACAATCACTTCTTACCTTCTACTAATTACATTCCACCAATATCGTAATATTCTTTACTTTTCCATCGTGTCCTATCTTTCAACTAAGTAAATGTATCGTAATGTAAATGTTTTCTCTTTCAAGATCGACGTTAAGGTGCGAATTGCCGCTCGATTATTGTTACCTATTGTTCGTCTTTTAAGACATGCACGAGGATGCTGCGGCTACGACCTAAATTAATTCATACTGGCCTAATCCTGAAAACTAATTTGATGAATAATATACCTATTGATTCGTGAAATCATTGCTGATTCATTATTATAGCAGCTACGAGAATAAAACACAAAAATACTGCCGTTTCTAATACCTATGTTAATTAATCCTCTTTACTTAACAGGTCTTAAATTATTTCGGATGTTTGCCAGGATACACTGTACAAGATGAAGCTTTAGGGAGCAGTGAGGCATACTCTGGAGCGGCGCAGTGGAATTATCTCATGCAAATTCGAGTTTCTATTTAACAACTACATAGGTAGGTACCTAGGTATCTTTCGAATGCACATTGTATTTCTGATACTAGCTTTAACCCGAGCTTGTAGTAAAAAGGGTTTTCTATGTAAATTAAGGTTCAAGATGTAGGGATCTAGTGACTGCGGTTATCGCGGAATCAGACGCGTTTAATGCGGTATCCCGGTAGGTAGGTACCTATGTGTGCTCAGGGCGCTAAATATTCAAATTACGCACCCTGTACCAGTTAATGCTAGGTGTGATTAAAATGGTACACTACTTTGTAGCTCGGTTGTGGGAAGTGATTTGATAATAAATATAATGTCACGTTATGTATATATTCCGCCCTTTCCAGATCATAATTGTTTAGCCGTTGGCTCTAATCATATCTACGGACCTAAAAACAGCTTGTAGTAGGTATGTTATTTGGTTTGCTCTTAATTTTGTCGTCATTTCTGTCCAAATAATAGGTAATACTTATATAGGACCTACCTAATTCCTAACGTATTACTAACTTATTTACCTACAGTCTTACCAAGGGGTATCGTATTACCCAGTAATTGGATTGTGGAGGTCAGATAGGCAGTTGCTCCATGTAAAATAATCTAATAATCACACATCTTAAAGAAAACAACAAATCTATTATACAAGAATTACGAAACACAATACATACAGAAATATATAGTGCTATTACAGAATTAAGACAAGATTTAGATTATAAAACAAACGCCTTAACAACACAGAACGATCAAAGAAAACAAGAAATAGAAAACATTAATAAACAATTAGAAAAACTTCAAAGAGAAAATGAAAACTTAAAGAAAGAAATAAGAAAGCTAGCTACAGAAGCATTAAAAGTTCCAAATATACAAGAAAATAACCATAGGAAAATCGTACTCTACGGCCTGGCCGATTACTACAACGAGCCTGAAACTGTACTTCACAACAGATTAATAGAACTGTTCCGTGATATAGTCAACATAGACGTCTCAGGATATATAGAAGACCTGTACAGACTTGGAAGACCCGGTGGACCTAAGAACCGACCGCTTGTTATCGAATTTATTAGTAAGAGAATGGCTAAATATATTATCAAAAATAGCAGTTATTTTCAAGGAACCGGACTATTCGTATCTGAATTCTTAGATGCAAATACACGAAAGTATAGAGCACAATTGCGAGAAGAATTATTTAAAGCCAGGAAGAATGGATCTCATGCAGTTATAAGAAACAACCACCTATATATAGACGGAAAACTTATTAACATAGAAAACTACAAACATCAATATGAATACAACACCCAAAAAAATGACGTAATATTCAACAACACCTACCAACCTTGCCCTACAAATATGACCAACGAAACTGAGAACCAGACATTTCGTAAACAACGACCGACCATTTAAAATAATGTTCCAATATTTTCAAAGCCTCTATAATAAACAAGATATACTTGAAGCATTCATTGACAAAAAATCATTGTATGAAGCAATATGCATTTCAGAAACTTGGCTAACTCAAGAAAAACTTGATCTCATTCAATTTAGTGGATATAAATTTGCATCTTCCTTCTGTCGCAGCACTAGAACAGGTGGCGGTGTTTGTACACTTCTACAAGAAAATATCGACAGCATAAATAGAAATGATATCTCAGACATGTCTATAGAATATATAATAGAACTATGCGCCACGGAATTACCAAAAGAAAATTTATTGATAGTAACTATGTACTGGAATAGAAGAGAGGAGGAAGTATTTTATCAACAATTAAAACAAATTCTAAAATACATAAACAATAAATACTACAAACTAAAGTAGTAGGCGGCGATTTTAATGTTAATATAATATCGGATAATTTAAAGACAAATCAATTTTTAAATCTAATGCAGGAACATAATTTTACTCAACATGTAAAAAGCCCTACACGTATTACACCAAACTCTGCAACGTGCATAGATCTAATATTCACAAACTTTGACTACAAAGACATGTACACAACTACAGAAGAGCTAGGATTTTCCGACCACCATAGTACAATTTTACACTTGAAAATACCTAAACAATCAGAAAAATATAACTGGTACATAATGAAAAGACTATTTAACTACACAAATATATCAAAATTCAAAGAGAAAATACAAAAACTTAATTGGAATGATATTCTTAAAACCAACAACACCATTAACAAAAACTATAAAACATTTAATGACACACTCATCTCTATTCTAAATCAATGTATACCATTGCGTAAAATTAAACTGAAAACAGAATATAAAAAATATTGGCTCACTGTAGGTATAAAACAATCTTGTTTAAATAAAAGACTTTTAAAAATATTAACAACAAAAACGAACAATCCAATATTAACAAAATATTATAAAAAATATGAAAAAACATTGAAGAAAACTGTAACAGTTGCAAAAAAACTACACTTTAAGAACAAAATGATGCAATCTAACAATAAAGTTAAAACAATGTGGGGAATAATCAATGAACGCACAAACAAGAAACTAAAAAGTGAGAAACACAACATAACCCTACAAATAAATAATAGCTTAACTTCAAAACCCCAAGAGGTAGCCAACATATTTAATCATTTCTTTGCTTCTATTGGTGGGGACAACACAATACCTACCGGCAGCAAAACAAAGGGACTCCCGGCGATTTCAACTACACAAAATTCATTATATCTTAGCCCAGTAGATCCTTACGAAGTAAATACAATAATTAAAAATTTAAAAAACAAAAATAGCCATGGAATTGACGAACTTCCTCCCACTCTGTTAAGACAATGCGCTGATGAATTAACCTTGCCATTTCACATACTACTTAACCAATCTTTTGAAGAAGGCGTTTTTCCCGATTTGTTAAAAAAAGCTTTGATAAAACCGATCCACAAGAAAAATATAAAAACCGATCCAAACAACTACCGTCCTATTGCTCTCTTACCAACAGCTTCAAAAATTTTTGAGAAAGCCATGTGCGATCGTGTTTATGCATTTTGTGAAAAATATAACATATTCAATGATAGTCAAAATGGTTTTCGCAAAAACCGATCTACCGTTTTGGCTGTTTATAAATATATACAAGAAGCCCTCAATATAATTAATAATAAAAAATACGCTGTAGGATTGCTATTAGATATGACAAAGGCTTATGATAAGGTGCAATTTGATATACTATTAAATAAACTATATAACATCGGTATCCGCGGAAAAAGTTACGAATGGTTCACATCTTATTTAAAAAACAGAGAACAAGTTGTAGAAATAGAACATTACAATCATAAATCAAGAGAAATAGAATTAATTCGATCCCGAAACATGCCCGTAAACGCTTCTATACCACAAGGAAGTGTGATAGGGTGCCTGCTATTCCTTGTTTACATTAACGATCTCCCTAACCACATAAATGAGTCATGCGTATTGTTCGCCGATGATATCTCTATATTAACATCATGTGATAATAATATAAATTTAAACCAAAAATTGAGCTCTATACTTGACCCTGCAACACACTGGATGAACGAACACAACCTTGAAATTAACTACAATAAGACAAAAATAATAACTTTCCACCCCCGACAAAAAACACCTATAAGTGTAAGTTTCAAATACAACGGATTAAAATTAGAAGTAGTAAATAAATTCACCCTTTTAGGCCTAGACATACATTCACACACAGATTGGAAATCACATATTCAAAAAGTAAGAACGAAATTATCCAAGTTTTCATACGCTCTCCGAGAAATCAAGAAAACAACAGACCTCAAAACAGCACTAGTGACATATTACGCATACGCATTTGCATGGCTCAAGTATGGAGTTATCCTATGGGGAAATAGTACAGACGCGCCTACATTATTCACTCTACAGAAAAAAATGATTAGAATTTTAATAAATATCAAAGATACAGACTCCTATAAACCCCACTTTAAAGACCTAAAAATATTAACCCTGCCCTGCCTCTACATACTTGAGACTTGTAAATTTGTACGAAAATATCCGCAATTCTATACCAAAAGAGGAGATATCCAAACAAAAATTGCACTTAGACATGAAAGCAGATTAAACATACCCACTTCACGATTAAAAATGCACTCTTCTAGTACATTTGTTATGTCCATTAAAATATACAATAAGTTACCGGAATACATCAAAAATATAAATAAAAATAATACCTTTATCAATAAATTAAAACAATTTCTGATAATCAAAAGCTACTATACTATTGATGAATATTTTAGCGATAAATTTTAACAACAATAAGTACACAATTAATAATAACATTCTATAAAACTCGAAAATACGATTTTATTATAAACATTTAGCTCATTTTAATTTACATAAAATTAAATAATACAATTTTAATGATACTACTTTAATTTAATATTAATTTATTTTTTCTTAACAATAAGCGCCTTCATCCTCTCTCCTATTAAATATTAACTTTGCTGTGCCCGACAGGGTCCATAATTGATTCGATGTTAAACATTCAACCATTATGTACACATTATGGAATGCAATAAAGTATTGAGTATTGAGTATTGAGTAAAATACTGGTATTCAGCTGCATTTCAAACTGGAAGCCGGCCCCAACATACTTGGGAAAAGGCTAGGCAGATTTTTTGACATACAAAATCGTAAATGCTTAGACAACTAACAGACAACAATCAATCGTATCTCATCCGTCCATTAATTGTATCAGAAACAGACTAGGTCATTAAATACTTCTGCACAATTAAGGCGCAATGGTCGCTACCAATGATTTCCCGCTATTACACAAATACAATGCGGAAACACACCACAATAATTGTGGCAATGGCGTTTCGCTCGATGATAATTAACCGCTAATAATACGCGAAATACGTGACAATAGAAGCGCTGCTGTTATTTGGTTTTTGAAATGGTGGGCAGGTAAGATAAAATTCCTATTTCAAATAGTTATAGTAACAGAAAATGTTTTTCTTTCCTTGGATTTGGGAAATGAAATAAAATGTTTAAGTTTTAAACGTCAATATTTTAAAACTAGATGGCACCGGAATTTCCTAGCTGACGGATCCCTCAGAAGAAATGCCGAAAAACTCAAGAGGTCATGGTCTCTTTTAAAGTCCAAACATTATTTTATTACAATTTCATGTGAGTCTAGCAATGCAGGGCCATGTCTGGAAGGGCCTTTTGAAGAAAGAGCTTTTGCAGCTTTGAGATGACCTGTCCCAATAGACGGAGAACGCTGTAGCTCATCACCATCCGCAGCCGACTTCACCCACTGCTGTGCCTTTGTTAGGTCTCTCTTCTCTTGTGCCAATCCCCACGCTCCTCAACAGCCCGCCACGTCTACTCTACCATGTAGTTATTGAGGAAAGAGGTGGTCAAAGAACCAGGTCGATAAAGCTCCCAAGAGAAGGAAGCTGGACTGGCAATGGGCCAGCCTTGTTAGCCCTAGAACCGATGTTCAGCAGGGTAACGTGTTATTGAGTGGAGACTGCGAATCGGCAAGCGATAGCAGCTGGATTGTGTAAAGGGAAGGTCTTTTTTCAGTAATGATGCTGAAGGTGCCACTGCCTATCCTTCAAAAACCTTACAACATCTTCCAGTCTAACCGGATGCAGCTGAATACCAGTATTTTACATGGAGCGACTGCCTATCTGATCTCCACAACCAAGTTATTGGGTAATACGATACCTCTTGGTAAGACCGGTTGTCAGACTTTCAGGCTTTTGACGACACGTAACGACTGTCAAAGGTCTATGAATGACAGCCGGGACCAACGGCTTAACGTGCTTTCCGAGGCACGGAGGGGTCTTGGTATGTAAAGATGATCCACCATCCACGGAACAGTCTTGGTAAGAGAAGCTTAACCTGATCGATCGAACCGCGCGGCTGTTATTTCTTACGGGACTTATTTATAGAAATCATAAAATTTATTTGGACACAGTTCGTGAAACACAAGATACAGATAACATAATAAAAACTGAAAGTAATCTTTTAACAACATAGTGTGTACCTGCACCCTAATTGCGTAACACACTATTACTCTCAATTTGAATAATTTTGAAGCATATTGCTAATCCATTGCTACATATGTTGGAAAAATGTGTCTGTTTAACAACGTAAATAACGCAATGAATGTTGTTGAACTGTCAAAATGAAACCTATTGCTACTGATAGTGTGTTACGCAATTACCATGCTGGCTGCGCCAAAAAGGTTAATTTCAGCATTAATGCCAGACAGATGCTGTCTGACGCTGATTTTGTAATGAACAAGTGACGGGACAGTATTAATAAACATTGCTTAAACGTTGCTCAATCATACATTTATTGACGTTTAATCTACTCTTAACTTTAAGGTATGCCCGCGTCTGAATTGTTCTCCCGACCCACCTCGTCACATTGTATCGTATGCCCGCGTTATTACTACGTTTTCGATTAGCGTTCTTTCTGACTTTTTTTTCTTTTTAATCGGCTCCTAAAGGCCCTAAGGTGACGTTAGCCTTCCTCACGAAATGGGCTATCGAATGCAAAGAGAATTGAAGAGTCGAATTTCAATTTCGACTGGTAGTTACAGAGCTTAGCGCGTTCAAACAAACTCTTTATACAACGTGTAACGTTAAATGCGCAAAACCTCAGACACCCCAACTGATTTTAAATTCAATTGACCTATTTCAGAGAGAAAATAAGTCATTAAAAAAATTGTATAGTTTTATGAGTTGTTTTAGTTTTACTGGCCATTCTGATCGTTTCTTGCGTCTGCGACGACGCTTTATCGAGGGAGGAGTCGTCACCGGGCCGCTGCGCCGCGCTGACATTGGCTTGCTTGACCTATTAATAAATAGACACGGCAACGTTTATAATGAAGATTTTTTGAAAAATGTGACCTATATTAAAAAGCGGTTCAATTAATTCTGCTCGTTATTCTGATCAAACTATTTTCAGGTTTTGAGCATTTAAAGTTACACGTTGTATGTATTATTACATAGAAGACTAGCTCCACCTCGCGGTTTCACCCGCGCAAGTTTCGATTCCTTAGGAATATCGGGATAAAAATTAAGAGCTTTAAGTAACAGCTATGTACCTATCAAGTTTCATCACAAACCTCATTAGTTTCTGCGTGAAGAAGTAACAAACATATTATATGTTTTCCGCTGCGCTGCTTGGGGCCACACCGGCCACTTTTGTTTAGATTGACATTTTTAAATTCGTAAAATTTTTTGAATGAATTACCGATTCGCATAATTCAAAAAGTAATCTACAGGTATTGAGACAGTCTTAAATACGAAATTATTTATTTGGATAAGGATTAATACAAAGGTATGGATAACATGGTCTAATTTTGGTCGGCATTTCTATCAACTTTTAAAATGTAAAAAATACATTTTATTTATTTTTATGTTCTTTAATATCGTATATATTTTTTTTGTTCTATCATTAATATTTTCCGCAGTGCATGCGATGGAAGGCATTTTATGGCTAATTTTTTTACACCTTGGGTTACATTTTGACAGGCCTGTTGGTCTAGTGGTCAGTGGCCCTGACTGCTATGCCCAAGGTCGTGGGTTCGATTCCCACCTAGGACAAATGTTTGTGTGATGAGCACGATCATTTGTTCTTTGTCTGGATGTAATTTATCTATAATATGTATGTATTTAGAAATATATGTGTATATTTATCAGTTGTCTTAGTACTCATAGCACAAGCTCTGCTTAGTTTGGGACTAGATGGCGTTGTGTGAAAGTTGTGGAATATTATTATTATTATTGTTGAAGTTTTAGTAGAGACCCCTAACTTTTTCTAGTAATAAATATAGCTTGTGTTACTCAAGAATAGTGTAGCATTCTAATGGTGAAAACATTTTTGAAATCAGTCCAGTAATTTTTGAGTTTATTCGTTACAAACATACATACATATTAAAATACAAATCTTTCCTCTTTATAATATTAGTGTAGATAAATATTTGATCTCCAATTTTTTTAATGAAATGAACCGTACCTGTCATCAAATTTGGCAATTACTTATTTCATCTCTAAAACGAGATATTTGGACGTAAATAGGTCGAATCCGTTATTGTTTGTAGAGCAAATGAATACGTTTCGCTGTATCTATAGATTCTGCTTTCAGATGCAGTTAATACAAACACATTGCCGACGAGAATTTGTTTTAGCTCATTGTTCCCGTAAATACGGGATTTGATTTCAAACCGCATTTGGTTTACATTGGTTTTATCGTATATGTCAACAGTTTCACAATTATGATTTTAATTAAACATTTTGTTCATAATTTTGATGTCTGTTGTTGATGCTAGAATTTCGTGGCAATAGCTGATAGTTATGTGTTTCGTTTTAATCTAGTTCAACGAAAGGACTTCATGGACGGAGATGGCAGGATGAGCTGGACTACTTCAACAAGAACTGGTCCGTAATAGCTTTAAACAGAGAGAAGTGGAAAGAGAGTAGGGAGGCCTTTGCACTGCCGTTGGATATCACAGGCTCTTAATAATAATAGTAATAAATAAATATATATTATAAATATACAGCGTGTAACGGAAGGGGGGTATCAACCCTGAAGGAGGTGAATGTGCTCATGAAACTCAACAACTTTCCCCAAAGAACATAGGTCGAAATATGAAAAAAAAATTTGGCCCTCCCTTACAAAACTGACTACCAGCTGATTGATTTACTATGGGAGGGCCAAATTTTTTTTTCATATTTCGACCTATGTTCTTTGGGGAAAGTTGTTGAGTTTCATGAGCACATTCACCTCCTTCAGGGTTGATACCCCCCTTCCGTTACACGCTGTATATTATAGTAAATCGTATGTATGTGTTTATAACCTATTTATGTATTTGTCTAGTGTTTTATTTTTTTTTATTTTTATCATCGTCGTGTCAACCAAAGCACCTGCCATCTTATCTCTTCACCACCCTTGGTTGACTGGTAGAGAATGCCTAAGGCATTAAGTCCGCCTTTGTACCTTTTGTGCGAGAAGATTAAATAAATAAATAAATAATAAAGTACCTACTTCAACCTTAGCTTCAGAAAAATGCAAATCTTCTTCTAGTAGTATGTCTATTCTTTAGCAACATTTAATTTGAATCATACTTAGTGTAGGTTTTGGGACCATCAGGCCCACCGTTTGTAAGTACACAGCACGGTTTCTTTACGGTACGGCGTAAGAACACACGCGAGATACTCTTAGTACTAGAAAGCTATAATTTGACATGGATATACATATTAAACACGCAAACAAAGTGGTAAAATAAAATCATGAAAAACATGTTTTTAAGGGTACCTACCTACTGTACACGTATAGCGGGGATGTTTTTCTTTCTCGACTACCCTATGGTATGGGGTATCGTTAGATAGTTCTTTCAAAAATATTCCGAGTTGTGAGAAAAAAAATTCGATTCAGAGATTTGTGAAATATTAAGCTTTAAAGTGCTAATTTTTGTTAAAGTCAAGTGTCCCCACCCCCTACCAGCTAAATGGTTGTTTTTGGATATGTGAAAAAAAAATCACGGTAGTAGTATATGTAAGTATAACGAAGTTGAAAGGAAACTCATAACAGTTAAGTAGGCTTTACAAGTTTACGAGTAATAGTCGACCAACTTAAATTTGCAGTTGCAATGTATGGGAGAACATGATTTTCAACCACAATGTTACGTTTGTTCTTGGGATAAATTCATTCCAACTACGGAACCCTTCTTTCTGCGTGGTCAAACACGCTCTTGGCCGGTTTTATGTATACACGGAGAGAAAAATCTTAGAAAAATTACTGTGATTTCTCATAATCTGAGTGCATTTGAGTGGTAATGGAAAAATTACCATGCTAGCACAGTAAAAATTCTTATTCTGTACCTACAGTAAAATTTATTGTACAAATAGTGAATTTTTCCCAATCTCACTCAGAAAATTTTCTTTAGATGTCACTTGCACTCACTTTACAGTGACGAGCACATAATTTTTCTAAGAATTTTCTCTCCGTGTATGGAAACTTGTTGACGGACACGTTTTTCTACGGCGCGGTTAGTAAAGAAACCGTGCCACAGGCCAAAGGCTCTTAGGCAAATTGATGTCGACCTAAAATAATATCTAACAGTGAAAACTGGATTACCTAGTAGTATATGCGAAAAGCAAGAGGAAAAAACACGTCATGCTCCCTGGCGGAACCACCTTTGCTGTAACAAGTATAACTTACATGAACAATTCTATGAAATGTCTATAAAATTCGTGTGGTACTCTGTGGCCGGACCACAGTTTAGTACTCAGATGCTATAGTTCGAAATAATACGTACCTAAAGTCTACTTTCATCGGAATATATCTATATTTTTAGTACCTCAAGAGATATCTTTTTAATTAACAATTTATGTGGTCCGGCCGCGAGGCAGTGCTCTCTGGCCGCGCCACCTCTAATTAAATAGAGTATAATGAACTATTAATAAATCAATATCCCGAAAAAAAAGTACCTAAAGAGTACCTTGCATACGAGAAATATGGTCCAATAAACCCCTTTTAGATAAGGAGTTATTGGTCGTAGAGTGTGGTCCGGCTGGAAAGTATACTCTGCAGCAAGTCAATTTTGCAATATTTAATATTAACTAGCGATGAATCAATTTATATAATAGTACCTTTTCTCTACTCTTCGTTGATATTTTTTTTTTTTAAGAAACTATTCATTTTGATTAATTAATCTTTAAAGTATGTGGCGCGGCTAGGGAGGATTACTTTCAGCAAATATAACGAAATATGCTTTATTTCTTTAACGAAAACTGTATAATAAGTACCTTATAAAAAGACCTGGACTTCATCTGTAAACTTTTGTTTTTATTACCAACAATGATTTTTAAAAAGGTGCACTTTTTGGTTTTTGTTTACCTATCTACCTAAGAATAGGTAGTTAATTTGACGAAGTAAGTGAAAATTTTGGTTTAAAATAAACAATAAGTATAGGGTAGAGTGCCCTAAGATTGCGCACTTAAGAATTAATTGAATATAAGTCACGAAAATAATAAGTTAGCAAAATAATCTTTATTCATTTATATAGACATTCATGTAATTTATCGACGATAAACTAAATCAAATATTTCGTAACTATTTTTGGAGTAATTAATGAAAATATGAGAAATGGGAAATGTCTTAAAGTCTTAGATCCCCTGAAGGGTAAGACTGCGCAGTGGGATCTTTGAGAGTGCGCATATAAAGATAACTTATTTTAGGTAGGTACACAAATCACATTTAAAATGTCCAAAGCCTATGAACGCCAAACTTTTTTCATGCCACCATTTAGAACACACAGAACAACCTATCCAATCTTCTGTGATCGGTTCTCTATACACTTCTTTACAACAGTATATGACCAATTCTATTTTCGAGGCTGTTTTGCTGGTTTCTTGCATTCTTTTTCATCCTTTTGCTTGCTCAAACTGAAGCTTGTAAGGTGAACTGCTAAGTATTTCAGACTCCTTATGTTTCCTTTTATTTACTGCCTGTCTAGCGTCCGATTTGGGTATTGGCGAAATATCTGTAATATTTGTTGTATTTGTACCTGGTGGTTTATTTCTAGAAGTTGGTAAGTAAAATATATTGGAAGGTAAGTCTGCGCGCGCAGTTTTACGTACCCTGTCGCTGCGCAGCCTTAGGGAATTACTCAAGTTGTAAAGACAAGATCTCTAACGCCATCTTATGAAAACATGCGTAAAATACGTGAGCCGGTACTTTTGTAGGTATAATTTATCGAACAAAAATGATGACCAAATCTTTATAAGTCCATTATCATTTTATGTAATCACTATTTCAAAATGACCAACAATAATATCAAACACGATATTATTGTATAGTTATATCGGAAAAACGATGCACAAATACACAATGCAGTCAGAACAACTCCACATCAGAATCTCAACGAGTATGTTCGTACATGCCACTGAATGAACTAATTTTGTCTGATAAAGGCATCTCAGCCCTTGAAGAATCGGCTCAAACAATGTTAGAGATTGATTAAGGTGTGCTATGTGTTAAAAGTAATGACAACGGTGTAAAATGTACCGGTAAAAAAATTATTACCTACACATTGAATGATTTATTAATATTTGAAATTGATTTAGGCGTTGATTTAAATGAAATTCCAGACACTATGACATTACAAGGAAAATTATTTACACTGTTGTCAGTGATTGAGTAATTACCAAATATTCATCATTACGTCGCTCACTGCAAGCGTCTGGATGATACTTGGGAAACATAATGATGATTTAAGTACTAAAGTTACAATGACTAAAAACCAGCGAATGAATGTTCATTGTATTTTATACGCAAAATTGTAAATTATAACTTATTTTTATAAAAATGTTTATTTTTAATTTAAGCCTTGCATTTTAAAGTTGGAAAATAACTTCAAAACTTCCTTTATTTGTAATACTGATTGACTACATTTTTAATACGTGGTTTTGGTACACTTTTTTTTCAGTGCTATTTCTTGTTTAAAGGATTAAATTCAAGTTATATAAAACACTTTTCCGTCATGTACAATACCTTTTATTAACAATTGTGTTTATATTTCATTATGAAAATATATGTTTGTTTTTCGTATACTTATATTTTAAACCAAAATTTTCACTTACTTCGTCAAATTAACTACTTATTCTTAGGTAGATAGGTAAACAAAAACCAAAAAGTGCACCTTTTTAAAAATCATTGTTGGTAATAAAAATAAAAGTTTACAGATGAAGTCCAGGTCTTTTTATAAGGTACTTATTATACAGTTTTCGTTGGCATAAAGAACTAAAGCATATTTCGTTATATTTGCTGAAAGTAATCCTCCCTAGCCGCGCCACATACTTTAAAGATGATTAATTAATCAAAATGAATAGTTTCTTAAAAAAAAAAAATATCAACGAAGAGTAGAGAAAAGGTACTATTATATAAATTGATTTATCGCTAGTTAATATTAAATATTGCAAAATTGACTTGCTGCAGAGTATACTTTCCAGCCGGACCACACTCTACGACCAATAACTCCTTATCTAAAGGGGTTTATTGGACCATATTTCTCGTATGCAAGGTACTCTTTAGGTAGTTTTTTTTCGGGATATTGATTTATTAATAATTCATTATACTCTATTTCATTAGAGGTGGCGCGGCCAGAGAGCAGTGCCTCGCAGCCGGACCACATAAATTGTTAATTAAAAAGATATCTCTTGAGGTACTAAAAATATAGATATATTCCGATGAAAGTAGACTTTAGGTACGTATTATTTCGAACTATATCATCTGAGTACTAAACTGTGGTCCGGCCACAGAGGACCACACTTGCTGCAGAGTATACTTTCCAGCCGGACCACACTCTACGACCAATAACTCCTTAACTAAAGGGGTTTATTGGACCATATTTCTCGTATGCAAGGTACTCTTTAGGTAGTTTTTTTTCGGGATATTGATTTATTAATAGTTCATTATACTCTATTTAATTAGAGGTGGCGCGGCCAGAGAGCACTGCCTCGCGGCCGGACCACATAAATTGTTAATTAAAAAGATATCTCTTGAGGTACTAAAAATATAGATATATTCCGATGAAAGTAGACTTTAGGTACGTATTATTTCGAACTATAGCATCTGAGTACTAAACTGTGGTCCGGCCACAGAGTACCACACATAAAATTCTAGTCCTATTAAAAAAAAGTCTATATCCCTAGTTTCGACGTAAACTTTTATTTAAAGTGGTTGCGCTGCGGAGTATCCTCCCCGGCGAAACCACCATGATATTTCTATTAGTATACATAGTATAAGCAAATATGTAGTATCAAATAATTCTATAACAATTCTATATTGAACTAACACCCCTAAATCCTCGAACAAACAAACAAGAAAATAATTATCTGTATGCTTATAAACTAAACGTCTAGAGGACATTGTATGATATTTGACGTAAACGTTATTTGCTAAGAACTTTAATCTAGGCACTTAGCTACTATTTCGAAATCAAAGTTTGAGGCACCGTTTTGTTCGTATATTTAAATTAGACTGAGGATTTAGGGGTGCTAGTTCAATATAGAATTGTTATAGAATTATTTGAAACTACATATTTGCTTATACTATGTATACTAATAGAAATATCATGGTGGTTTCGCCGGGGAGGATACTCCGCAGCGCAACCACTTTAAATAAAAGTTTACGTCGAAACTAGGGATATAGACTTTTTTTTAATAGGACTAGAATTTTATAGACATTTCATAGAATTGTTCATGTAAGTTATACTTGTTACAGCAAAGGTGGTTCCGCCAGGGAGCATGACGTGAAAAAACAACCCCTGCATTAGGTAGATATACCACCCTGTAAAAATAACACCAACAGTGGAATTAAAAAATATATAAAAACGCTAACTAATTATCCAGCACATAACAAGATGGATGAAAAATGAAAGCAATTCGCTTTAAACAGCTCCTAGCAAGAGCAAATAATCTGCAGTAATGAGGCTGGCCACAAAGCGGACATGAAACACTACGAAATGGATGAAAAATGTGAATCGGGAAATCTGTACAGCTCTCATCAATTAAATATTTCTGACCCATTAGCACAGGTGGCAAGCATCGTAATGGAAGGCCATTAGAGTTGCCGGCCGCCCAGAGCCGCATTAAAGGCTGTGTTTACACCAGAGATGAGCGAGGAAGGTGAGCGGTGCGAGGATGCGGAGCGAAATCTTTTTTTAATTAAGAAAAATTTTAATAGTACTAATAGTATTTACATAGTTTAAATTGTTACTAACTCTATGGGCCCATGTGACTCGAAAATAAATATTAGGTCATCCCACTTCCAGTGTCATATTTTTTATTTCCAATATTTATGTATTGCGCAATGGTATGCAATAGTTAATACATGTGTTGTCTTGTACAATCATGTTAGTTTAATTTGGTGTGTTGTACTGTCAAGACGTGCATTGATTTAAAATGGAAGATTTAAAAAAATCTATTAATGTAGTGGAGCAACGTATATTTCTAAAGTTTTGTGCTTTACTCAACTACTCTGGAGGAGTTGCGCACGACTTACTGGTAAAGTGTGTTGGTCGTAAAGCCTTAAATAAAATAACCGTACAGCGATGGCTTGAAATGTACAAACAAGGAAGAACCACAGCTGAAGATGAGCCGCGAGCACCTCGATCATTATCATCGACTAGATTAGAAGCAAGGGACAAAATCAAGGAAGCACTTCGTCAGTCACGTAGGGTCAGTGTCGGTGATCTCTCCACTCAACTTAACATTCCTCATTCCACTATACATAGAGTACTCACGGAGGATTTATGTCTGGTCAATAAAAGTGCAGTGTGGGTGCCCCACACTCTGAACACGGATCAGAAGGAGTTTCGTTATGAAACTGCGCGTAGCCATTTATCGTGGTATCGCCGTAAGAAAAATATACTTAATAGATTCATATGCCTTGATGAAACTTGGGTCGAATTTTATACTCCTCGTCAAAGACATCAGTCACGATGTTGGGTGGAACCGGGCACTTCAGCTGAACATTTACCACGTGCAAAGCTACATGAACGAAAAATACTACTAATAGTAGTTATGGATGTCAGAGGCATTGCTTTTTGGAGAACTTATGATGAAAATACAACTATGACTGGAGAGCGATATAAGTCATTTTTAGAAGAAAATATTCCTATTTGGGCAGACGAACATCATATAACGAGTCCTATAATTTTACATGATAACGCCAGACCGCACAAATCAAAAATAGTTCAGAATTTAATTGAAGATAAAGGATGGATTGAAATTATTCAGCCGCCATATTCCCCAGATATGAATCCTTGTGATTTCAATTGTTTTGGCCATGTGAAGAGGAAATTGTCGGGTACTCGATACAATAGCAAAAAGGAGTTAGATATTAAACTAAAGAGCATTATTGATGAATTAAATGAAAGTGGTACTTTAAATGGTGTTCAAGATTTGCCAGCAGTCTGGGAGCGAGTGATTAATAGTGGTGGAGATTATTGATTAGTGTCACAAGGTTATATAGTATAGTAGTCAGTTTTTGTAAAATAATAATAATAAAAAAATATGACACTGGAAGTGGGATGACCTAATAATACTTAAACTTACGTCTTCTTCCCATGGATAAATGTTTTTATTAGTAAAATGTTTTTCAGCAATTGTCTATTGACTGGTAGTACCTACTTATAGTACACGGAGCACTCCCGGCTTCCATAAATTCTCATAAAAAGTTCAAAACATACCATAGAGGGATTGAAAATTCCGTACTAGCGGGGCGGTACCGACTACACCTAGTATCGCTTAGCCCACTTAGCTCACATCCTCTCGCTTGTTCTATATACCTAGAGGGTCAAATTAAATTCGTTAACGGAAATTCGCAAGCGTGATGGATATCGATACCTAAACACGGTAAAACCAAAGAAAAACATTCAATGATGTTTCTTTTTGGGGTCAGCTTGAGGCATGAGTTGTGAAAATCAGTTTGTTGTTTTTCAGCACACTTGCTCGTAAAGTGGCTCGTAATGAACCGCTTTTAGGTCCATAATGCAGTGTATTAAATACGCGTGCGTTTTACTTTATGTTACCGACAGATAACTATTTACTACCTAGTCGGAGATTTGAGCTTGTTTAATCTCATCAAAAAGACTTCATGCCACAAGGAATCCGCGGGCCATATTGCACTTTTTTTTTAATAGTCTGAATTGTCCTTGGTCTCAAAATGAAATAAAATTTATTTACCTTAAATTCCGTCCGTGCTCCCTCCCGGAACCAAACGGAAAAGACCCTGACTGGCGTTCTATTATTGCGAATTCTCACTGAACGAATGTATATTTCTCTATGCCAATAGTACTTTCTAATTCCAAACTAACTAAACTAGAATTTGACATACGACAACACTGCGATCAGTCTTAAAGTCATTATTTAAAGTTTATTATAATTTTTTACAGGATGTTTAGGGGTTTTGCCAATGCCTTTATTTAAACCTGCGCGCGCATCGCGCGGAATAACAAAACCAGCGCGCCATTTTCCATAAAAGTTAATAACAACACAAGTCTGTTTTTTACCTCGCAAGTGGGTTGAAAAACGTCGTACCTATGAAACGCGTGTGCATTGATCATTACACAATCGGCTTCCTTATCGTGCCCGCCTCTCGGGTGCAATGATCAACATAGCACACATGTGTCATAATGTATAATTATAGTGTTTAGATATCGATAATTACATGTGTAGTTTACCAAAAATAAAACTATTTTATACCAGAACTGCGCTGCTGCGCTAAACGAGACTAGGAAAATGAAGTAGGTAACTACATTTATTGGGGAATTTTCTCCTCGCTTACGCTTAGCTACCTCGCTTCGCTCTTGTGGAAACGCAGCCTTACACGAGAGTGTGCTAGTTAGCCGCGTATAAATCCCTATAATACTGGTTTTATATCCCTCTAGCTAAGTTTGTTAGTGTTTGATCTATTTGCCTCGTTCATAGGTGGGATTGTGGCTATCGTTTGTGATTTAGGAGATTAGTTTGATGATTTATTCTTCTGCAGAGGTGTTAGTGGGTTTTTTCTGGGGTTTACTGTAACTTCACGAAAACGAGTATTGGTTGCCCAGTGTTAACGGTCCAGACTTACGAGATCGGTCGAGTACGGTCGTGGGTTCTTTGGTGCTTTACTTTGTGTAGTTTATTTCATCACCACTGTTCTCAAAAACGGTGAAGAATATCATCGCGAGGAAACAGGCATGTCCTAGAACCAAAGTTCGAAGACATGTGACATCATGTATGTATTTAGAAATATATATGTATGTTTATCAGTTGTCTAGTACTCATAGCACAAGCTCTGCTTAGTTTGGGCCTAGATGGCGTTGTGTGAAAGTTGTGGATTATTATTATTATTATTATCAATCAACCCGCACTGGGCCCGCGTAGTGGATTACGGCTCACTCCCTCTCACGGAGAGGAGGCCTGTGTCCCAGCAGTGGGAATGTTATAAGTAGGCTGATTATGCTATGAAAACGCAATGGATGATCTCATCGTCAAATTCACATGAGCTTGGGTCGATATTAGATTTATCAAATTGGATGAAGAAAAGCACGAGCAGCAAAAATAAACAAATATTTTATAGCAAGATTCCTTGCAGAAAAAGATGAGGTAGTAAATTTTCCAGAAATATAGTTTTCAGAGCGAGTTATTTCAAGAGTGAGAGAATAATCCTCAAATGCTTTAACTCTATTAGATTAAAGCAAAAATGAAGTCGTGACCTGAATTTGTTTATCTTTCTCCAATATCAGGAGTTACCGTGAAAGCTACAAGTTAACACCAAGTCCTATTCCAGATCTCCCAAGTCCGGATAAATTGCTGTAATATTACCGACGCCGGGTGCCT
Organism: Eremobia ochroleuca; assembly: GCA_949629135.1. Taxonomy (NCBI): domain Eukaryota; kingdom Metazoa; phylum Arthropoda; class Insecta; order Lepidoptera; family Noctuidae; genus Eremobia; species Eremobia ochroleuca. The sequence continues at coordinate 8,889,180 of OX451388.1, forward strand.
ATCCAACTCTCCTTGAGTTTCCTTTCACTCCGCTGATTTAACGAAACCGCTCGGTTTTGCTAGCTACGCCTATTGTCCGCCCGTTATTATTAGTGCTTCATGGGTCAACTGTTTCACAGCAAAGCAGAGACCCGTACACTGCAAAGAATTGAAATCCGCCTCCATAATGACCTACTTTTCGTACACGACAGTAACTCGAATGAAAATGCAGCTGAACCGCCCCATATTCTTTAATCTGATAATATTAATTATTAATTTATGGTGTTTTAAAAGAATATGAGAAGGTATATCGAATTTCAGATCATCGCTGATGTTTATTCAAAGTGGACGGCGACAGTAAAGCTGAAACATGTTGTATTTTAAAATTGGATGAAGTCCCCAAACTGATAGCTATAAAAAAAGTACGTCACGAAATTTTTGCCAGCAACTGCATGAATTTGGTGCGCCAACAAAAATGGAGATTTTTCGCCGATATTTTGCCGAGTAAAGCTACGTGTAATATCTGCCGCGTTCCCGGGCTCTTGCAGCGATTGAAAGTAAATTATCTATGGTTGCTAGTTTTTTGCTGGCGGCCGGCGCAGGCTGCGCTGTAGTGCTAATTGTTTTCATTTTTTGAGCGGAGTGCGCGCACTGAGCTTTGTGGAGGGACATTTGTCCCGTTTTTATCATTGTGTGGTTATTTATTCGGTGTCCAGCGGTCCGCGGCTTGCAGAATTCGATTTTGGATTAGGTTTTTTCGGTAGAGATATTTTGGTCCGTTTGATGAAAAAGTTTTACCAATTCCTAAAACCATTCGAAACCATTGAATTGGACAAACAATATCAATCAATTAAGAGCCCCTGTGACTTTATGTTTATTTAAAATTATTTACCGAACATTTTATTCATGTGCTGTTTCTAGACGGACTCGGGTTAAATTTTTAATGCAAGAAACGCGACTCCGAGGCCACAGTAATGGGAGAGTAAATATCGCAGTGCTCCTTATAAATGAATAATAAATATCGAGCGTCGGTGCTACGCTGCAAATACAACCGCTGGGAATTTCGCCTACTTCGCTATTTTGCTTGGATTTAGGTTTGAAACACTCACGAATTGACCGCTACTCGTATCGCATCCGAGAGATATAACAGTTCCTTCAACTGAAATAAAATAGTGATGAGCCATTGCCAGATAGTAGCGCACGAAAACTCCGTAAATTCTCAGCGCTATCCTGCAGTCCAGTGCAATAATATAATATCTAGTCTATCTATCCAGATAAGTTTCGAGTACGGACATAGTTGCCAACATAAAAGAGTTTTGTAATTAAAAAAAATAGTTTTTAACGCAGGCCTATGCATGGAAATCCTTTTTGCTTTCACTTCGTATTTGGATAGCGAAGGTCCACTGTTTGTCGGAAGGTTGCGTTAAATAAAACGAACATTGTTTTCAACGCCGCACCGTTTCACGTTAATTGCGCAGAAGTGTTTAATGAACGCTTGTTCACCGTGTTTGCAGGCTGAGCTATTTGCCGACCCTTCTACACTCCCTTCAAAAATAATAAAAGCCGTACGGGTGTCAGCGGCAGTTTGCTCTGGATGACTGCACGATTATTTCCCGTTCGCATTATGATCAAAAAGGTGTACTATGAGGGCTGAAGAGGCACGACACGTGTAGCGTGGTGTGAAAATAAAAATAATTTTTGGTCATTATAGCATCTACTTTTCGCAGTTGCGTCCTGCACCGAGGTAATGTTAGGGCTTGTCTGTGTAATGTAGTAAAAGTACAGTCCTATCTGTTGCAGACGTGACAGGACGAAATATATCATTGTGTACTTTGTTTGTTTGTAAGCGTTTTTATTTATTTTTGCTTTTCAAAGTAAACTGCTTAATATAATAATGTATTTTATCTTTCACAAAATGTAGATGTTGGCGTTGGGGCAGAAAATTACGCTTTGTGAACACATGCATTGGCAAGTCTGGCACAAAATCAAAACCATTTATGTCTATAGAATATTCTCCGTGACGCATTTGTGCTCATAAATTTATCAATACGGATGTTATAATAGGAAATTTTCACATTGTGTTCAACGCTTTGAGATTCAATCGACCGTTGGACTCGCGTCGAAACCACGCCGAATAAATACACCTCATAAATATTTAACTATACGTACAAGTCACTACAAAATACTGGGAATAATAAATCCTTTACAATCGCTGCATTATTTTAGAAAAATATTTTATTTGGGGTATTTTATGGTTCAGTGATTGAGATAAATATTTTCATTTAGAAGGTTTCATTTGAGTTGCTCGTGGCTAAGTAATAAAAGCCGCAGGGGTCGATCGATCAGGTTAAACTACGCTTGCCGCGGTTGGTCCGTGGATGGGTGACCAGCTTTACATATCGAGATCCCTCCGTGCTTCGGAAAGGACGAAAGCTGTTGGTCCCAGCTGTCATTCGTGGATCTCTGACAGTCGTTATGGGTCGTCCAGTCTTACCAAGGGGTATACCCAGTAATTGGGTTATGGAGGTCATATAGGCAGTCGGTCCATGTAAACTGGTATTCAGCTGCATCAGGTCAGACTGAAAGCCGAACCTAACGTAGTGGGGAACAGGCTAGGCAAATGAGGATGATTTGAGTTGCTTAATCTTAATCAAATTCTAAATTACCGCGAGCGAAGCCGCCGCAAAAGTTAGTAAAACATATAAGAATATGTTTTACTAACTTTTGCGGCGGCTTCGCTATTGTATATATATATATACAACGTGTAACGTTAAATGTGCAAAACCTGAAAATAGTTTGAATAACGAGCAGAATTAATTGAACCACTTTTTAATATAGCTCACATTTTAAAAAAAATCTTCATTAAAAACGTTGCCGTCTCTATTTATTAATAGGTCAAGCGAGCAACACAATGTCAGCGCGGCGCAGCGGCCCGGTGAGGACTCCTCCCTCGATAAAGCGTCGTCGCAGACGCAAGAAACGATCAGAATGGCCAGTAACACTAATACAGCACATAAAACCTTTACAATTTTTTTAATGACTTATTTTCTCTCTGAACTAGGTCAATTGAATTAAAAATCAGTTGGGGTGTCTGAGGTTTTGCGCATTTAACGTTACACGTTGAATATATATATATATATATATATATATATATATATATAATATACTAGTTAGGATAGATGGAGTTATTTTATTCATTGGTGCGGCTAATTGTTAGAGACAGAAGGGGTGACAATCTCTTCAAGTCACTAAATCCTACACGTTTTTCATCTGTTTGCTCTAGCTTAACTAACAATAATGCGTCTTTTGAAATATTTGCAATCCAAGACTTAACACAACATAAAACACTGAGCTAGTAGATTCTTACCTACTTGTTGAAATAGAATGACCATGTAACCACGTTAAACAAGTTGGTAAGAAGTCGATAACATAACCTAGAATGGCATTACAGAGCGGCGAATCTAGAAAATAGTTGGTACGTACCAGGATCTAATAAGCAGTAAGAAGTACAAGATATTCTTATATCAGATACAGCTGTACCGTATTTTAAGGACTGTATTAGAATATGTCTATATTGCTTTACGAATATTGTGCATTATTAGGTATAAAATAATAAGGTGTAATAAGGCTGTGTCCTTTTCTCTTCTCCTTACAAATGAAAAGAACACAGCCTTACAGGCTATTATTGTAAGACTATTATTCGTTTGTGTGTATCAAGCAATAATACTCTTTGCTGAGAGCTATTTTCCTAATAAAACATCTTTCTTCCTTTTTATTTTCATTAAGAACTGTGTGAAAATATATAAAAAACTGTGTTTTACATTTCAAACAGACACTTCAATTTTATTTATTTGTTGTATACTTAGATAAATTCTTTTTCTTAGAACGAAAACCAACAAACGTGAATATTATCATAGGTCACACTACTAAAACTATTCGTAATCACGGACTACAAAAAGAAAGACCTGAAATCAAAGCTATTTTCAAGAAATCTGGTACGTCTAATACTAAACGTCTACCACGTACTAACGTGGCCTGGAAATATGTAGGTTAAAACTCTAGAAAAATACAAAATTTTTATCTTACCGAGAATATCCCTGACTGGCTGTCAATTGCTCGATACCGCTCGATAGCCGACCCCCAGAATTGGTAACTCTGTATGAATCGCTTAGGTAGGTAAAGTACTTCTTGTTTCAAATACCGGGACCCATTCTTTGAAATTGCTTTGCGCTTTGCACTTTGCATTTCCAACTCCCTTTTTGTTCTTGACTTTCAATTTAACTTTTATGGTTTTGAAGAGTTTGAACTTAGAGGAGTGTTGCAAAAAGAGCGGATGTTAAATATCGAGTGCTTACGCAGAGTTCAGACTGTGTTAGTGTCACATTTGGCTCAGGTATTCTGAGTGTTTTGTATGTTACTTTTGCCATCTGGTGTGACTATTAGGAATGGGACTTGCTTATTCTTTTATTAGTGATAGATTGGCTTAGATTTAGGTTATTTTTCGTCGGACATAGGGAATACATTTTTCTTGTAGTGGGAAACATAAATACATAGGTAGGTACGTTACATACCGAAACGCACGCCTTCTTCCCACGGGGGTAGGCAGAAATTACAGAACTCCTTTTACTTGTAGCCGGAAAATCAATCTGTCTAACCTATTTCCAACGATTGTGCGGTCAGCTTCCAATCTAAACGGATGCAGCTGAATACCAGTATTTCACATGGAGAGATTGCCTATTTGACCTCCACAACCCAGTTACTGGGTAACACGATACCCCTTGGTAAGACTGGTTGTCAGACTTATTGGGCTTCTGACTACCCGTGACTGTCCAAGATCTACGAACGACAACCGAGACCAACGGCTTAATGTACTTTTCCAGGCATGGAGGGATCTCAATATGTAATGGATGGTCACCCATACACGAACCGACCGGGGCAATCTGACCCGTGCAGCTTTTATTATTAAACCACGAGCCCCTCCGGAGAAGGAAAGTAAAAATTTCAGTTTGTGGCTTAGGTATATGAAAGATTTTTCTCACAGAAAATGAATCACACCTGCTATCCGGGCGGCGTTTTGTCGCACGAAAGTATGTTTATTGGCATAAACCATATTCATTATTCAAAATGCAAAGACGTGTCTTGTCTGTTAACATTTATCATCGATCTTAGTCGAGGGGTCGTCTTCAAGCCTGTTTGCTTAGGACGGCTTCATGTCCTCACCGTTACACCAAATATTTGAAACTGTTGATGGCAAAACGCTCAGGCTCGTATGTCATTCGAGTGTTCTGTGTGTATTGTGTTATGGATACAATGTTTGTGGTGATTTGGGATGTGTGGTAATGTTACCGTTTATTAGGTATTTTCTTTAAGATCGAGGAGACTTTTTGTCTTTTTGATAGAAGAATCTTTTGATGGAAGATGGCCGAAATCTAAAATGGAAAAAAACTGTCAAGTGAAAATTACAGACTAAAATAGGAGAGAGTTAGAGCTGCGCCTGAATTGATAAGTTCTGCCATAATTGTTTTTTATGGCAACACTGGTGGTGAATAAACGGCTGGTTATCTTTTCCTAGAATCACAAATCATTAAACAAATGTGTTTTTCGATACCCAGTGACTAGTAATCGTGGTCAGTGCTTGGATCACCATGGTCAGTCCTCACAAAAAGAAAGAAATAAATATAGATATATTTGTCACAGAATCAAATTAACTCGAATAATAAAGACCATGGTGTGATGTTGAAGAGCACAATAGTCCCATATCTACCTAAAGCCATGGCAAAATTCTCTGTGTGTTTTGGACGCGGACTCTAATTAGTCTCAAAGCATTGGTACCTATGTTTATTCATTAGTACCTAAGCAATGCATGTGTTTGGCTGCCTCGGCTTAAAGTTACTGATGAATATATGCATGTACGGGCTTTGGCTCGATTGACCATCATTGATTGAACACTTTATTCAGCCATCCGCATTTCTCAATGAGCGTTTCAAATTTGGATTTATACATTTTCGTTTAGTAGGACAAGCAGAAAAAAATCATAAATTAATTATGAATGCATGATTCATGCCGAGGTTCATTCGCTAAATAATGAAGTATGTTCAATATGAATAAAAGATTATTAACATATTCGATATGAAAACCATGATACTTTTTAAATCTTTGTCTCTGGTCACTTATATGTACAGTGCTTACTAATTCCATGCTTGTCACACACTGATCCACACAAAAATACAGGCTGAATAATAATAATAAAAAAAAAAAATAGCAAACTGTCAGAAATAAAAACAAAACCAGCCAATTACGTGCTCTAAACACAGCAAAATATGTAATTAACCGAGCTGTAATTGGTCTAATCATGGACGAGCAGGATAGAGAGAATATACTTCGTTCCCCGGAGCGAATAACTCGCGGCCTAATGAAATTGGCTACGGAAATGTAAATTACGGAAAAGGCCTTTGTTTATTTAATAATAGGAACCAAGTTTGTCTAGGTCTATTTGGTGAGGATGCCGATATTTTTGTTAGGGGATTCCGTACCGCACGACAATTTAAATGAAAACACCTAGAGTAACTTAGAATAGAGGTGAGAAAGATAGAGACTGAACACCTCTAAGAGTTGGAAGTAGGTAGGTACATATTTTTTCATGTTGCCTATCATCATCGTCATTCCCAACTATGTTGGGATCGGCTTCCAGTTTAACCGGATGCAGATACCAGTATTTTTTATGAAGCGACTGCCTCCACAACCCAGTTACTGGGTAACACGATACGTGTAGCCTATGCTAGACAAGAAGTTTTATCCTTGATTTTTTTAACCTGGTCGATTGACCCATGCGGCTGTTATTACTTAGCCATAAGCCCCTCAAATATCAAACTTAAATATAATAAAGAAATCTCGATGTTGTGTTAAGTCGTAAAAATCGTGCGAAGCTGGCTGGGTAGTAAAACAAATAAAATACCAAGATATCCAGCATCAGAGAATTACCGACACAAATAAAATACATCGGAACGTCGTTAGCGATGTGTGAGCAATTTATCTGAAGCTGTTACATTAACACCGCTTGCAATAATGTGTAGCAGTTTGCTGTACCATTTAAAGATCACGTTTTCTTGTTTATTATAGCCATACCTTAGTCAACGATCACCGATTTCAAACTTTTACAGGAACACAAAGAGTATAATAACTGTGTAGGTACAGGAACAAGAACAGCAGAAGTTGGGACTGCTTTTATATCGGTGTTTTACAACAAGTCATCTACACTAATATGTAGGTATTATAAAGAGAAAAGATTTGATTGTTTGTTTGTATTGAATAGGCTCCGAAACTACTGGACCGACTTGAAAAATTGTTTTACCATTAGAAGCCGACATTATCCCTGATGAGCATAGGCTACTTTTTACCGCGGGGAAATGCTTCATTCCTACGGGAAAACGGGTAATAAGATAACGGGTAGTATGAATATCCTTCCGTACTTTCTTTTTCACATAACTTCTAAACGTTTGAACCGATTGGGTTGAAATTTTATATGGGTATTTCGATGGTTTCCTGGATTATTTTAAAAATACAATTGGACCCGGCAGGTGGCGGTGCTGTTGGAATGTCAACTAATAAACGGCTTGACCGAGGTGAAATTTTGTATGTGTATTTCCATGGTTTCACAGACATGAATGTATTAAGCCTGCCTAATCTATCTTTCTATACATATATAAATAAAACAGTTACATTAACCACATTATTTAAGCAACATATTTTTAAACGGCGGGAATTCCGAATTCTACGCAAACGAAGTTGCGGGCGGGATGCTAGTGAGCTATACATTTTCATGGTAATTATGTCGAAACTATAAGGGCTCCCGCAGATAAGCGCGACGTAACGGTGCGACACGATTCTGATAGAAAAAAATCGACGAAGTTTTCATAGAAATTGTTCTACGTACTAGTGTCGCGTTGTCGCGTCGCGCTTGTCTGCGGGAGCCTTTAGTCATTGCAGAGCAGTGTGGGCCCAGTGGTAATCGCCCCGACTTACGAGTTGTAGGTCGTGAGTTCGAAACCAGACAGGCACTTTACTTTGTGTATTAAATTTCATCCATTGCACTCAAGACAGTGCAGCTACCCGAAACTGTCAGATTTTCCCAATCAACTTTGAACCTTATGCTTTAGCGATAAAGTTGAAAATCTATTAAAGAAATCTGATAGATTGTAGTAGCTTGATGTGCTGGCGTCTGTACAATCGTAGCTCGTAAATAACTCGTGATGCTTTGAAATCAACAGTCATTGCGTAACATACTATCAGTAGCAATGGCTTTATTTTGACATAACAAAAACAATCATTGCGTTATTTACGTTGTTGAGCATATACGTTTTTCGAACATATAATGCAATGGATTAGCAATATCCTTCAAAATGTTTCGGATAGAATTTGGTAGTATGTTACGCAGTTCTTTACGCAGTTAGGATGCAAGATTCAGTTTTGGCAAAAGGTAGGTATGAATGATTGATGTCGCAGAAAGGACAATAGATAGAAAAACGAGAAAAATGTCAAGAGAGTACATTCCTTACGGAATAAAGATCTTCTAAAGATCCTTTATACATATGCGGCATAAACTCCGAGAAAAATATGATTTTTGCAAAAACGCCATTAGGGCGTTATATAATACAAAATAGTAGTATAAATAAAAATGAGCTCGTGTTTCAGCTACCTTCACCCATCCCATTTGAGCTATGAATCCTCAACGGTCTGATTTGCATCTCAAAGATGAAATCTGTCGCAAAGTGGAGTGATATTCTTATAGAAAGCAGAATATTCCGCCATTCGAAAAAGTCGATAGATTCCTGAGAAATATTTCATAGCTGTTGTCATAGAATAATGATATCGCTTGCAGAAATTGCAATGCGAAAATACTGTGGAAACATTACGTTTGAAGCAGAGATAAAAGTTTTCTTTGAGTTAAAAATTAAATTGAGTTTTAAAGTGAACGCGAACAATACTCGTTTATTTTCTTTGCAGTAGATTATTAAATAAAAATAATGCCCACCTAGGCAGGCTACGTCACGTCTGCAGGTCAGTGATCAATCAATCAATATGTCTAGCCTTTTCCCAACTATATTGACGTCATGCTCCCTGGCGGAACCACCTTTGCTGTAACAAGTATAACTTACATGAACAATTCTATGAAATGTCTATAAAATTCTAGTCCTATTAAAAAAAAGTCTATATCCCTAGTTTCGACGTAAACATTTATTTAAAGTGGTTGCGCTGCGGAGTATCCTCCCCGGCGAAACCACCATGATATTTCTATTAGTATACATAGTATAAGCAAATATGTAGTATCAAATAATTCTATAACAATTCTATATTGAACTAGCACCCCTAAATCCTCAGTCTAATTTAAATATACGAACAAAACGGTGCCTCAAACTTTGATTTCGAAATAGTAGCTAAGTGCCTAGATTAAAGTTCTTAGCAAATAACGTTTACGTCAAATATCATACAATATCCTCTAGACGTTTAGTTTATAAGCATACAGATAATTATTTTCTTGTTTGTTTGTTCGAGGATTTAGGGGTGTTAGTTCAATATAGAATTGTTATAGAATTATTTGATACTACATATTTGCTTATACTATGTATACTAATAGAAATATCATGGTGGTTTCGCCGGGGAGGATACTCCGCAGCGCAACCACTTTAAATAAAAGTTTACGTCGAAACTAGGGATATAGACTTTTTTTTAATAGGACTAGAATTTTATAGACATTTCATAGAATTGTTCATGTAAGTTATAATTGTTACAGCAAAGGTGGTTCCGTCAGGGAGCATGACGTCTATATTGGGGTCGGCTTCCAGTCTAACCAGATGCAGCTGAATATCATTTTACATGGAACGACTGACTATCTGACCTCCACACGCCAGTTACTGGGTAAGACTGGTCTTGGTAAGACTGGTCTTCAGACTTTTGGGCTTTTGACGAATCGTAACTAAGACTATAGAAGATCGAAATACGAATGACAGCTGGGACCAATGGCTTAATGTACTTTCCGAAGCACGGAAGGGTCTTGATATGTAATGGATGGTCACCCATCCACGGACCTTCGATCGACCCGTACGGCTGTTATAATTTAGACACTAGCTAGACACTAGTGGTGCTGGAAAATGGTTTGTATGTACAGACGCCAGCACATCAAGCTACTACAGTCTGTCAGATTTCTTAAATAGATTTTCAACTTTATCGCTAAAGCATAAGGTTCAAAGTTGATTGGGAAAATCTGACAGTTTCGGGTAGCTTGATGTGCTGGCGTCTGTACTTAGTCTGAAAAAAATAAGTCTATCTAAGTAGTAAGTATTGGTGTCGGTCTGCCGTTGTCGAGAAATAAATTCACAGATGTAGCAAGTAGCAGTAAGAGCAGTAAGTTAGCAGTATGTTATGTATTATGTCTGAATTCCTAGTGTCGGACAAGTGACGTATTTTTCTAGTTCTTGTTGTCCGTTCGCAAAAGTAATTTAATCGTCGAACAAATGCGTTATTGTCTGATACTGGGTACCTATCCAATTTTAAGTTATATTTATAATTTTAAGTTATGCATGACAAACGAGCGCTACTTGCCATCAAACTGTAAAGTATGGCGAGTAAATATCTGTAAAAAAATAACTTGTTTATGTAAGAGATGTAATTAAAAAAAAAAAAAATTAAAAAAAATCTGTGATATCTAAAAAATAACAACATTAAAAAAAAAACATTTTTCAACTGAATTTTAGCGAAACCATATAGTACTTTAATAGGCGCAAATGTAACAAGAAATTACGTTTCCAAGATCGAAGTAGTCGTATCTATTCACGACTAAAATATTTACAATATTTCAGTTTGAATGCCTCCCCTAGGGGCTGGAGTGGCTGATTTACATGACAAAGTCCCTAAGTAACCCCCGAAGGATTTCGGCGATGCGTCTCCACTTTGCCTACAGCAAAATTCATTGGACTACTACCGACGCGGTGCGAGACCCGAATTTCAAACGAGCATTCGCTTACGCACATACGCTATACGTATGATTTAATTAACTAATCTAGGTCGTACTACATACAAATAAAGATATTCAACAATGTAGTTGTTGCACTCCAAAAATATTTTCGTAGACAATAGAAGCACGATATGTCTGCTCAAATCAGCTTTGTGCTCGCGACGCGAACTGTACATAAAATCTCTTTTGAATCAAAATATCAAAGACGGGGCAAAGAGCAAATTGGACAAATTTTCCGGCTTTTAAGGAATCTCCGCTACAGAGTGCCACTAACGGAGGAAAGTGGGGAAAAATGTTTTCTTTCACAGTCCGATGAGTTGGCGTCGTAAACATTTTTTGACACGGCATGTTCGAGTGTGTGATTTTCAGGGCATTTGTGTGGGATGTGTCGTGTTGAACACGTTGGTGTGACGTGTCGGGCAGGTTAGACGCGACACGGGTGCTAAATTTAGATGGAAGGCGTGTCATTTTGTTGTCACATATTCGTGTACTACGGTCTGGACTCGATCGAAATTGGCAGTTGTTTTGATGTCACTTTTTGATCGAGTGGAATGTTGAGTGGAGTCGTCAATGAAACGTGTCTGTTCTTTATCGACACAGGCACATATCTGCAATGTTCATACAAAGATATGGTGCCACTGAGGCGAGCTCAGTAACCCTAGAGACCTGCGTTCATCGTGGATTTATTGTCCCTTTTTGTTGTTCCGTACCCGTAGGGTGCTAACGGAACCCTATTACTAAGTCTTCACTTTCAGTCCGTGTGTCTGTCAGGGGGCTGTATCTCATCAACCGTAAAACTTAGACAGTTGACATTTTCATAGACAGTGTATTTCTATTGCCGCTGTAACAACAAATAATAAAAATAAAATAAAGTTAAAAACAAAGAAACATTTAATTATTTTTTTTTAATATGTAAGTACTGTTAAATACAAGGTGTTTGTTAGAAGGACCGACACAATCTTTTGTGGAATTGTTTTATTTATCATTTTTATTATTCATATTTAAACTAATTTTTTTTTGTTGCTTAACACAATTTTATGACTTTGGAAGCATCCAAATTATTTTCTAGAACCATTGTACTTACTTAAATGTACATTGCAGATAACACCAAAAACTATTGCGCTCTATTACAACCACAAACAAAAAAGTTGTGACAATATATATTATATTACGGGTGATTAAAAAGAAACATGTTATTATTTCAATTACCTACCATGACGCTTAAGACAGGTGTGGTGGGTGAAAACTAGGATAATATGACACTTCCTATCCCTAAGAAAGTTGTGTCGCTCCTTTTACCAACAAACCTGTATAGTACGATGGTGTCCGACTCGCATTTGACCGGTTTTTTTCTATTATGAGCTAGTTTACTTTGCACAAATTCTAGGGGACAGATTCCTCGCCGCATCCCCACTAAGCCTGTCACCACAAAGAGACGACAAACAACAAAAAGTGACGGATATTATTTACACAATGAAATAATATCATGCAAACATTATACAGATAGCTGTCACTTTAGTTTTACATTACAAAGCCCATAACATACCGCACTATTGTTTCCGCCCGCCATTCGGTACATTGCACTCATAATTAACGAAATTACGTAAGCATTTTAATTTATTCCCTTTTGCCGCGAATTCTCTGGCGTAAATGCAATATTGCCAGTATTGAATCAAGAATTTTTAATAATACGGCCTGTTATTAAAAAAAAAAAAACAATTTAAAAAAGAGGTTTCATTAAAAGTACAAAATGTTTGCTGTTCCTGTCTCGTTTTAAGTAAAGGTGTAAAAAAGTTAAGCTAATTTGATAAAGACAAATGAAATGAAAGAGCTAAGTGAAAAGTTTTTGTTTTAAGATTTTGGTAGTGCGAAAAAGGTTAAGTGCTGGGCGTTAAACTGTCAAATATTTCATTATTTTCAAAGAGCAATCTAGAGAGAGGCTACCTTTGCGAAATTCGATACAAAAATTTGGTAAGTACCTAGGTAGTCTTTAGTAGCTTCTGCCTGCAATTTCGTCCACGTGATATTTCTTGTTCCCCGACCCACATCGTATCTCCTCGCATCGCATCGCATCGCTTGCCCGCGTTATTACTTCGTTTTCGTTTAGCGATATTTCAGAGTTTTTTTTTCTTTTTGCTCGTCCCCTAAGGGTTCTAGCGCGATGTTAATAATTGTGCTACCAAACGCAAAAATATGTTTTCAAATCCGACTCCGACAAACAATAAAACAAAAATAACGAACAAACTCTTCAACTTTAATATAGTATAAATAAAAATAAATAAATAAATGTTTTATTCAGTATAAAATATTATACATTATCATACGTTGTATATGTTAGATGCCTCTGTACTAGGATAAACCTATATCACAGGCGGCATCGGCATGAGCATACTTTATGGTAATTGTAGGACAATAAAATTCTTAACAATATTTAACATTAGAAGTCTTTGAAATAATGACAAAATTTTATGAATACATTATTTTATACCTAGTTTACTTAAATACTATTTACCTTAAAGATCAAAATAACAAAAAGTCTTATATACGTACATAATTATTTAGTCAGCGTAAAATAATTTCTTGCACTTTAAAACTTAGCTAAACACATGTGATATGATTTTGCGTCAGCAGAATTTGGTAAGTGGGTTAAACTCAATGTTGCACAAAATTAAATCATATTCGAGGCATTGTGTTTATTCGATTTTATTGCGGGCGACTAATGCGCTTAAAAATCAACAAAACCGAGGGTTAGAAAAAACGATTTATTCACCTTTTTAGGGTTCCGTGCCAAAAGGGTAAAACGGGACCCTATTACTAAGACTCCGCTATCCGTCCGTCCGTTTGTCACCAGGCTGTATCTCATTAACCGTGATGGTTAGACAGTTGAAATTTTCACAGATGATGTATTTCTGTTGCCGCTATAACAACAAATACTAAAAACAGAATAAAATAAATATTTAAAGGGGGCTCCCATACAACAAACGTGATTTTTAACACGCTTCTATTAGATTTACTTGTATGTAATGGAATCTTGGAAATTAAATAAAATATGACCCACTTCTCGATATTCGATTGATTATAGATAATGGTACGGAACCCTTCGTGCGCGAATCCGACTCGCACTTGACCGGTTATTAATTAGAATAGATGATAACAGGGAACAACAATTCTATCACACTTGTTATCAAAACTTACACTATGCTATTACATACGTTACATTATGTTGAGCACCCCTGTACCACCCACAGTACACTAAAAACCATTCCAACCCCGACGTGTGTTAAAAATTATGCACACCAAAACGACCATTCCAACTGCTTAACCCAACACGAAAGGGCCGTGAATCACCTGTGGTAAAATGAAAAGTCCTTTACTATTTTGAAAACGTGGTCGAAAGCTATTCGCTCCTTCCGGCTCAGTGGCCAACGAATGAAAATGCTGGGCTGCGTTTGCGGCCGCTCTGGCGTTCGTTTTCATTTAGCTGCTAAAGGTAAACGTTTGTTTACCTTTCTGTTATAAATAGAGTCGTTTAAAGGCGTTTGTGGTCTTTGCGTCAATGTGACTGCCATTTGTGGTTGTATTTTGAGAGCTGCTTTCGGAATGAATGGGAAATGTGGTTTTGTTAGTTAAATGATTTTTTTTGTGTGTCTATTGTTCTTTTTGGGTCTATTTTTGCCTGTTAATATATATATATATATATATATATTTTGGGTTCTTTAGATTCAGACATCTACGTGTAGTTAGAACATTTAAACAGGCAATGAACAATAACTACGCTGTCCAATGCATGAGAAGGAAATACAACGGAAATAATCGAAATATAATAATTGAATCAGTTATTTGATAAAGATAAGTTAAGATAGTACAGACGCCAGCACATCAAGCTACCCGAAACTGTCAGATTTTCCCAATCAACTTTGAACCTTATGTTTTAGCGATAAAGTTGAAAATCTATTAAAGAAATCTGACAGATTGTAGTAGCTTGATGTGCTGGTGTCTGTACATAATGGTTTAAATTTCACTGTGGGAGGCATTAAACCCAAGCTGCATTTCAGGATACCAGGTCTTCACCCCTTCAGAAGCAGTCACGCTTATATCGGATTATACACTCGTACACTATATTATTATGTCATTTAAAATAAGGCAGCGAAAATCAATTAGGTGGTCAAATCTTTTAGCTGGATAGGCAAATGAGGACAGAAAAAATGGCATAAAAAGCCATCTAGTTGGAGGTCTGTGCCCAACGGCAGGCAGATTCCAAATGACAGACCCTTAAGACAAGACGAACAAATAAAACTGCAAAA
The DNA here is from genome assembly GCA_949629135.1 of Eremobia ochroleuca. Classification (NCBI taxonomy): domain Eukaryota; kingdom Metazoa; phylum Arthropoda; class Insecta; order Lepidoptera; family Noctuidae; genus Eremobia; species Eremobia ochroleuca. The sequence continues at coordinate 8,904,474 of OX451388.1, forward strand.
ACGTTTCTCCATTTTGACGACTGCTGACGGAGCATTTTTTTTCTTTTACACGTTTTTGAGCATTCCGAAACTGTTATTTTTGTGTGTTGCCATTTTTTTTTTTCTATTAGATATTTCAGCTGTATAATCAAGCCGGCCGATGACGTCGTTCTTCTACTGAGTCTAAACATGAGTTCTACTCGTATTATTCTTTTGGAATGTATTTTCGAAATATTCATGCATTTGGAAGTTATCGCCTTTTTTTTTTTTGTTTGGGTGGTAAGTAAATTATCAAATAACTTCTCCCGCTCTGGGCGGAGCGGGAGGGCGTGTCAGACTTTTACTATCTAAAACCCACCCGTGTTCCTTCAGTTGCTTGTGCCAAGGGCCACGGTACCTTTTTCGAACAACCCACGATCCTGGCAAGCATCGGCCCCACCGGACCCCGTCAGTTATTGCTGACAACTCTTTGAGGCGCGCGTGGAACACAACGCGCCGTTGACCCGGGCCTGGTCCTTACCGGACGGCGAACTGCCCATTGCTACGGTGGCCGGGAGTCGGCTCTTGACTCCCGACGCCCAGGGCGTCTCCTGTGGCGACTAGGGGCGTGAGGGCGCAAAGATTGCCTATCCCTCACGCGGGCAGACCTCCACCGTATGCTCCACCGTGTCCTCCGGGCGATCCACACAGTGGTGACACCCGGGCGGGAAGTTATCGCCTAGATTGTCAATAAAGTGCGCAACGTACGTATTATTGGGTAGAATTTCTACACACGACAGACAGAAGGGATAGGTATAAAATTATGAATCCAATGTGGCGACAATAATCAGGGGAAGAGTAGTAAGCTCTGTATATTATATTTATTAAATTCCTTTTCATATTTTCCATTGCAGCAGTTGAATTCCTCTAATGAGACGTAGAACGAGAGAAATCTAAAGTGCCTGGATTGTTACTCATTATAAACCTCTAGAGTCGATAATTCAATATTACAATTCTTTTGATATTGGCTCGAAGCAATCAATTTATGAAAATAGTCACCGTCTCTCGGGGAATAGATTAACATATTTTTTTCTAAATTGGCGAGGAATATTCAGATTTCCCTCCAATTTTCTCGTGGAGGACACTCTATTGAAATTCACGTTGATATTGAATATTGCGATCCGCCGGTTGTTGGCTCGAATGCATATAATATAGAGTTTTTGTGTTTGTGTATTGTTTTAAGTCGAGTCATACTTTCAGACCCATTGTGTTGTCCTTTGTTGAAAATTAATTGAGTTTCTGATTAAGTTTCATATTTAGTTTTAGATCTAACGTCAACTTTGTTTTGCAGTTAGAAGGTGGCTTTTATACAATTACTAGCATCTGCTTGCGACTTTGTCCGCGTGAAATTTCTTGTTCCCACCATCCGCGCTATTAATTAGTTGTCGCTTAGAGTTCTTTCTGACTTTTGTTCTTTTTGCTCGTCCAAGGGTCTTACCGTGATGTTAATTAGCCTAGCCTTATAGCCTTACTCAAGAATTGGGCTATTAAATGGAAAACAAAAACAAATTCAAATCGGACTGGTAGGTTCAGAGAGTAGCGCGTTCAAACAAACAAACAAACTCTTCACCTTTATTGTTAGTATAGATAGATGTTATATTCTTAAACATCATTATCTGCCTAGCCTTTTCCCAACTATGTTGGGGTCGGCTTCCAGTCTTAACGGGCTGCAACTGAATACAATGGTATTCAGCTACATTCCTATTTTACATGGAGCGACTGCCTATCTGACCTCCACAACCCAGTTACTGGGTAATACGATATCCCTAGGTAAGACTGGTTGTCAGACTTTCGGGCTTCTGACAACCCGTAACGACTGTGGGACCAAAGGCTTAACGTGCTTTCCGAGGCACGGAGGGGTCTCGGTATGTAAAGATGGTCACCCATCCACAGACCAACCGCGGCAAGCATAGTTTAATCTGATCGATCGACCTGTGCGGCTGTTATTATTTAGCCACCCCCCCCCCCCCTGTTATATTCTTAAACCATTTGGTAAATTGGCAATTGTTTTATTAAAGAACATTTTGTAGTTTTATTTGCTAGCATGTGAGTGCTAATTACTGTCACGTAATAAGTAAGCAAACAACTAATTAGAAAGCTAACGACCTGAAGTTGAATCTTGCTCTCAGATGCTCAAAGCTGTTCTCAAAGTTTGTTATTGGCATTGGCATCTCGGCTAAAACCGGGCTTTAATGTTTTGTGTTATGTAACGTGCAAGTTTTTTCGTGTTTCATGTCGTGTCGTCCGCATACATCAACATATTTTTTTTAGGGCAAGGGACTGTTCAAATATCACGTTGATTTGTCGGAAAACATTGGTTTTGCAAAGCGTTTTGTCGACACCTGTGTAAATGATAAATGATAGGTATTATTCTAGTAAGTAGGTTTGCACAAACTTAAATGCATGATTTATTTTATCGTATTGCAAAAAATGCTATTGTATAGGTATTTATCTATACAATTTAGATAATAAATATATAATAATTATACAATAATATTAATATTCATAGAGTATATATATTGTTTTGACAAAAAGAGGTGCGTTCAGAAACTCACAGCAATCACATTCTTAAAAAAATTAAATGACGTACTTTGTTGCCATATGGCAACATTATGCATTTAAGGGTTAAAACTAGATGAGACGTCAGCGTTGCATATCTGACTGTACTCTCAGAAGAAAGGGCGAAACAAATTCAGAGGTCACAGTCTCTTTTAAAGTCCAGATAAAATCTTTGTCAGATCATGTAGATCGATGTCTGAGATGGTCTATTGAGGAAAGAACCACATAGATTGAGTGGACCTGTTCAGCCAGTGCACGCATTTGCTAGAAATTGTGCAACTCCAACGATTTGACGAACAATACCAAAGAAAGGACATTTGGGTAGGGCACATAAAGTACTCAAACTGCCATAACAGAGCGAAAAATAAATAAAATGACTCACATAGTCTTCACATTCACAGTAATTAAAATAATATAATACTTTACAAAGTAAGCAAATGTCATATATAGTTTATATAACATATTATACAACGTGTAACGTTAAATGCGCAAAACCTGAAAATAGTTTGATCAGAATAACGAGCAGAATTAATTGAACCACTTTTTAATATAGGTCACATTTTTCAAAAAAATTTCATTAAAAACGTTGTCGTGTCTATTTATTAATAGGTCAAGCAACCCAATGTCAGCGCGACGCAGCGGCCCGGTGACGACTCCTCCCTCGATAAAGCGTCGTCGCAGACGCAAGAAACGATCAGAATGGCCAGTAAAACTAAAACAGCACATAAAACCTTTACAATTATTTTAATGACTTATTTTCTCTCTGAAATAGGTCAATTGAATTAAAAATCAGTTGGGGTGTCTGAGGTTTTGCGCATTTAACGTTACACGTTGTATAAGGTGTTAAAAAATTAACCTTACAAACTTTAAGGGGTGCTTTAGAGCATCAAACTGAACAACTTTCACTATGGGACCAACCCTAAAATCGCGAAAAAAAATCAGCTGTTCCCTACATTTATGATTTTTTTTCGCGATTTCAGGTTTGGTCCCATAGTGAAAGTTGTTCAGTTTGATGGTCTAAAGCACCTCTTAAAGTTTGTAAGGTTAAGTTTTTAACACCTTATATATAAACAAAAACCAAAAAAAAAACATTCAATATGTAAAAATTGGAAGCAGCTCAATCTCAAGCTTTTTTGTCCTCAATCTTTAACGGTAAAAAGGCTTTTTGGCACAAGTTACGTTTAATGAATGATTTGAATTTATTAAGGCTTAGATCTTGAACGTGGTTTGGGAGCTTATTATAAAAGCGTATACATTGGCTTCTGAACGAGCTACCTATTTTCTTGAGCATTGTTGTAAGTACAACAATTTTGCGTTTGTTCCTAATATTTATATTATGGATATCACTGTTTTTTTAAACAATTTTATATTTTTATGAGCATATAAAAGATTTTAATAAATATACTGAGAAGGCACAGTCATTACATTAACAAGAGCCGTGCGATTCTGTAACCATCTCACCGTGAAAGCTTGGGTGAAGTGAGCGTGGAGTGAACCGTCATTCGCTAGGTATTAACACTATTAAGTGCTCACTTCACTTATGATTTCACGGTGAGATTTTTACAGAATCGACCGGCTGTAATTATTTGTAACAGTCGTTATCTAAAAGTTCATCATTTTAAGTAGGTAGGTACAAAATTTCGATGAACATTTTCAATCCCGTTCAGTTGCAGCCAATAACACGATTCAATCTAACTTAAATCACAATTTATTTGAAAAACACATTACTACACGTCCTCGAATTAATTAGGTTCACATAAGTATTACGACGAACAACCTTTTCAATTAAAGAGTCCCTAAATAATTAAGGGTCTATTCCACGTTATTGATCGTATTCTGGAGGTATTAGGAGAGTTTATAGGTGCTTTTTCGAATCTCATCAAATGGTACCTACCTATATCAGTCTGTTGTTAATCTGGCGCTTTAATTAAAAAATAAATAATTGTTTATACAACGTGTAACGTTAAATGCGCAAAACGTGAAAATAGTTTGATCAGAATAACGGGCAGAATTAATTGAACCACTTTTTAACCTTTTGAATGTCTTAAGTTACACAGTTCGACTTAAGCAATTGTCTTTCTATTGTGTCTCTAATTATGGGATTCGATGAGTTAATATAGGTCACATTTTTGAAAATATCTTCATTAAAAACGTTGCCGTGTCTATTTATTAATGAGTCAAGCAAGCCCATGTCAGCGCGGTGCAGCGGCCCGGTGACGACTCCTCCCTCGATAAAGAGTCGTCGCAGACCCAAGAAACGATCAGAATGGCCAGTAAAACTAAAACAGCATATAAAACCTTTACAATTTTTTTAATGACTTATTTTCTCTCTGAAATAGGTCAATTGAATTAAAAATCAGTTGTCGTGTCTGAGGTTTTGCGCATTTAACGTTACACGTTGTATAATCATAACAGTGGCAACAACAGTGACACAATGACAGCAGTGTTGGCCCCGTGGTAAAGCCCCCGAATTATGTACGTTTCGTAGTGCGTGGGTTCAAACCCAGGCAGGCGTTTTACTTTGAGTAACAAATCACCACTGCTCTCGAAACGGTGAAAGAAAATGTCGCCGTCGTGAGGAAACCGGCATATCGTATAACCGAAAATTCGAAGACATGTGACTTCTACCAACGCGCATTGGGCCCGCGTTTATATTATAGCCAGCTCCCTCTCGAAGAGAGGAGGCCTGTGTCCCAGCAGTGGCAACATTATTGGCTGATTATGTTTGAAAATATTTTGTGAGCAAGAAATACCAAAAGCCTGACAACCAGTATTACCAAGGGGTATCGTGTTACCCATATACAACGTGTAACGTTAAATGCGCAAAACCTCAGACACCCCAACTGATCTTTAATTCAATTGACCTATTTCAGAGAGAAAGAAATCATAAAAAAATTGTAATGGTTTTATATGCTGTTTTAGTTTTACTGGCCATTCTGATCGTTTCTTGCGTATGCGACGACGCTTTATCGAGGGAGGAGTCGTCACCGGGCCGCTGCGCCGCGCTGACATTGGCTTGCTTGACCTATTAATAAATAGACACGGCAACGTTTTTAATGAAGATTTTTTTTTAAATATGACCTATGTTAAAAAGTGGTTCAATTAATTCTGCTCGTTATTCTCATCAAACTATTTTGAGGTTTTCCGCATTTAACGTTACACGTTGTATATCTACGGTGTTACCCAACAACTGGGTTATGAAGGTCATATAGACAGTCGCTCCATCCGTTTAGACTAGAAGCCGACCCAGATATAGCTGGGAAAAGGCTAGGCAGACTGATAGTGAGTAAGAAATGACGGTGGCTATAAAAATGTAGACGAGTTAGAATTTATCTTCTCCAAAAAATTCATGATGGTGATGATGACGATTATCATCATTTGCCTGACCTTTTCCCAACTATGTTGGGGTCGGCTTCCAATCTAACTGGATGCAGCTGAATACCAGTATTTTACATGAAGCAACTGCCTATCTGATCTCCACAACCCAGTTACTGGGTTATACGATACCTCTTGGTAAGACTGGTTGTCAGACTTTCGGGCTTCTGACGAACCGTAACGACTGTCAAAGATCTACGAGTGACAGCCGGGACCAACGGCTTAACGTGCTTTCTGAGGCACGGAGGGGTCTCGGTATGTAAAGGTGGTCACCCACCCACGGACCAACCGCGGCAAGCGTACTGTTATACCTTGCTAATGATAGTGGAATGGCTGACCGTCATCCAGACTTGCCTTGTCAGCATTTTACAACTTAGAAGCGTTTCTCATTCGGTTTGTAAGGCAGTTCAGCTTGAAACTCGGTACGGGTCGGAACTTCCTAAATCTACTATTTCCATTGTTAAACAATTCCTATTTCAAAGTTATCTAATTAAATAAACTCTGTTTCCAGTTCGTAAATAATTGTTTTTTTTAAAAACAAGTTTCCGAAATCTCTTATAATATTTGGTGGCAGCGGTGGGATACGAAAATCCCCTACCCGAATACGTCTCTGATACAAAACTACAAAACCTGAAAGTGCCAGTGAAACTTAACCGTTCTAAAGTGATAAAATTAAGTGATTTACTTAACCAACACTGTGTTGTGTATTTATATAATAAATCAAAGTGCCTGATCGACACCCTGTCTTGTGTGTCGCCCTGCAACTGAGCTGAACCTCTGCTGGTGCAGAGGCCTCCTACATCTGCTAGCCTGTTGGTTACCGCTGCTGAAGAAGCGGTCACGATGAAGCTGATTATCCTCATGATGACGGCGTTCCTGTGAGTGATCTAAGAAATACTACGGCTACTACTATATCCTAATCCGAATACCAGAATTAACTCAGAGCCACTTTCTATATCTACATATTTCACGTCTATGTACTCATTCTATTGTTCATCATTCCTAATATATTGTAACTGATAAGGGCCTCGCTGTATGGCTACTGTACATTTGTTTAGACTACGCGTTTCGATTACGCGTCCATATCACTGAGTCACTCCTACAAAGTAGCTTAAGGCGAAGACGATTTCCTATAATTAATTAGTTTTAAATAAACATTTTATTTTGTAAAATCATATCATGACTTCCAAATCTGAAACGAAGGAGGAAAGTTCCAGTAACTCTAAGAGTACAAAGGTGGAAATGGAAGAAAAAATCGAACTTGGTATTTTATTCAAATTCATTAAGCCATTCGATGGCTCCAGGGAAAAACTAAATCCCTTCATTGCTAATTGCCAAAGCGCCTTTAACACAGCCACGAAAACTCAGAAGCCTATTTTATTTAAATTCATTTTAAGTCAATTAATAGATAAAGCTGAAACTACATGCAGTGTCAAAGAGTTCGAATCCTTTGAGCAATTCATCGAGTTTTTAAAGCAGCAATTTGGGGAAAGGAAGCATTACGCTCACCTACTCACGGAACTCCAGGACTGCAAGCAGAGCTCTGCTGAAACAGTTAACCAGTTTGCATTAAAAATAGAAACATGCTTAGCGAAACTACTTACAGAAATAAATATTTCCATCCCGACGAAAAAGAAAACGGAATTAGCAGGACGTGTAGCTGCAATGCAAGATCTTGCACTTCATACCTTCATAATAGGACTCTTGCCACGCGTATCGCAAGTCGTTAGATGTCGCAATCCAGACTCGTTAAACTCCGCTATAAGCTTCGCAGTCGAAGAAGAAAAAATCATCTCTAATATTTATAAAAGATCCAATACGTACTCCAATAATGATAAATCCAGAAATATGAACTCTCGTCGTGACTTCCAATCGCCACGTTCTCCAAATCCGCGAAATCAGCAATCCGATAATTCAAAAGCAGTAAATACCAGCGACATGGTATGCCGCTACTGCAAAAACATAGGTCACACTATTGAAAATTGTCGCAAAAGACAATACAACAATAGCAGGAACCAATCTGCTGCTTCTACCTCAGATGGTCGTCAACCAACCCGCAAGGTTTTTAACGTAAATCAGGACACGGAAGTAAAAACCGACGAAGTCGACCAAAACTATTTAAACGAGTAAAATTTCCCGACCGGCGTCGCCCGGGAAATTCGTCCTACTATATCAAAGCCGATGCCTCTATTCTCACTGTATCCCCTGAATCACGTACTAAATCCACTGAATCCTCTGAATCACGTACTAAATCCACTGAATCCTCTGAATCACGTACTAAATCCACTGAATCCTCTGAATCACGTACTAAATCCACTGAATCCTCTGAATCACGTACTAAATCCACTGAATCCTCTGAATCACGTACTAAATCCACTGAATCCTCTGAATCACGTACTAAATCCACTGAATCCTCTGAATCACGTACCAAATCTACTAAATCCTCTGAATCACGTACTAAATCCACTGAATCCTCTGAATCACGTAAGAAATCTGCTGTTTCTATGAAACCAATTACTAATTCCACTGAATCACGTATTAAATCCACTGAAACCGCTAGTTCTGCCAAATCTCTTCCTAAATCCTGTAAATTACCGAATTCTGTCGCAAAATCCACCGATTCTCCTCTCGTTGCAAATCCCTTCATCCCATCTTCGGATGATTCGCCAAACCTGAAACAAAACACAAATGTGAAAATCTATAAAATAAATAGAAATACAGAAAAAAGATACTTACCTCACGTAATAATCCATACCTCCGTTGCTGACAGGCCTTTATCCTTTTTAATTGACACAGGTTCCTGCATAAGCCTGCTGAAATTAGATTCCATGTCCAGAGTCCCAAAGTTAAGTGATGATATAATAATTCTCAAAGGAATTGATCCTGGAAGTGAAACAACTCCAACTCTAGGCAGCTTCGAATTGCAAATATTCAAAAAACATGGCAAACCTTATGCTCATGCATTTCACGTTGTTGAAAATATTAGTCTAAGTTTCGATGGCATCATAGGCAACGACCTCTTGAAAAATATAGGTTGTCAAATCGACTATTGTCAGGAAACCTTACAGATAGATGAAGACTACATAAAATTAAAATTCGCTGAACCATTATATAATATTCCACCTCGCACGGAAGCTGTAATTGAGTGCACAGTCAGTAACCCAAATATAAGAGAAGGCACGATAATAGACCAACACATCTCTCATTCATTATTAGTTGCCAATTGCATCGTTAACGTGAAAGAAAATAATCGTATTAACATCACAGTTGTCAATATCTCTGAAGAGCCCGTCGTACTCCCATCTAACCTTAATCTAACACTAGAACCTCTAGACATTCAAGCCTGTTTGAATCCTCATGCATCATTGCCTCTTACTAATGCCTCTATAAGAACTAACGAAGTTCTCAAGACTCTTAGGACTTCTCACCTAAATGAAGAAGAATCTAAAGCCCTATTACAAGTCTGCTCAGACTTTTCCGACATCTTCCATCTTCCAGACGATCAGCTCACATATACTACATCTACCGAACATAATATCAGAACAAGTACAGATATCCCTATTCAAACGAAATCCTATAGATTCCCTGAGTGCCACAAAAAGGAAGTCGAAGATCAAATTAACAAAATGCTAGAACAAAATATAATAACACCTTCAAATTCACCATGGTCCTCACCTATTTGGGTTGTGCCCAAAAAGATTGACTCTTCAGGACAACGAAAATGGAGAGTTGTCATTGACTATAGAAAACTCAATGACGTTACTATTGGGGAAACATATCCTATTCCACAAATAACGGAAATATTAGACCAATTAGGGAAAAGCCAATATTTCACAACTTTAGATTTGGCCTCAGGCTTTCATCAAATTCCAATATCCAAGCAAGACGCTCCTAAAACCGCCTTTTCCATACCTCAAGGTCATTTTCAATTTACGAGAATGCCATTCGGCTTAAAAAATGCCCCTTCGACATTTCAAAAACTAATGAACACATGTTTATGTGGACTTCAAGGCTCACGATGCTTTGTTTATCTAGACGACATTGTAGTGTACTCCCCTGACTTGCTAAGTCACATTCAAAATCTATCCGCTGTTTTCAATAGGCTCAGGAATTATAACTTAAAACTCCAACCCGATAAATGCGAGTTTCTATGCAAGGAAGTCGCTTATCTTGGTCATCTCATCAACAAAGATGGTGTACAACCAAATCCTAGAAAAGTCAAATGTATCACTGAATTCCCAATACCAAAATGTCCAAAAGATGTGAAATCTTTTCTTGGACTGGTATCTTACTACAGACGTTTCATACCCGACTTTTCCAAACTAGCGAAACCATTAACATCTCTTCTGAAAAAGGATACACCATTCAATTGGAACAATGAACAGCAACTAGCTTTCGAAAACTTAAAAAATAAATTAGTAACCTCACCAGTGCTAGCATATCCTGATTTTACTAAACCTTTCATTCTTACCTGCGACGCTTCCCAATTCGCCGTTTCTGCTATATTATCGCAAGGTCCGATAGGAAAGGACCGCCCAATTGCTTACGCGTCTAGAACACTCAATAAGGCTGAATGTAACTATAGCGTCACTGAAAAAGAATGCTTAGCCATTATCTTTGGAACCAAAGCCTTTCGCCCATATCTTTACGGAAATCGATTCACCATAGTCACAGATCACAAACCCTTGCAATGGTTATTCAACTGTAAGGATCCTGGTTCTAGGTTAGTACGTTGGCGACTCAAACTAGAGGAATTTGACTATGATATTAAATACAAGAAAGGGAAAATTAATACTAACGCCGACGCATTGTCTCGATTTCCAGTTAACCCTATTTAAGGTGAACCTTCGACAACCTCTGACCCTCTACTACTAGATCTTGACACTGAACTCGATGACCTCTTGGAGGACCCTCTTATAATTCTACCATCTCCCATTCCATTCTCCTTCGAAAATAATGACCTACTAAATCAAGAAACAAATGCTGACTCTAATATATTACAAAATCCTATACCACAAGCTGAACCAACACTATCTCCAGATCTCATAGATCTAGGGCCAAACTTACCATACCTTGACATTAGCCCTGACAGTGCCGATCTCAACCTTGACTTTGACTCACTACAAATCCCTTCACCAAACGAGCAATTAAATTTAAATGATGATAATTATTCTCAATTTCTAAAATCAATTTCAAATAAAGAAAACATCCGCAACACAATTCTAAAAGAACACAATGAAAATCTCCTAAAGACGACCTGCAAAATAATATTAATTCCTACATCTATAGACTTAGACGAGTCAAATCCCTACATCTCCGAAATCCTCCTAAATTCCGGCAACCAAGACGAAATCCTTAATGCTGAAAAAGAACTATACCATTTTATAAAAACTAAATACGACAACAAGACTGTTTACCTCATCTTCACAAAAGTTCATCACTTCGACGAATCATCTTATCCCGCTATCTATGATACTCTGAAACAAGTAAGAAACGAAATCCTGAATTCTGAACAAACAACAGACATTGCCATTTCCGATTTCAAAAGCCCGTTTGACCATCACTCCTACACAAAAATTTACAATATCCTAACTCACATTTTTAACAATACAAAGATTCAAATCCATGTTTACCTAAATAAAACAATATACCCTACTCTCAGCGAGAGACCTAAAATCATGCGTGAAAATCATGACATTCCAATAGCCGGGCATTTAGGGTCGACAAGAATGTACAACAGAATCCGAGAACAATTCTATTGGAAGGGCATGCAAAGTGATATAGAAGACTATGTCAAGAAATGTAAATTATGTCAAGAAAATAAAGCTCTGAGAAAATTAAATAAAGCTCCAATGGAGATCACTACTACATCCACAGCACCGTTTCAGAGAGTGGCATTAGATATAGTAGGACCTTTACCCGAATCTGGCTCCGCCAAACTAAAGTATATTCTCACCTTACAGGATGACCTTACTAAATACTCTATTGCTTATCCTATACGTAGTACAACCGCCGAAGAATCTAGCGATTGTCTTATCCACTTTATATCCCTATTTGGAATTCCTAAATCTATTCTAACTGATCAAGGTACTAACTTTACGTCCGAACTTTTTAAAACAACTTGCAAATTTCTTAAAATCAAGCAATTATGGTCATCACCTTATCACCCTCAGACACAAGGAGCCTTAGAACGCAGTCATTCAACTCTCAAAGAATATTTAAAATCCTTCGTAAACGAAAACCAAGATAATTGGCCTACTTATGTGTACACAGCTATGCTAACCTATAATACAACAGAACATTCAACTACAAAATTTACTCCTTATGAGTTAATATTCGGTCACAAACCCTTTATTCCTAATTCCATTTATGAAAATGAAACTAATACAACATATTCAGACTATATTAAAATGTTACAACATAAATTTAAATACACCAGAGAAAAAGCTCTGGAAAATATACTAAAATCCAAGGAATCTTCTAAATCCTATTACGATTCACACACTAAATCACCACCACATTACAAGGTTGGTGACTACGTTTACCTTAAAGCACACCTGAGGCTCAAAAAGGCACTATCACCTATCTGGAAAGGACCACACAAAATCATCAAAGTTCACGATAATAACACAGCTACACTCCTTATCAACAGACGTCACGTGACTCATCATTTCGATCAAATGAAACCCGCGGTAGCTACAGACCCCGTGTTGCTATTAGAAATCGATTAAGATAAAAATAGTTAATTATTAACATATAAGTATTAGCTAGTAATTATAATAGGTCTTTAGCGTAGTTTAACTGATTCTATTCATTCTATTTCAGCGCCTCGGTCAATGCACATCAAGACCTTATCAAGCCACTTCCTTCTAGTTCCGGCATATACTTTGATAGCCTAGGAAAACTTAAAGCAATTAAAGGAAAATTAAATATTATTAGTCATATAAACATTTCCCTTATAAATCCTCATCTCACTAACCTCAATGATATCTTAGGCATAGTTAGGAAAACATGTCAAAAATCAAGCAACCTTCAATGCGAAAACATACTATCTCCACTCACAATTCGATACAACGATATTAAACGCGAATTCAGTTCTATTTCACATTTAATGTCAAAACGTAATAAACGTTCAGCTTGGTTTGGTGGAATAGGCACCGTTTTCAAACATGTTTTCGGCACTCTAGATGAAGATGACGCATCAAAATACGATTCCGCAATGGAATCCATTCAAAACCACGAGAAAAAGCTCGCGGAACTAATGAAAGAAAACATCTTAATCACTACTTCTTCTCTGGAATCTTATAAACAAACGATTAATAAATTAAAAGATAACGAAGATTCACTTAAAAATACTTTAAGTCAACTTATACTACAAATTAATAATATCACAGAAACTTCTAACATTCTAATATCTGAAACAAAAATCCATTCCATAGTTGCTAGCCTCGAAAGCTCTCTACTAGCATTGTCGTTTCAGCTTGAAGACATAACAAATGCTATCATGTTGAGCAGTCAAAACATCCTGCATCCAAACATAATAAGTCCGGCGCAATTATACAACGAACTCGTCGATAACGACCGGTACTTACCTAGAGATACTGGAATTCCTATAACGCTAAGTCTAGATAATATCCATTTAATATTAAGCATATCTGAAGTTGCATGTTACTATTATAAAAACAAACTTGTATTTGTCTTACAAATTCCTTTAGTTACTAATGACGAATTTATCTTGTATCATAATTTAGCATTACCGATCCCTCACGGGTCAGATAATCCAAATACTTTTAGCCTAATTTTACCTTCTAGTTCGTATATTGCTATTTCTAAAGATAAGCTAAGCTTTTGTAAACTAGATAACCTAGATAAATGTAAAACAATAAGCTCTGAGTTCTTTCTGTGTGATATACCTACGGTACTGTTGACAAGCGGCAATCCTACGTGTGAAAGTGAACTATTAACAAAAACAATTAGTGCTATCCCCACGCAGTGCGAAACCAAAACTATTGTCGGCGATTTGGACATTTGGAAATCACTCAGAAACAATCAGTGGATTTTCGTGCAATCTCGTTCAAGTAAAGTGTCAGTGGATTGTGATAACTCCGAATTACGCGAAATCATAGTGTCCGGAACCGGTATATTGCGAATCCCAAATCAGTGTACAGTATACACAAAAAGTGCGAGACTTATATCGTCTAAGGAAGAAATCAATGTAGACATTCCTATTCCTAGTTTAGACTTTAGCATTATCAATGATTCTTGTTGTAAAATAGATACTAAGATTACTAGTTTAGACAATATATCCCCTACTTTACTACAAAACATCAACTTAGATGATTTAACTATAAATAAACAAAATGAGAAGATATTTTCTGATTTAAACAAAATTATTGATGAAGAACCTGTTCTAGTAAAATACGGGACACATTATTCTATATTGACTTTGTGTATTTTAATAATAGTGATATCTTTTATAGCATTTAAGTTGTATAAGATTATTTCTAAGCATAGATCTAAGTTCTATATCTCTTGTATTAAACCGACGACCCATACCGATGACGATGTTAACCATAGTATAAACACTGAACCTGGAAATTCCGCAATTCCATTGCCTAGATTACGAGAAATTGTATAAATTCCTGAATTTCGGCTTTTATCCCCGAATTTCAGTCTTTTGGGGGGGGCTGTTATACCTTGCTAATGATAGTGGAATGGCTGACCGTCATCCAGACTTGCCTTGTCAGCATTTTACAACTTAGAAGCGTTTCTCATTCGGTTTGTAAGGCAGTTCAGCTTGAAACTCGGTACGGGTCGGAACTTCCTAAATCTACTATTTCCATTGTTAAACAATTCCTATTTCAAAGTTATCTAATTAAATAAACTCTGTTTCCAGTTCGTAAATAATTGTTTTTTTTAAAAACAAGTTTCCGAAATCTCTTATAATAGTACGAACCGTGCGGCTGTTATTATTTAGTCACGAGCCCCTCGTTGATGATGACGATTATGTTGTATCTAATTACATTGTAATTTAGCTAATAACGTAGTCCTATGATGTTTATACCCTAAGGCTTTCACGTTCACTTGACGCACGCGTATACATCAAAAAGCGTTGTTCCAAATTACAATTACAAAATTATGGCCTTGACTTATTATTTGACGTACGTATGTAACTTTAACTAACCCTTTGAAACAACCTGTCCTAGGTTTACGTATATTTTTACGTAAGTATGTATTCCCGTAGCCACTGAAAAGGCGCCCTGTCAAAGAAAAATCGTAGTTCGAACAAGTCCTGCGTGGCTTGTTGACAAGTTGATTAATAGTAAATGACTAAAGTTTGCCGGCCGACGGTCAGACGTAGGATAGGCAATTAAATTGTCCAGACTTAGTACGAGTACGTGTCAGCACAGTCTATAGCGAACACAAAACACATTAATCTTTCGACAAAAAATGAGATGTCAAACGGCCGTGTTTTAAGAATATTTTCAGTACCTAAACAATTATTTTTTATCGGCCGGGACCATCTCTGTGATGTAAAAATGTTGTGAGGTTCGCGATGAAGTTCTGAAAGTGCCAACAGATGGCGCTACTTGTTACACTCGCAGTTAAAATATTGTTTATCTTTGAATATGAACCCTTTTTCTATATGACTGTTTAAGAAACTCGTAAATATATATATTTTTTTTGTTCGATGTGTTCTGAAAATTAGGAATACCTAATTTTAAATTAGGAATACAATCTAATAAGATTGTACAAGATAGATGGTGTAAACTTAAATAAACATGCTGAAAACCAAATTCTTTTGGACAGGGTAAGACAAGACGTCAGGTGGTGGAACACATTGCATTGTCCTAAAGTTACAGCATATCCCCAAGTTTCCAATGAATACTAACATTTTTTGAGGTCTTGACTTAATAATTACAACCGCCGCTGGGTCAATTGAAGGTTCAGCTATGCTTGCCGCGTTCGGTTCGTAGATGGGTGACCTTCAATTACATACCGAGACCCCTCCATGCCTCGGAAATCACGTTATAAGTCGTTAGTCCCGGCTGCCATCCGTAGATCTTTGACAGTCGTTACGAGTAGACAGAAGCCCAAAAGTCTGACAACCAGCCTTGCCAAGAGGTATCGTGTAACCCATTAGGTTGGGTTGTGGAGGTAAGATAGTTGGTCCAAGTAAAATACTGATATTCATCTGCATCTGGTAAGACTGCCAGCCGACTTCAACATACATAGTTGGGAAAGGATAGGTTGTGGAGGTAAGATAGTCAGTTAGTCCAAGTAAAATACTGGTATTCATCTGCCTCCGGTTAGACTGGCAGCCGACTTCAACATACATAGATGGGAAAGGCTGGGCAGATGGAATGATTGTAAGATTTTCTGAGATAAGTACCAGGAAAGCATAAGCTAGAAGAAGCTACGATGATATTATTAATTGACTACAAATACACAGTACAGTCAACAATCAAACATTGATTCGTTAATGTGATAGTGTGCACTGAATCAATTCATTAATATGCTAATAATTAAGAGCTAAGCCGTGTCTCAGCATATGATTGACTTGATTTATATTGCTCTTGTGTATGTCGCAGGTATAGTGTCAATATGGCTTTCATATAACAACCTACATGCAGTAGCGGACTAACCGGGGGGCGGAAGGGGCGGCCCGCCCCGGGCCTCCGGTCTTGAGGGGCCCCCAAATGCCTCCGCGTTCCCCTGATCAAATCCTAAACAAGACTTTAAAAATGTGCTTAGTACCTACATAATTTCATCAAGATGTACTTCTTGACCATTTGCGTCTCGGTTGCATCATGCAGGAGGAGTTTTTCGAAACTTAAATTAGTTAAAAATATTTTCGATGTACAAGGGTCAAGCAAGAGTGACTTGTTAACCTAGCCGTGCTTTCAATAGAAAGAAAAAAATCCAAAGAAATCGATCACATAGAAGTTATTGAGGAGTTCAGTAAATTGAAGGCACGAAAACGCATATAACACGCTACAAAAAATAAAAAAAACTATCTTTGATTTATTTTATCTAATTTCTTTTTTTGTCGATCGATTCGTATTTTATTTTTCTCACCAATATCCATTCCATATTGCAGGTAAGTATGTTTATTTTGCTTAAATAATTTAATTGGAATTTAAATTTCACTTGCCAGATTTTAACGAAATAAACATAAACACTTATTTATACATACAAATGTGAACTGAATAAAAAGCTTTTAAAACTACATTTTTTTTAAAGCTGGGGGGCCTCATTCACCTTTGTCGCCCCGGGCCTCTGACGGGCTTAGTCCGCCACTGCCTACATGTCTACATCGTTGCAATAAATCATTGCTAGAAAAGTCTAGAATAATGATAATAATAATAATAATAATTAATGTCACCATGATTTGCAGAATTTGAAACACAAAGACAGAATCAGAAAGGAAATAGTCTGACGTGACCGCTAAACTTGAAACGTCAGTCTGGCACCCTCTGAGCAATGAGCTAAAGTTACCCAATCAATCTGCCTAGCTTTTTCCCAACTATGTTGGGGTCGTGTTTCAGTCTAACCAGACGCAGCTAAATACCAGTATTTCACATGGAACGTCTGCCTATCTGACCTCTGCAACCCAGTAACTGGGTAACACGATACCCGTCGGTAAGACTGGTTGTCAAACTTATGGGCTTCTAACAACCCGTAACAACTGTCAAAGATCTACAAATTGACAGACGGGATCAACGGCTTAGCATGTTTTCCGAGGCATGGAGGGGTCTTACGTCTCAGTATGTAATGGATGGTTACCCGTCCACGACCCGACCGCGGCAAGCGTAGCTTAACCAGTGATCGGCCCATGCAGCTGTTATCTTTAATTTGCCACGAGACTCACTACACTTATCATTCAGTGACAAAAGAAAAAGCATAGTCTTTCGTCTGTGTCTTCGTCGGTTCCAAAAATAGTGATTCTACAATAATGTCAGCATCAAGCCCCGGATACACTAGGGAACATTTTGTCCCGCAACATGACGCGCAACACAAAATATACGTGACGCTGCAACGTTGCATAGTGTCCCGCAACATGACCCACAACATTTTACGTGACGCGGGACATGTTTCTTGCTCCCGCTCCGAGAGCGAGCGCACGGCGCGACATTCTCTCGGGACATTCACGTAGTTGCCGAGCGCCATGTTCCGCAACATGTTGCTCCATTTGTCTCCTAGTGTATCCGTGGCTTATTTAGCCCATACTGTTCCCATTGCTGGGACACAGGGCTCCTCTCTGTGAGAGGGGGTGGGCTATAATCCACCACGCGGGCCAAGTGCGGGCTGGTAGATATCAATGTCTTCGAATATTTCGTTCTAGGACATGACGGTTTCTTCACGATGTTTTCCTTAGAATAGAATAGAATACTCTTTATTATGTACACCATATAGATTGCAGACATAAATATAGAAATTTTACAAAGGGTGACACAATGGGCGGTCTTATCGCTAAGAGCGATCTTTTAAAGACAACCTTTGGATGGATTGAAAAGGGAAGGAGAGACAAATACTGTAGGTTTTCCTTCACCGTTTTGAGAGCAGTGGCGATGAAACGATTTTCACAAAGTAAAGTGCTTGCCTGGGTCCGAACTCACGACCTACAACTCGTAAGTCGGGGCCGACAACACTGGGCCACGACTACTTTATGAATGACTAGCATCCGCCCGCAACTTCGTCTGCGTAGAATTCGGAATTCCCGCCGTTTAAAAATATGTTGCTTAAATAATGTGGTTAATGTAACTGATTTATTTGTATATGTACGGAAAGATAGATTAGGTAGGCTTAATACATTCGTGTCTGTGAAACCATGACATGTAAAAGTGTTTGTACAAACCTACTTACAGAAAATAAATCATTTATCATTTATTTATCATTCATCATGGAAATACACATACAAAATTTCAACCCAATCGGTCAAGCCGTTTAGTAGTTGACATACCGACAGCAGCGCCATCTACCGGGTCCAATTTTATTTTTTCAATAATTCAGGAACCCATCGAAATACCCATATACAATTTCATTCCAATCGGTTCAGCCGTTTAGAAGTTATGTGAAAAAGATAAGTACGGAAGGATAATTGATACTACCCGTTGTTCTATTACCCGTTTTCCCGTAGGAATGAAGCATTTTCCCGCGATAAAAATTAGCCTATGTTTATCAGGGATAATGTCGGCTTCTAACGGTAAAACAATTTCTCAAATCGGTCAGTAGTTTCGGAGCCTATTCAATACAAACAAACAATCAAATCTTTCCTCTTTCTAATATTAGTGTAGATGTCATCGATTGATATGAAATATTATAATTTAATCCGATATGTTCTGAGAATATAACTGCGACATATATTATAGCCAGTAATCCACTTAGTTATCCCGTGTTAACCAATGTGTTTACCGACTAGTTATACAATTTAGTGGTTAATAAAATTGTAGTTGATCCAATTATTTGCTACCGACCGGCGTCGGAACAACATTCGGTCGGCGCATAGAATATTAAAGACTGTACGTTTAGATTTACATAGGCGCCTTGTGTTTGTTGAAGATAAACTTTGTTGGGATTTCATGGTAATTATTTTCGTAAGTATCTGTGTTGTTAGGTGTATGTTGCTCTAATTATTCAGGTAGATATGATTCTATTTATAACTCATCTTATTGATTTCAGCTCCATTTTCGAGATTCTCTAAACAGTCGCTGCTTAGTCGCTAGGTATCCAATTTTCACTATGTCTGATTGATTTAAGTGTCGGCCCGAGCGTGGGCGTAGCGATAACAGGGCCATCATCATAATTTCTTGGTACGGGTTCCAATGAACGTTTTCTTGGTATGGGTTAAGAGGAAGGTGGGTACTCGGGCAACCAGTAAAACGTAGTTTGAAGCACAAATCACAGTCACGTTTATTCGATAATTTACAATCACTTTATGAGTAGTAAGAACCAAAGGTTTGTAATGTGAACATGACAGTTCCGATGGTATGCTCTCAACCGTCCGGCATGCGCTCCGCAAATCGAATGCCGCCTGCTCTCCAATCGGCTCTGTCCACGTGTAGAAAATGGCGTTCACTGTACTAACCGATCAACCAATGAGAATTAAGTTCCGGTTTGACCAATATTATGAAATCAACCCGAAGTAGTATTTTGATTACTTTGTCGTCTTAATATCGCTTGCGACGACATAAGTTACGTTTTAATCTTAATTGCTATCAATATAATAATAATAATATTCCACAACTTTCACACAACGCCATCTAGTCCCAAACTAAGCAGAGCTTGTGCTATGAGTACTAGACAACTGATAAACATACATAATTATATAATTCTAAATACATACATATTATAGCTAAATTACACCCAGACAAAGAACAAATGATCGTGCTCATCACACAAACATTTGTCCTGGGTGGGAATCGAACCCACGACCTTGCGTATAGCAGTCAGGGCCACTGACCACTAGACCAACAGGCCTGTCAACATTGCCTTATTGAAATAAAATTTCAAAAATACTAAAAACGTAAATATTTTTACAACCGTTAATGCAATGGTGTTGGTGGCGGGAGCAGTGATGGCCCAGTGGAAACACTCGCGACTTACGAGGTGTAGGTCATAGGTTTGAACCCAGACAGGTGCTTTACTTTTGTGTAAATTATTTCATCGCTACTGCTCTCAAAACGATGAAGGAAATCTGAGGAAACCTGCATGACCTAGAACTAAAAATTCAAAGACATGTGACATCTACCAACCCGCACTGGGCCCGCGTGGTAGATTACGGCCCACTCCCTCTCACAGAGAAGGACCTGTGTCCCAACAGTGGGAACAGTATATAGGCTGAATATGATTTATGAAGAGTTTATAAAAAGAAAAGTCTTAGGCCCTTTGTACACGGCACGGTTTCTTTACGGTACGACTTATAACTGCGCCGTTGACAAAACGTGTCCATCAAGAAGCTTCCATAGTGATCCATACAACACTGACGAACCGTGCCCAGAAAAGGCAAATAAACCGTCACATGTCTGCGAATTTTCGGTTCTAGGATATGCCAGTTTTCTCACGATATTTTTCTTCACCGTTTCGAGAGCAGTGATGATGAAATAAATGACACAAAGTAATGTGCCTGCTTGGGTTTGAACCCACGACCTACAACTCGCAAGCCACGGCCGACACCACTGAGCGACCACTGCTCATCCTTCACAAATAATATCAGTCAACTCCCAATAACAACCGATCATTTAAAAAATAAACCAAAACCGTCGAATATTAAATCACGTTTTTTTGAAATCAAGCAAAAATACTTGTTACGTAAAATACATTCCATTAATGTGATTAAGGAAATCTTCAAAGATCTTAAATTCAGGAGAAAACTCCTTTTTATTGTATTTCTTAATATCGAAAGGAATATTTTTGTAAGCACGTTGCTTTTGTACCACCCCTTTCTAATTTAATTAGGATGTTTGAATTATTTCCAGAACAGCCGATCGATTCTGTAAAAATCTCACCGTGAAATCATAAGTGAAGTGAGCACTTAATAGTGTTAATCCCTAGCGAATGACAGCTCACTCCATGCTCACTTTTTTTTTTTTTTTGTTTCATGGTGGAAAATCCTCATGGATGTCCGCCGCCCTGGGGCGGGCGGCGGGGTCTGTCAAACTCTTACTGACTAAAAACCACCCCGGTGTTCCCTCTCTCACCTACACCGGGGGTTGCGGGAACGAACGATACTTCCGCAACCCCCGGCTGGTGCTGGCCCGCTTCTGCGGGCCTCCTCGTGTCAGGGGGGGGAGTGAGGTGTTAAACTCCCCCCGCGACGTCTGAGAGGGGCGCGCGTGGAACACTACGCGCCACCGCTTCGGGTCCTAATATGTGGGGGGTGACAGACGTCCCCAAGTCCGTCGTCCCTGGACCCATTTACGGGGCTGGAAGAGGGCGTTGTCCGCCCTCCACCGACGCCCGGTGCGCCTGCTGCGGGCCGGGTGAGGGGACGAGATCTCCCTCTCCCTTTCCGCAGCCTCCTTCTGCGAGACGACTGTTTCGCAGAAGGAAACCACCGCGTCCCAGGACTCTTCGCTGCCGACCATAGACTCGACCACGGCTGGCAGCGATAGGTCACTGCCTACTCCTGAGATGAGGGCACGGCGCGGCTCCTCCCAAGCGGCACACTCTGCCAGCGTGTGCCGCGCCGTGTCCTCCCGACTCCATGCTCACTTCACCCAAGCTTTCACGGTGAGACGGTTACAGAATCGCAGGGCTGTTGTGTGTTGAGCTCTATTTGGATAGGTTTAAACGAGTTTGAATCAACGAATAAAATTATAGTAGACTGAAATAGTCGTGATTCCTATAATTCGCGTGTACCTCACCTTTACCTCTATCTCCTTTAAAGCTAATATTAAACGCGGAACGAATTATTGTTATATTTATCAGAAAGGTAAGTTATTCACACTAATTAAACACACTTTAAACTAGTTTGGAAATCAGCCGGCTGATTCTGTAAAAATCTCACCGTGAAATCATAAGTGAAGTGAGCTTGAAGTGAGCAGTGTCAATAGTGTTAATCCTTAATGACAGCTCACTTCCCGCTCACTTCACCTAAGTGCTCAGGGTGAGATTTTACAGAATAGAACTGCAGGAGTTCATTTAGGTTAGAAGGCTCTTACATGTTTTGTTTTTAATATTGAAACTGTAGTAGGCTAAGTTCTGATTTTGTCCAATAAACGTTATTATTATTATTATTATTATTATAATATTATAAAGGCGAAAGTTTGTGTGTGTGTTTGTATGTTTGTTACTTCTTCACGCTCAAACAGCTGAACGGATTTGGATGAAATTTGGTGCACAGATAGTTTATAACCGGGATTAGCACATAGGATACTTTTTATCCCGATATTCCTATGGAATCGACATTTATGCGGGTGAAACCGAGGGGCTCAGCTAGTACTATTATAAATTCGCTCTACTTAAATGAACGAATCTATACGAATAAATCTATATATATATAAAAGTAAATAAAGTTGAAGTGTCTGTTTGTTATATAAAAAAAAAAAAAAACACTTTTTACTGAATGCATATGAAAGTATATACGTTACTTATAACAGAAAACTTTTTTATTTGTTTTGCTGCCTGTTTGTCCCAGCTAATCTCCGAAACGGCTGGACTGATTTTGACGGGACTTTCACTGGCAGGTAGCTGATGTTATGGAGAAAAATATAGGTTTTTTGACATCCACGCAGGCGAAGCCGCCGGCAGAAGCGTAATTAAGTAATAATAGTTAAATACATTCATGCATAATCATAATCACCCTATAATGTTCCCACTGCTGGGACACAGGCCTCCTCTCTGTGAGAGGGAGTGGGCCGTAATCCACCACGCGAGCCCAGTGTGGATAGCTAGATGTCACATGTCTTCGATTTGTTTTGGTTCTAGAACATGACGGTTTCCTCATTTTTCCCTCACCGTTATGAGAGCAACGAGGCGCTTTACTTCGTATACATTCATAACTTTCTATAAATATTTTTTCAGGATATATTATTATATCTCATTTGGTTAAATAAATACACATAAACAATATTTTTAAATATTAGAATGTAAAAAATATAACAACATTTAAAAATATTAGCCCACCAGTATTGGGACCAGGGTCCAAGCTACCGGCAGTCAGGGCTCCAGAGAGAGGAACCTCCTGACAATGCGAGCCGTGTCCAGAAGTACTGCTGGATCTGGATCAAGCCGTTGATCCAGCTGCCTAACTAGAGCCTCTTCAGGTGTTGGTCGAGGCTCTTGGCTATCAACCTTGGCTGCTTGGCTGCTAAACTTGGCTGTCACAACTATCGCCACAGTGATTGCTGCGTCCACATCCCACATGTCGACAACCTCGCGAGCCAATCAAGATACTTGATTTGTTTATCTTTCTCGGCTTTCAAGAGGTTCTCATCACGCGGGACGTTTATGTCAACAATCATTGCACGCCGCTCTAATCAATCTATCATCATTACCATACCCATACTTTCTCACTCCACACACAAACACCCCACACTTACTAACTACAAACACATGATACTCTACACTTACTCACCACACATGCACTCACACCCTACATTTATACACCTCATCATACAATCAAACTTTTTTTTTATTTTTATTATTTTACTTTTTTTTTCTCTTAATATAAATTGGATTCTGTTTTCTTTGCCACCTTTTCTTATTGTTGAAACGTCCTAATTTACAATTAATGGCTTTGTTTGTTTAAGGAGAATCACTGACTCCTAAGTCACAGGCACCTACGCCTAGTTTAGGAGTCAGGGTATATAAATTATTGTGACCTAGTAATAAGCCTTATATGTTCTTAGTTTTAGTTAGTTTTAATGTGCTTTTGTGGAAATAAAGAATTTATTTATTATTATTTATTATCATATTATTATTATATTTTTTTATGATATATTTTCTGGTATAAAAATTATGTACCTAATACCAGAAAATAGTCTTACTCTAAGAAAATGCCTACATCTCAAAATTTAAGTTAAAACCGTTACAGAAAATATTGGATTAATCGCCTTTGAAAATAAGATATCAATCATTTTATTTCCACTTTCAAAAAAACCTCCTATAAAACAGAATCTCAGCACAGAGAGGGTTAAGAGAACCGAGTTTACTTAGGGTCATTTGTACCCTTTCGTTCAGGCATTGTCAACTGAAGGAAATTGAATGACCCTTGTAACTATTGTGATAAACTTCCTTTGTAACTAGTTTCAACATATGGATTTATATGCATAGTTAAGTAGTTCGGTATTCCTAGGGGCTATGCGGAAAGTTCGTTACGACGACGTGGGTCGCAGGCATGTCTTGAGGATATTTCAGATGATTTTACGAAGTTATTGACGCATACATTTTTAGGTATAGGTATGTATGTGGGTGGATTTTCGAAACTTACGGATGAAAATCAAGACCACAAGGTTTATTTCAGAGAACACCAAAAATAATATTAAGATTTTTTTGAAAATGCGTGGTTCGCTGACAACTGAACCAATTGCAAAAAATAATAAGAATTGCATTTCAATAACTAGAGTTATATAAATGCAATTCTATATATTATAGAGTTTTATTCATCCATTTAAGTCGAAAGACTTCCACTGCTGGACGTAGGCAAGCAGCGCAACTTCAACCTGTTCTGTGCTTCCCGCATCTAGCGGATCAGCGGTCTTACGACTCCAACTCTACGTCTTCTGGTACGCGGTCGCCACTCCAGAACCTTTCGGCCCCATCGGCCATCTGTTCTGCGAGCAATGTGCCCTGCCCACTACCACTTAAGTTTGGCAACTCTTCGGGTTATGTCGATTACCTTGGTTCTCCTGCGGATCTCTTGATTTCTGATTCATACTCAATACAAATATGGATACGAGTACATACAAATAAATCAAATTAAAATGTCTGCTTTTTACTAAATACATAATTATGAAAGTATATACTGTAGTTATAGCAAAAACAAAATTAAAAAAAAATTGTCTGTCTTCTTGTTTGTTCCGGCTTATTTCTGAAACGGCTGGACGAATTTTGAAGAAACTGCCCCTGCCAGATAGCTGATATTATAAGAAGTAACTTAGGCTATTTTATTTTAGAAAATGAATTAGTGTTTTCCGAAATCGACGCGAACGAAGTCGCAGGCGCAGCTACTGATTATATAAAAAAAATATTACTATCATTATTATTCGTAGGTA
This sequence comes from Eremobia ochroleuca, assembly GCA_949629135.1. Taxonomy (NCBI): domain Eukaryota; kingdom Metazoa; phylum Arthropoda; class Insecta; order Lepidoptera; family Noctuidae; genus Eremobia; species Eremobia ochroleuca. Next base: position 8,930,144 of record OX451388.1, read on the forward strand.
TGAAAGCAGCTCTCCCAATTCCAACGTCGTCAAAGATAGTTATAAATTACAATCCACAGATTAGGTATATACTCGTACAAGGCTCAAATTAATTCCAGCTTGCGTGGTTTGTGACAACAGTTCGGCGACACCTGTTCCCATCTGTATTATGTAACAACTTACATAAGCTTTGGCTTTTAACTCAAAGGCGTAACTTTGGCAGCCATATTGAAGCAACAGGTATATCATGTACTAACATTATTCTATTAGACTGGATAGGTACGCTTTAAGTGATAAAATTAGGGTACATTTCGGGAAAGGACGACGGATGGAGAACTTTGGGTTTGTTAGTTTACTTTGGCTTAAGTTGCGATATAGATATTTGATAAGTTTGGTCGATTTTGGCTCCTATCTGTGCCTAAGAACATTTCAAGAACTAGGATGATGTAGACTATATGTGACACTGGGATTGTCTATATTGCTTCTAATATAAATCGGGCTTTATTTGTTTACTAGGAAACAAAATAAGCAGCGGTGGCCCAGTAGCAACGGTCCCGACTTACTAATTGTAGGTCGTGGTTTCGAACCCAGGCAGGCGTTTTACTTTGTGAAAATCATTTCATCGCCTCTGTTCTCAACACGGTGAAGAAAAACATAGGAAACCGGCATGTCCTAGAACCAATTCATCGAAGACATGTGACATCTACCAACCCGCACTGGGCCCGCTTCGTAGATTACAGCTCACTCCCTCTGGTACTTGTTGGCAGGTCTACGCTGTCCTCCCATATATACTGTAGTTAGATAACATTGTATAATAAAACCAATTATTTTTAACCCTTAGTAGGTATCGTGGGTCAAATTTGACCCAGAAGCGAACATAGCGAACATTAAAGTTTTTCTTACATTTCTATTTTTTTTTATGTTTTAAGTTCACACTAACCAAAGAGTGCCAAAAAGGAGAATGGCCACGGCCCATAGAAAAAAAACCCAGGCCCGGCGCAACAGTTTTATATATTAGATTTTAAATTAAAATTAGTACAGTTGTTCTCAGCTGTGATCGTTGCTGAATTCAATGGTTAACATCTTTTTTTTGCCCATTAAAGTTGCGTAGGCGCTCAAGGAAAATAATGTATTTTTTTATAAATTGTCAATAATTGACATTATTTCATATGATTATTATATAAAAGGACTGTAGAAAGTAAACAATACTTGTATTACTACGAAAATATAGACATATAAAAAAAAAAACAAAAGTATTGTAGTATCATATTTAATAAAACATTATTTAAAAAAGTTTTACAATGGTATTACATAATGACTACTAATGACGACTAATAATGACATCATAATTACAATATTTATTATTTTTATTTATTTGTTTATCTTTAATTCAGGTAGAACCCATACATTTGTTAGTATTTCTTAACCTATGTTAGTATAATAATAGACTAAAACACACAGCAACCTAATAATATATTAATTGCGCCACCTCACGGAGACACGTGGCAACCGTAAATCCACTGCGCACAGGTGCCCCACAAGGCGGCATTCAGTCTTACTAGCAACAACGCTCAAAAGACTGTGGTCGTCGCCCCGCATCCGGCGCAGTAGTGAAGCGGATCTTTTACGAATGATCGCAAAGAAGTCATCTGTACTCGCTGCTGCGAACATCCCTGATGCACTACAGAAACGCGGCAGCGACAGCAGTATCCTAAAAGCGTTGTTGAATTGCACACGCAGGGCATTGAACGTCTTCTGCGTGTATCTGGTCCACAGACTGCAAGTATAAAAAGTCTGGCAATACGCCCTAAACAGAGTGATCTTGACATTTCTGTCGCACCTTGCAAATCTGCGGGCCAGCATGTTGCAACTTACGGCCAACGCCCTACGCTCCCTCTCAATATCACAGTTATCAGTGCCATCCTCTGTAACCCAGTGACCAAGGTACTTAAACTGTTTGACTCTGTTTAGAGTGGCACCACATAGCGAGACTGATGGTACCACTTTATAGGTCTTGTTTTGAGCCATAAACACTAACAGCTCACTTGTCCTGGCATTATACCTTAGTCCATGGGCTCCAGCATAGCACTCACATATATTTAACAGCTTCCTAAGAGCACTGATCGACGGACTCAGCAGCACCATATCGTCAGCATAACTGATGTTATTGAAGGACACACCGTCAATCGTGCATCCGATGCGAGTGCTGCTGAGTTCCTCGATCAGCTTATTCACATAGATGTTAAACAGCTTTGGGGAGGTCAGACCCCCCTATTAGGGACCGTTTATTATTAGGGCCAGACCCCACTATATTCGCGTTCGACGAACGTATGTGCAGCGCAAATGCCGCGACAATGGGGCGCGTGCGTAGCGTTGTGGCTAAGTTAAGTACTAATATCAGTACTTTTAACTTTCAACTCTTTTAACTCTGCAGGCTTACCTAATACGATAATCATAATAAATAATGACAAATAAGTATTGATAAGTTTTACTAAAAAAAAAAGCAATGTTTGCCTTGAGCGCCAGCTAAGCAACTACTATGGGCAAATAAAATATGTTAGCCACTGAATTCAGCAATGACCACAACTGAGAATCACTACACTAATTCCAATTTAAAATCTGAAATATAAAACATTAGCGCCGGACCTGGGTTTTTTTTTGGCCATTCTCCTTTATATTCTAAAATTAAATCAAGATAATTTTGTAAAAAAATATTTTTTTATTTCATAACTATACTACACAAACTATACACTACTATACTTACTATATTTTATTACTATATTTTAATTACTATATTTTTATTTACTATATTTTATACAAATAATAAAAAATCTACGTTCTACAACAGATTTTTTGGTATGGGTAAAATATGACCCACGATACCGGCAGTGTTGCCAAAAAAGGCGATACCAGCTAAGGGTTAAAAGAGTAACCGAAGAGTTTCTTGCTCGCTCTTCTCCGTAGGAAAGGACCAATTGGAACCGTGCATCTAGCTTCTGACGTTTCATAAGTGCCCATGTAGGTTTATGTGAAATAAAATATTTAGATTTTTGATTTTGAAGAGAAGAGGCCTGTCCCAGCAGTGGGAACATTATTGGATGATTATTCTGAACAATATAAGGAGCCACAGCTCTATTGTCAACTGCTGAAAATGTCCTTCCTATGACCACAAAAAGGACGAAATCGAAATTGGAGCAAAAACACGCATGGCGAGTCAAACGGATATCAGAAAAAAAAGAAATAACAAAATTGGGAATCCAAAACAAAAGGGTTTACATCCGCATTAAGCCTCCACTTTGAAGGCTAGCTTTTAAACAAAGCCCTTAATAACATACTTATTCAGCCAAAATAAGGTCGACTGAAACGATCTCCTAGAATTTAGCTCATAAACATATTATTTTACATGAAGGCGGAATAACGGCTGAAAGCCTTCAAAACGTAATAGGTGCGCAGAGCTTTTATATAACCCATTTTTCCTTTGTGCGCGGGCGGTCGCACTTTAACTTGTAAATTAAGTAATAAGTGGTCTTCAGTGGCTAAGTAAAGGAACACATACGGTAGTGCCTCGTCTTGATGGGGTCTAACGATGCGGTTTGGGTTCGGTGATTTTCATTTGGTTTTCATTGTTTAGATTTATTTTTACAAAATAAGTATGTGTTTTATTTATTTATTTAAACTTCTCGCACAAAAGGTACAAACGCGGACTTAATGCCTTAGGTATTCTCTACCAGTCAACCAAGGTAGGTGAAGAGATTAGATGGCAGGTGCTTTGGTTGAGAGGAAAGTGATCAAAATTAAAAACAAAATAAAAAAAAAACTAGACAAATACATAAATAAGTTATAAACACGTATGTGTTTATAACTTATTTATGTATTTGTTGTATGTATATACGATTTACTATAATATATTTATAATATGTAAATATATACAAATTCAAAGAAGAGAGGTGTTGAGATGTCTATTTTTTATGACCTTTATTTGTTTGCCATTTGGGGGGCCCGTGGCTAAATAATAACAGCCACACAGGTCGATCGATCAGGTTAAGCTACGCTTGCCGCGGTTGGTCTGTGGATGGGTGACCATCTTTACATACCGAGACCCCTCCGTGCCTCGGAAAGCACGTTAAGCCGTTGGTCCCGGCTGTTATTCGTACATCTTTGACAGTCGTTACGGGTAGTCAGAAAGCCGAAAGTCTGACAACCAGTCTTACCTAGGGGTATCGTATCACCCAGTAACTGGGCTGTGGAGGTCAGATAGGCAGTCGCTCTATGTAAAATACTGGTATTTAGCTGCATCCGGTTAGACTGGAAGCCGACCCCAACGTAGTTGGGAAAAAGCTAGGCAGATGATGATGTATTTGTTTGCCATTTGCCAATGTGACCTAGAGCAATGTTTTAGAAAAAAGCGCATGGAAGTTCATACTATTCTAATAGGCATAGGCCTACACTGCCCTTCCATACCTGTTAACGCTGTAAATCGAAAACATTGTAAGAGCCAATTATTTTTTTAAAAGAGTAACCGTGGAGTTCTTGCCAGCTTTTCTCCATAGGAAACGATAAATGGGAACCGTGCACTTAGCTTCTGACGTTTCGTAAGTGCCCATGTAGGTTTAAGTGAAATAAAATATTTAGATTTTTGATATTCCTTAATGAGTTTAGGAAAAAATTGGTCTCTAAAATCTTTCTACAGGTTTTTCTCACCTTCTGAACATGAAAGCCAACGTGGTTCGTAGTGGCTTGGTTTCAGAGAGTGCTGGAATGTTTCAAAATACCTTTATTTAACAGGCTTTGCATTCCATAAATAACGTGTCTAACTAAGTATGAATATGCAGACCGGTCGGCAGACTTGAGACATCCCTACAAAATTAATTCATCTAGTATTTATGTACGGTTTCAAAAGGGACTCCTTATACCTCCTAACTCCTCCTACAAAGCCTGTTCAGGTGAAGATTCATAGACGAATCCGCCTTGGAGTGTAAATGTGGTGATGTTCCACAAACGATGGGACACTTAATAACATGTCCTGCGTGTGCTGTCAGCTGCACGTTATAGGAGCTGTTAGACGCTAGTGATGGCGCCAAACACGTAGCCAAATTCTGGGCTGAGTCCATTTAGATTGCCATCAACACGCTAAGAAGAAGAAGGGACTTCTGTACAAATTTCTAAGTCCATATTAACCAATATTTAGGTATTACAGAAATCGGCTATTTTAAATTTAGATACAAAATGTTTGCCGTGTTAGGGCCTAGGCCAGGCTCAGACAGTGACGCATTTAATCAGGGCTTTTAGGTTTAGGTACAGACGCCAGTAAATCAAGCTACTACAATCTGTCAAATTTCTTGAATAGATTTTCAACTTTATCACTAAAGCATAAGGTTCAAAGTTGATTGGGAAAATATGACAGTTTCGGGTAGCTTGATGTGCTGGCGTCTGTACACAGTATCCATGTTATTTCAGTGTTACTGTCCTCTATTGATACTGTTTATTTACACTATCCTTTTTTCGGTAGACAGTATTTCGTAGAACACCTTATAATATTTTATCTGTTAATGCCTTGTCAAATAATATCGGTAAATATTTATTATGAAATATTCTTTCGTACCTAATAAGGTTTGTTCCCGCAACATCGTTCGCATGGAAGTCGTAAGACACCACAATTTTCTAAAATTTATTTATTTAATACTTCAAGCACGTAAATGTACAGAGGCGGACTTAATGCCGTAGGCATTTTCTACCAGTCATCCTTTGAGTGATGCAGAGACAAACAAAAGGTAGGTAAAATAACAACCACATTTTTTTTTAACTTTCTTGTAAACTACGTTTGCAGTTTTGATCTTAGCACACAAAATATGAAGAGGGTCAAGACTGGTGACGAGGGAGCAAGCGACGTATACTTGTCTGTATGAGAAGCACCGCGTCCTGAGGTCAACATCCGCAGCCTTTAGTAGTTATTTCCCATTGCTATTTTTCCTTGGGATCCCGGACATTTGAAAGGCGTACGAGGGGCCGAGCCAACTCGCAGAGGCCCGTTAGACGTTTTAAATGACATGCGGCACCAGTCGACGATTATCCTTTTTCGCACTATGCAAGTGCACCCAAGGACAACCTCCGGTTTGTGCAGGACTATTGCAGGATGTGGAAACAAAGATATTGGATTATGGCCCGTTTGGGTGGCTAAAGTGAACTGGTTACTTAGGACTGGCCTGACCAATATTTTATATAAATTACATAAATAAAATAGCAGTGGGTGACTTGCACACTCAATGGGCCCCCGAAAACGGGCGCTAGCACATAGTGTCGTTGCGACAAGGGGGCAACATGTCCTGAGGTGCTTATGTGGAGAGTGGAGAGGTATTTCACGGCTATCAAGACAATCTCGGAAGTACGGTCAAGATCCCTACCAGCATCTGACTGGAATACTTCCTTCCTCCGAGCATGTTTGCTCTTGCGAATCTCCACTCAAGCCGGCTAATAAAGGTAAGAAAGAGGTGGGAGCTCTGTTATTCGTCATTGTTCACTCCAGCCGCCCAATAAAGGCAAGCCAGGGGTGAGGAACAAGACTTCTCCCCGGAAAGAGGGTCCGTGAGGTCGCTACTGCTCAACAGCTCGCCACAAGCTGCCCTTCGAGTTTCTGTATCTCTCTTGCTCTTTACCTGCTCCAGCAAAGTTAACTCTTCCGGCGCAGGTCTAAAGTTGGGAGCGCGCAAGCCCCATCACGACACACCATACGGCATAGTGTTTTGACCAACTGGACTTTGAGGGTCGAGAAGTTGGAGCCGCGTCACAACACGAACTTCAAGTCGTTCGTGGTGCGTGTTCCGACACATCATCTCGAGAAGTTCCTCAAGGAAGAGTTCTGGCCGAAGGTTGTTGTATATCGCCGGTTTCGTAGCCGGCTAAATGACACCAGTCAGCGAAACACGACGCCGACACTTCGTGTGGAGTAGTATAAGTTTGTTATGTTGTATTTATTTATAGTATTTTTAAGTTATATTATTATAGTATTGTATTAGTGATAATTTTGTATGTATAAGTTTATAAGTATGTTTGTAGTAGTATGCATTGGTTTTTCTATGGGCCTTAGTTGCCTGAAATAAAGGAATAAACAAACAAATTAATTTTCGTTAAGAATTTCTCTTGCGCACACTAACAAAATTATCAGTATAACACTGTCTGTTTTTTCTGTTCCGTGGCTACGAAATTAAATTGTTGTCGTTGGTTCGATATCCAGTGAAAAAGCATCTCCTGAATTTTTAGCCCGAAATTTGAAAGTCAGTCTTTGAAAGCAGATATTTCGCCACCCAATACAAAAATCTTCAAATTGGCTTTTAAATAAAGACATTGTCTTCAAAAACATCCTATTTTTAAATAAGGATCGCAAGTTCTTCTTAAAGTTTGCATAAGCGTAATTATTCTTGACTTTCGTCCTACGCGTTTTACCGAAAGGTCGAAAATATTTGGCTATTTTAAGACCGAATAAAAGTGTCATCTAATATAATCAAGGAGCTTATAAAGACGTTAGCGAGCCACTGAAAGCAATTTTCATAGTAATTACCTGCGGAAGCAATTGTAGTATATTTTCTTAAATTCTTTGTTAAAACGCTGAAAAAAGGTAGTTTGAAAAATGTTCGTTGGGTTTTATGATTATGTTAGTACGGTAATATGTTAATTTTAGTAATTGTTGTGAGAGTAGAGTGGGGTAATTAGAAGCTTGTTATTTTTCAGGCGTGTTTGATTTTCAGTTGTTTCTTTAACTTTAAGTAACTATGTAGTCAGCTATTTAAAACATAGCTTGTTTCAACGAAAAATTAAGTATAAACCCTATTATATCTTCAATTTTCATTATTGCACCTACCACTGTTTGTCTCTGCATCACCCAAAGGTTGACTGGTAGAAAATGCCTATGGCATTAAGTCCGCCTCTGTACATTTATGTGCTTGAAGTATTAAATATTCATCCGTTATTACCTGTAAACATATATATTTATATATTTATTTATTTATTTATAATAAGCACACCAACAGCACAGCCACTTACAACTTAAATTAAAAAAAATCAAAATAAAAATTGCTATTTCAGTAACCATGCAAATAACAGGTATGCATGACATTAAACTTACAAATATTAGAGACAGAAGAGAACAATAAAAAGTGTGTTTAGTAGATCTTAATTTAGAACACTACAAAACAAAACAAACCAATTTGAGCTACATAGACGTGTCGTGATGTATATTTTTAATAACAATGTTTTTTTACTAACTTCCTTTTCAGTTGTTCTAATACCCAATTATTGATCGTGATAAAATATTTTTTTACTAGCCGTATATGTCCCACTGCTGGAAAAAGGCTTCCTTACTGTTTTTCTACCTCTCTCTGTCTAGAGCTGCCAAGGACCAATCTTTATTGAAGGAGCCCAGCTCATCCCGCAATCTCCAAGTCCTTTGCCATTAAGCGGGACCCACTGAGTAAGTAAAGTAGGTAGGTATGTTTGGCCCATTGATCGTTTGACATGCAGTGCAATTCCATTTAAGCGGGCAGCTTTCCGTGTGACATCAGTTATTTTAGTGATGGAACAGATCGTTGTATTCTTAACCCGGTCCACAAGTCCCACTCCAAAGAATATTGGGCTTTATTATTTTCATAACTTTTTCTTTTATGTAAATTCTTTGCCATGCAACAGACATCACGCCAGTTAACATCAGTCAGGTTCGGTTGACATCAGTTATTTTAGTGATGGAACGGATTGTTGTATTCTTAACCCAGTCCACAAGTCCCACTCCAAAGAATATTGGGCTTTATTATTTTCACAACTTTTTCTTTTATGTAAATTCTTTGCCATGCAACAGACATCACGCCAGTTAACATCAGTCAGGTTCGGTTGACATCAGTTATTTTAGTGATGGAACGGATTGTTGTATTCTTAACCCGGTCCACAAGTCCCACTCCAAAGAATATTGGGCTTTATTACTCGTATTTTCATAACTTTTTCTTTCATGTAAATTCGTTGCCATGCAAAAAAAGATTATTATAGTTTCATTTAATATTAGTTAGTCGTAGTTTCATTTAGTATTCCGGACACAGGTTCAAACAAAGGACTTGTAGGAGGCGTCCGAAATCCTTTCGACGCATTTCTCGAGTACCTAATTAAATTTATCACTACATCTGTTATTTGGAATCTTAGTTCCACGAACAATGGATAAAAGAAAGCTTTTTCACGCAGGTGATTAGTTCAAAGTTTCAAACTACACATATACTTTGTATTATTCTGTTTTTAGCAACATTCTTTGTTAGTTTTTCTATATTTCCTATTCCAAAGTGAACTTATGTTATCTCTTTTAGGGATGTATATTATCTTTTCCTAACCATGCTGGGATCAGTTTCCAGTCTAATCTGATGCAGCTGGATACCAGTATTTTACATGGAACGACTGCCTATCTGACGTCCACAACCCAGTTACTGGGTAACACGACACCCCTTGGCAAGGCTCAGCAGTAACTAGACCAACGAGATTGTCTGTATGTATTCTCAATTACCGAAAAAGAGTACCTCAGGTTTATTTATTATGATTATACTTATGTTACTAACTATAATATAAAGAGAGAAGATATTTCTATTTAGACTATGAGGGTCTTGATGAAAGTATAAGGCAATTAGATCTTACGCCTCTTTACGACGAAAGAGACGCTAATACTGTTACTGATAAACTCATAAAACTTATTAGTTCTGCCATTTCAGATAATACGATTATCAAAAAAGTTCCCCCTAAAAAAAGGATTTTAAAGCCTTGGATTACACCTGGCTTATTGCGGTGCATTAGGAATAGAGACGCGCTTCATAAAAAAGTAAAAAAATCTCCAGAGAATGAAATAATTAATATTACTTATAGGAGATACCGAAATCATTGTGTTAGTATTCTAAAGAAAGCTAAAAGACTGTACCCAAAAACCTTATGGGATACCATCAAACGTGTAACCAATACTAAAAAAACTAAAACCACAGCTACACAATTACTTTCATTGTCACTCTCACCTAAACAATCATGTAATAGCGTTAATTCGTATTTTGTTAATATCGGCGAAAAGCTTGCCAATGACATTATAAAAGATAACGGCAATCAAGTATTGGCTCTGCCACAACCTTTACACAATCCCTCAACGGCTTCTTCATTTGTCCTAGACCGTGTAGATCCTGAAGAAATTATTACTGTCATTAAGTCGTTGCGATCTAATGCTGCTACTGGTTGGGATGGCATCACGCCTTACTTTCTAAAAAAATACGCAAATATCCTGGCACCTGTCCTAAGCCATATTTTTAATATATGCTTCGATACCGGTATTTTTCCTACATCCCTTAAAAAGGCAATAATTCATCCTGTCTTTAAGGGAGGAGACGGGAAGGTGCCCAGTAATTACCGCCCAATAGCCATTCTGAGTGCCATGTCAAAGGTTCTCGAACGCCTCATCAATAAAAGACTGGTTAATTACCTTGAACATTATCACTTAATATCTTCGCAGCAATTCGGCTTTCGCAAAGGTAAATCCACCACAGATGCAGTGCAAGATTTGCTTAACAATGTCGTGCATAACTTAGACAAAAACAAAAGGGTATTAACTATGTTTATAGACCTTGCGAAAGCTTTTGACACCGTTCCAATTTCTATGCTCTTACTAAAACTTGAGGGGATTGGTGTCAGGGGCTTGCGATTGGATCTTTTCCGAAACTATCTCTCGGATCGCACTCAAATGGTTAGTATAGATACCCATAAAAGCGAAGAGCTTCTCATCTATTACGGAGTGCCCCAAGGAAGCATTTTGGGTCCGACACTTTTTCTAGTTTTTATAAACGACCTATGCAACCTGAACATTACAAATGCTAATATAGTAACTTTTGCGGATGACACTGCTATAACCTTTGTTGCTGACACCTGGTCGGAACTTGAGCCCATTGCACAGTCTTGTTTCAACAAAACCCTAAATTGGCTCTATTCTCACTCACTAACACTCAACACCTCCAAAACTAACTTTATCACGTACTCAATAAGTCCCGCCACTCAGCCAAGATTTCCACTATCTATTAAAGCCCACAAATACAGTTGTCTACAAGGAAATGACTCTTGCCTCTGCCCATCCCTAAATGTAGTCGATCATATCAAATATTTGGGAGTATATATAGACAAAAACCTTAATTTTAAAACTCAAATTAATCAACTTACCAGTAGAGTCCGCAAGTTAATTCATATATTTAAAACCCTCCGAAGTATCGCGAACCCAAATGTTATACGTGCAGTTTATTTTTCCCTGTGCTTATCTATTGTTACGTACTGTATCACCTGCTGGGGTGGTGCTGCGAAAACTGTACCAAAACCACTCGAGATTGCACACAGAGCGGTACTGAAAGTAGCTACTTCAAGACCCTTCATGTTTCCTACTGATCTATTGTATAGTAGTTGTAATGTTCTTAACGTCCGACAACATTTCATCCTTCAAACAGTTCTCCTACAGCACCGTAAAACCCCTTATAAAATAGTAACTAAGCGTAGGAAAGACTTAATTTGCACTCTTCCACAAGTACGCACATCATTTGCACGTAGATTTTGCAACTGCTTAGGCCCAACTCTGTACAATAAATTTAACAAATTCTGCTTAATCTACGGACTTTCTTACTTTAAATGTAAAAAAATCCTACGTTCTTTTCTTCAAAATAAAAGCTATGACGAAACAGAAAATTATCTCACTAGGTGTCAGTGACAGATCAAATATTACCTCACTCAACTTCAATCAAAACGCACACACACTCTCTATTTCACTACATTACATACACACTCATACACACGCACATACCACTTACACACACACACAGACAATCACACACACACACACACCAGCACATATTCAATTATTAAAAAAATATTGTAGTATAAAAGAAAAAATATTGTACTAGTTTTTTTGTAACTTTTGTAAGGGACAGAGACTGTTAATCCTTAATACAGGTTATTCTGTAACCTAGCTAGGAAAACAGAACTTCACCCACCAGATTGTGATTGACATTGTACAAACCTATATGTGTAACTCTGTGTATGCCTCATATACTACAATCTCCTTTTTATGAAATAAAATTTATTATTATTATTATTTTATTATTATTTCACCATTTTCGTCGGTGGCAAAAATGTTTTAAAGGAATATACTTATTAGGTTTGGTAAAATGCATGGAGTTAATTGAGTGTTATATTAATTGATACAGAGTCGAGAGCTTTTTATTTAACAAACTTTTCGTAAAATGTCACCGGATGCATACGGATGAAATTATTTACTGGAACAAAATGTGATTAAAAAGCGTTTACGTAAAAGTACGACTCCATTAGCTTTCTAGATAAAAATTCTAGAGATTTTCTACTGTCAAAAGTTAAAGGCAACTTTGAAGTTGAGCCATTCATCTCTACGACATTTTAAGTGCTTACTTAAGTGGCCCAGCTAGATGGTGGAAACGTGTTTAATTTTCGTTGGTGTCAAGATATAAAATTTGGTATCATTTTGTGTACTTACTTGACCCATATGTGACCATGGTGCCGTAAAGCTTTGTCGGATGTCAATAAAAACATTCGATTCCGGCTACAGTGAACTTTTTTTTACATAATCAGTCAATAATGTTCCCACTGTTGGGACAAAGGTGTTCAAGTGGGAGTGGGCTGTGATCTACCACGCGGGCCCAGTGCGGGTAGATGGTAGATGTCACAAGTCTTCGAATTCTATGATATGCCGGTTTCCTCACGATGTTTTCCTTCACAGAGCAGTGGTGACGAAATTATTTACACAAAGTAAAGCATCTGTCTGGGTTTGAACCCACGACCTACAATTCGTCAATCGGGGCTGTTGCCACTGAGCCACCAGTGCTCTCAACATGTTGAACTTTATGTTATGGCTTAAATACTTCAAAATATTCTATGGGATTTTTACTTATTGTACAGACGCCAGCACATCAAGCTACTACAATCAGTCAAATTTCTTTAACAGATTTTCAACTTTATCGCAAAACATAAGGTTCAAAGTTTATTGGGAAAATTTGACAGTTTCGGGTAGCTTGATGTGCTGGGGTCTGTACTAAACACTTCAGAGGTATTCCAGCTCCTTAAATAAATAGTGTTTGAATATCTACACGAATTGTCATTTTCCGATATACTGATACCCCTTACCGTAGGCCATATCACCATTTCAATGAGCCATTTATTCAAAATATGACCCTCAAACACAGGTAACCGTACAATTGAAAATATAAAATTCTAATAAAGACGTCTTTATTGCATTTTTATTCTTTTGATTCATAAATAAGCTAGGCATTACGGAGCGAGGTATACGTAAGTCACGAAATGCTTCATTATTGGCAAACACGAAAACTTCAAAGCAGAACTTAAAGATGACAGGGAAACTGATGATTTTCACCTGTCCCCTGTCGGGTAATGTCTGGCAAGCATGTACAGTCGCCAGCACATTAAGCTACTACAATCTGTCATATTTCTTTAATAGATTTTCGACTTTATCGCTGAAGTATAAGGTTCAAATTTTGATTGAGAAAATGTGACAGTTTCGGGTAGCTTGATGTGCTGGCGTCGGTACTAACATCGTCTCTTGGCAAATAGCCGAGTTAATTAAGTCGCTAGCCTAAATCCATACATCACTTAGTACGCAAGTTTAATTTCTAACGTGTTCGTTGTTCGAGAATCAAGCTTGTAAACTGAGTTAGAGATAAGGCGTTGTTTATAATTGGTGAGCTTTATTCTGCTATATCTGATGGGGTGCGGCCAACTGCTTCATTTATGAATTTAAGAGGCTCAATACAATTTCTTGACAAAGGCCGGGTGTCCGTTCGAGTGCTCACGCACCAGCGATCAGCTCGGGGTGGCTCGGGACAACAGTCATTAATACCTTGGAGCAATTTGGCCTCATTTATTCAACACCAAGTAAAATTCTGTCGTGTACGCTAAGATTTACGATGAAGTCATTACGTTTTATGGGCCATAATTGATAGAGATAACATCTCAGGGCTACTGAAAATTGCAAAGTGCTGTTTCAAGCACGTTGAACTCAAAGACGCGCATTAGTGTAAAGAAAAATAGCCCTTATTACCATAAACGACTGGCGTCGTGGTTATTAATTACAAAATTTTATAGGCAGGCGACACGCGAAAGTTCTTTTATGTTTAACACAAATATTTCTTTTTAGGGCGTTAATATCGAGCTCGGTGATTTGGTTCCATAATAGCGATCACGTTACATAATTAAGTCTTTAAAATTGGTCGTTTTTTTACATGTTGTTCAAAAACATTCGGTACAACACCCATCTACAATACTCAATACTCAATACTTTATTGCATTCCATATGTATTACAAAGGTGACATACAAGGTAATAGTATCAATATGGACCCTGTCGAACACAGCAAGATTAGGAGAGAGGAAGAGGGCTACGCAACAATTCAAGGAATTAGACTAAATTTTTTGTATGTGTTCAGTTGAATGGTATACTTATGTGTGTATATTATATTATTCGGTCTATGTCTAGGTATCTAGTTATTTAACCTCAATTTCAGCTGCCTACCATTTCGTTACCCATACGAAATGCCGCAGAACAGTAGACAGCCGGTCGATTCTGTAAAAATCTCACCGTGAAATCATAAGTGAAGTGAGCACTTAATAGTGTCAATCCCTACCATTAGGAAATGACAGAGCTCACTTCCCGCTCACTTCACCTAAGTTCTCACGGTGAGATTTTTACAGAATAGTACTGCTGATCCTACAACTAGTAGCTACAGATTATTCGATGATGTACAGCCAGTGTCTTGTCAATGTACACGTAATTATATTCTTGATCCTTTCAATTTTCCCTTGATCCTGCAGTTACGACAGGCAAGTCCGTGAATACACACGGAGCTAAAGCAATAATCTCTGCTTATTTACATAAAACATTATGGGGAATCACGCGATCTTTCTTGAAGTTTGAAGTTAGGCGATTTTACTTTTCGGGCTTTAATATGACTTCTTATGAGTATATGCTTTATAATAATAATAATAATACTTTTATTTCGGATCAAATAATCCATAGTGTTAGTAAACATACCTATAACAGGAAACTTATTATCTAGTGTTATTACATGAGAATGTTTGTGCAAATGGTGATGGGTACATCACCCTTTGCACAAACAGTCTCATGTCTCATGTGTGTGTTTTCTGTATGTATGTATTTATTCTATATGTAAATGGTACATCACAGACTACCTGCAGTATTTCCTCTCTTTCTCCCTTTAAATCTATCCGAAAATTGTTTTACAAGCCGGTTAGTTTCCTATTCTATTCTTCTTATAATTTGATCTTTTACAGCTTTTTAGCAGGTTCTGAATTGTATGCAGTTCATCATTTGCATTGTTCGTTTAAGCTGGGCGGACAATGCTGTGAAACTAAGCGATCTCATTATGAACCGACCTAGAAGCCTTTGTGCGCATGGTGGACCTGTCAGGAGTAGTACGTTTATTTACCAACTAGCTGTGCCCCACGGTTTCACCCGCATACGTGTCAATCCCGTGGGAATATCGGGATAAAAAGTATCCTATGTGTTAATCCCGGTTATGAACTATCTTTGTACCAAATTTCATCCAAATCCGTTCAGCCGTTTGAGCGTGAAGAAGCAACAAACATACAAACACATACACTCACAAACTTTCGCCTTTATAATATTAGTGATATGGCCGACATCAAAATCAGAAAGCATTTGAAATATGCCCAAACATTTTGGGTTGAGATTGGAGACCTCTACCAAGTAAAACAAAATTACAACGACACGTGATGTTATGGCCATAGTAAGATGACTTTACTATGGCCATAACATCCCATCATCTTCTCCCTGCCCTTGTCTCATGTTGTCATGTATTTACTAACTCTCGACAATACACAGACAGAAGACCTACTTCACCACCTGCCTAGCCTTTTCCCAACTATGTTGGGGTCGTCTTCCAGTCTAACCGGATGCAGCTGAATACCAGTATTTTACATGGAGCGACTGCCTATCTGACCTCCACAACCCAGTTACTGGGTAATACGATATCCCTTGGTAAGACTGGTTGAATGACAGCCGGGACCAACGGCTTAACGTGCTTTCCGAGGCACGGAGGGGTCTCGGTATGTAAAGATGGTCACCCATCCACAGGCCAACCGCGGCAAGCGTAGCTTAACCTGATCGATCGACCTGTGCGGCTGTTATTATTTAGCCACGGGCTCCTCGACAGAACAGACAGAAGACCTACTTATTGTCTGCAAATAAAACTGCTAACATACTATTTTACTTTTATTTATCTAAGTTTTAATTTGGTTTTTACGTTAAGCTCAGTGTTAATTTATTACATTAAGTATTCATGCATTTTCTAGCCTGAAGCGCAGGTTCAACCTAGTTCAGGCAAATTAGCAACTATGTGCTATCGTAATTGTTAAGGTATTAATTGTAAATGTATCCCCTTTTTTATAAATAAACGATTTTATTATTATTATTATGTAATTTATTCTTTTCTTTATCTTATTTTATTATATTTTTAAATATTTCTTATAATATATGTACAGAAAAAAAATAAACAGTTAAAGATATAAAAAAATAGTGATCCGCCGGTGACGGGAGTAGTGTCCAAGCTACATTATTTAATTATTATTTCCTTTATTTCATTTTTATACACTTATTATCTATATTTTTAAATATTTTTATATAAACATAAAATAAAAAAAAATAAAAACATTTAAAAATATAAAAAATAGTAGCCCACCGGTATCGGGAGCAGGGTCCAAGCTACCGGCGGTCAGGGCTGCTGAGAGAGGAACCTCCTAACGATACGCGCCGTGTCCAAAAGTACCGCTTTCTGGATCAAGCCCTTGATCCAGCCGCCTAACGAGAGCCTCTTCAGGTGTTGATCGAGGCTATTGGCTATTATGCCATTGGTCGTCACGACTATCGGCACAATGATTGCTGTATCCACTTCCCACATGTCGACAACCTCGCGAGCCAGGTCAAGATATTTATTCTGTTTATCTTTTTCAGCTTTCACGAGGTTCTCGTCATGTGGGACCGCTATATCAACAATCACTGCGCGACGCTCTAATCGATCTATCACCACTATGTCGGGCTTATTGGCAACAATAGTCCTGTCAGTGATGATAGATCGATCCCAGTACAACGTGATATTGCCATTTTCCAGAACTGGGTCGGGCACATACCTATAGTACGGAACTTCCGATTCCACAAGATTGTACTTCAGAGCAAGTTGCTGGTGGATAATTCTGGCTACAAGGTTGTGCCTATGCAAGTAGTCTCCGTTAGCCAGACGAGAACAGCCAGAAATAATGTGACGGATTGATTCCCCGGGACGGTGGCATGCCCGACAAATGTCAACCGTGCCGTCCTTCACAATATATTTCCGGTAGTTGTTCGTCATTATAACTTCGTCCATAATCGCAAAGACAAAACCTTCGGTTTCCCCAAAGAGGTCACCGAATCGTAACCAGGATACGGATGCTAAAAGGTCTACATCGGGCCCATGTAGGACCCGGTAAAAGCGCCCGTGAAGCTCTTTGCTCTGCCATACCTCCCTGCGGTCATTAGTATCTAATACTATAGGTTTGCGCCAGTTCTCGTTAGCTAAGGAGAGCGGGGTGAGGCCCTTGTCTACCGAGGCCACATCTCGGTGCATCCCCACATCGGCTTCTAGGAAGTATTCCCTGAGACTGCATACCTCACGGTTGTGCAGAGTCTTAGCATTTAAGAAGCCTCGACCTCCGCACTTCCGCGGGATATACAGTCTCATCACCGATGAACGTGGGTGATGCATCCGATTTGTGGTCAGCAGAGTGCGGATCGTCCTATCCAGGGCGTTAAGTTCCGTTTATTATTATTATTATTATGTTACTTGGAGTCGGCGAAACACCTTTTCTTCTTCCATTCTCCCCTGACAACCGTCACGCTATTGATGCGGTATGTACAGACGCCAGCACATCAAGCTACCCGAAACTGTCAGATTTTCCCAATCAACTTTGAACCTTATGCTTTAGCGATAAAGTTGAAAATCTATTAAAGAAATCTGACAGATTGTAGTAGCTTGATGTGCTGGCGTCTGTACCTCGCTACAAGCGAACTACGCATCACACCGATCATGACGGCACGAAAACGCTCTCTATAGTCTGGTCGGAGGATCCTTCTTTTTCTATGGAGAATGAGTGAACTTTAAAAACCCTGTTCCTCATACCTCTATACTATAATTCACTCCCTTCTCTTTCATATCATTCCTCACGCAATCTATTCATATTTTCTTAGGCCTTCCTCTACCTCTCCATTACTCCTCTCAAACATAAATGAACATTCCAAGTCCAACTGGGTGCATCAGTACAACTACGGCCCAGTTTATGTTAACGTGCGTCACTTAGGCACGTGTCGCTCTCATTAAACTTGTACGTCGTACCGGCGTGCTAATATATTTATGGCTAGCAAGGTAACTTGTTACGCAAAGAGCACTACACCATTAATGCCTCCTTTGGCTTAAGAGGACCAACTTTATACGTGGAAAGTTCGCGAACTTATGATTAATGATACTAAGCGTGTTTGGTCTACAAGTGATAGTTTGGACTCGTGTTGGATTAAGACTTGAGGGCATAGTGATTTGAAGGAGCTGCGTGATACACAGGATATTATTGAAGGCCCGAAGGGGTACTAAGTTGCACCCGCGCGGATATCAGAAATGATCCCACGGTAACGTATTAGTTGGGTCAGGACACAGGATACTTTTTATTGAGATAAAAAGTAGGTCAGGATACTTTCTATTGAGATAAAAAGTATCCTATGTCATGGTCTATCTGTGTGCAAATTTAATCGAAATGCTTTTAGCCGTAATTGGGGCCTGAAAGGTAACAGACAGGCAGAGAGACAGAAAGACAGAGTTACTTTCGCACGTATAAAATTAGTATGGAAGTATGGATGGATAACATGAACCATCTTGGGTAGTCCATATACAGGTTGATCCATTGAGATGGGTCAGTATAGAGAATTTTTTTTTTTTTACTTACAGGTTCCCCACACTAGGAATTTCTCCTGCATTGTGGATGCGTTTACAAACATTTAAAGTCACATACACAAACAGCCAGACCCGGAACAACTACTTGTAGGTCATACAAATATTTGTTCCGTGCGGGAATCGAACCCGCGACACGTAGCGCAGCAGTCAGTCGTTTAACCACTGCGCCAACCGTGCCGTCTAAAACTACTGAACATAAAGAATGTTCTAAGGAAACATGTAGTCAATTTTAGAGTTTAGAAAAACTGCATGAACAAAGATATTAAAGCAAAGAAAAGATTGCCAATGCTGAACTTTATAGAAACGATATTTTCATCAATGTTTTATTGTCAAAGTTGTTCTTATTAACGTTGCAGCTAATTGAACTTTCATCGATACTATTACGCCCAAGTATTTGAAATTTTAAGCTTCAAGCGAAGTTTCAAGTTACAATTTTCAGATCAAAACTTTCCGGTCGAATATGCCAGCTTTAGGAATTTTTGGAAACTTTAAATTGAATCTGTATCGAGGAAGTATCGATAGTGTAGATGCGAGTAATATGAGGAATAAGAATCTAACGAATATTTTACGAATGAGCTTATTTGGTTGAAAGTTTTATTTTATTTATTTTATTATTTATGTACACACAGTAAAACACATATGGATATGACATAGTAATAATTTGAGTACAAAGGTACTGCTTATTTCTTAAGAAATTTCTTCCAGCAGACCTGCGAAAGGAGAAGTAAAAAAGAAATGTAGACAATAATAGTGTTTGAGAACATGAAGAGAAAAATATGAATGTGTGAAGTCTAAAAGTAACATATTAAATATACCTATAATGCGAAAATTAACATAAGTATACTTAAATAAATACATAATGCTAAAATATACATACACATATATTTATATATACTCGTATATATATACATACATATTATATATATATAGAAATACTCACAGTAATCGACATTTAAATACAGAAATAGTTTTTAAATCACGAATGCTAGGCGGAAGTGAGTTCCACAATCTTACAGCATGGACAGAGAAGGAATAAGAATAAAAATAAGAAGGAATAAGAATAATAAAAGTTTTTGTTTTAAGTCATTTAACTTACCTATATTTTGGAGCACTATAAATGGAAAATGGTTACCATCCTCTTGTACCACAAACCAACCAACCAATACCCACCAATTTATATGGAGAAATCTGAAATAAATTATTATTATTATTATTATTGGCTGTACCAGTCTGATAGTTTGCTATGCTAACCTTAAACAGAGCTCAAATTTCCCCGTACTCGAACACCAGTCAGTGGGTACTCGAATCTCATAATACTTAGCAACGTGATTTCATCCTGCCGGTAATTCCCGCTAATTCGTTCAACTAAGTTGAAGATGACTACGCCACACTCATCATCTGCCCAGCTTTTTCCCAACTATGTTGGGGCTTCCAGCCTAACCGGTTGCAGCTGAGTACCAATATTTTACATCGAGCGACTGCCTATCTGACCTCCACAAACCAGTCACTGGGTAATATAATACCCCTTGGTAAGACTGTTTGTCAGTATTTCGGGCTTCTGGTGACCCATAACGACTGTCAAAGATACGCGAATGACAGCCGGGACCAACGGCGTAACGTGCTTTCCGAGGCACGGAGGGGTCTTGGTATGTAAAGATGTTCCAGGACCAACCGTGGTAAATGTAGTTTAATCTGAACGATCGACCCGTGCGGCTGTTATTGCTTAGTAACTTAGCTTGTTATTACAAGTTTCAACCATTCTTTTTTTTTCTTTGTTTCTTTTTTTTTTTTTTTAACTTGTAACTGTTTAACCGTCTGTTACCCGATTGCCACAAAATTAAACTTAAAACTATAATTATTATTACTAGCCTTGCTCCTTTTACTGCAGGGCCGACCTCCCTACTCCCCACTACTTTTCTTTATTTATTTAGGGCTATTTGGGACCAGTCTTTTTCGTAGGAGTCCAGCTCATATTATTATTATTATTAAAACTTTATGCACAAGTAAAAAAAGTACTGTACAAAGGCGGACTTAATGCCTGAGGCATTTTCTACCAGTCAACCTTAGGGTGATGCAGAGACAAAATATGATAGGTGCAACATACGGGATAGATAGCTAGGAAATTACTATACAATACAAGAATTAATAACAATACATAGATAGATTACATATATACATACATATAAACAAAATGAACTGTCTGGAGAAAAATATCGCCATCTCCGCTTGTGTGCGCGGTTGTGCTTTTCAAAACCAGATTGTTAAAATAATTACGTACACGGACAGAAAATTCTTATAAAAATTACTGTGCTCGTCACTGTAAAGCGAGTGTAAGTGACATCTACAGAAAATGTTCTGAGTGAGATTGGGAAAAATCACTATTTATCCAATAAATTTTACTGTACAGCATAAGATTTTTTACTGTGCTAGCATGGTAAATTTCCATTACCACTCAAATGCACTCAGATTTCGAGACAGCACAGTCATTTTTCCAAGATTTTTCCCTCTGTGTAGTTACAACCCCTCAAGCACTCTAAAATACCTCAAATTGGCATTTCATACAATTTACCTAAACCTAAATGAGTCTATAGCATGTTTGTAAAGGGTACTGTGAAAATATTTTGATTAGGCTGTGGACTTGACAGTAGCAGCGGTAACAATGAGCTCCAATCAGGAGGGCTCAAGAATTATGGTAATACCGTTTTTTTTTGTCGCGAATCCTTTGTTATACATGACTGTCGAATTATTAGGTCGGCTTTTCAAAATATTTTTTGGAATTTAATGTGGGTTTTTTATGTTGTGCCTTGATTTTAATGTTGCTTTTGTGATGTTAATTTACTAGGCTTATTATGAATAACTTACTATGAAAAACAGTGGTAGTTTAGTCGGGAATACGTACAGACGTTCTGTCATTTGGCAGGCCTGTTGGTCTAGTGGTCAGTGGCCCTGACTACTATACGCAAGGTCGTGGGTTCGATTCCCACCCTGGACAAATGTTTGTGTGATGAGCACGATCAAATTGTTCTTTGTCTGGGTGTAATTTATCTATAGTATGTATGTATTTAGAATTATACAGCGTGTAACGGAAGGGGGGTATCAACCCTGAAGGAGGTGAATGTGCTCATGAAACTCAACAACTTTCCCCAAAGAACATAGGTCGAAATATGAAATAAAAATTTGGCCCTCCCATAGTAAATCAATCACCTGGTAGTCAGTTTTGTAAGGGAGGGCCAATTTTTTTTTTCATATTTCGACCTATGTTCTTTGGGGAAAGTTGTTGAGTTTCATGAGCACATTCACCTCCTTCAGGGTTGATACCCCCTTTCCGTTACACGCTCTATATGTATGTTTATCAGTTGTCTAGTACTCATAGCACAAGCTCCACTTAGTGTGGGACTAGATGGCGTTGTGTGAAAGTTGTGGAATATTATTATTATTAATATAACTTAAAGAAATCCTATCGTTGTTAAAATTCTTTGAAGGGCTCATCCAGTCCTTCACAGTACGAAAGTTTAAAAAAAAAAATATCTTTGAAAAATTCATGAGTCTACTTTGTCTGATCAACAACGTAAATAATGCAATTAATGTTGTTTAACTGTCAAAAGCCATTGCTATTGATAGTGTGTTACACAATTACCCCGCAGGTCAGCTCTAAATTAGTGCTTCGTTAATATTTTTGAGTTTATTTTAAAAATAAAAATCCATTACACAAAAAATCCAACCATTAAATTCCCTCTTTAATACGATTATCTTACATACAACTTTCATAATATTTTGCGCTGTAATTAGAAAAGGAAATAAAAAAATGATTTTGAAATCGACCTTTTCATCAAGCGAATTAAAATTTATCGTGTTTTGAACTGTGAAACTAATTTGAGCATTTAAAATTGATTGATATAATCCCCCGTTAACTAACGTAATGTTAGTTAGTTCAACATATGGAAATACCATGGATTAAATCAGCAAAAAAAAAAAGAAAAAAAAAAATTAATAAACACAAGCGCATTTAAAAAATAAAATTATTCATAGATATTACATTGTTAAGTTAAGACAAAGAAGACGCCGCGCCGTAGAAAGAGAGGGGCATACTTCCTCTCCTACGCCGCGCCGGCTGTCTACTCTCCATCCGTCTTACGAATTTTCGATCAGGTCACGTGTCCTGACGCGAGTTTAACATTTTTTACCCATTACAAAAAAAAGTGTACAACGCCGCTAAAGAAGTTTTCACTTCAAAAAAAAACTATTCATAGATATTACATTGTTAAGTTAAGACAAAGAAGACAATACATTCTTCGTCATACCCAAAACAACGTCATAATGACTATAGGTACTATCGATAATAACAGTTGTTGAACAACTAACTTAAAAGATAAGTAAATCAAAACTAAAATGAAGTAGGCAATAAAATAAATTAAAACTAGACTCAATGCCTAAAAGCTTAAGTGTTCCATTTAAATTAACGATCTAAGTTTTAAGGATTTAACGGACTGAAACTTATATTGAAGTAATTTGTTACGTCTTATTTCATTTGACTCCTTAATTATTATGATGCTAGTTAACAGGTTGGCTAAAGTGAAGAAACAACAAGTCGAAAAGGCTTTATTTTCTGCAAAAAACTGTCTAAAAATACTTCTACATAATATCACGCCTTAATATGCCCCGAAAGGTTGGGTTGTACAGACGCCAGCACATCATGCTACTACAAGCTGTGAAATTTCTTTAATAGATTTTCAACTTTATCGCTAAAGTATTAGGTTCAAAGTTGACTGGGAAAATTTTACAGTGTCGGGTTTGTACCTTTATTACACCCGCATTTCGCCAGTAATTTTTAAGTCCCATGTAATAGGGGCGAGCCTATTGGAATCACTAGGAAAACATCGTGAGGAAACCGGCATTTCCAACGACCAAAAATTCGAAGATATGTGACATATACCAACCGGCACTGGCCCCGGGTGGATTATTACAGACTTTTGAAGAGACGAGGCTGGTGTCCCAGTAGTGGGAACATTAAGGTTGGTTATGTGGTTGCCATCAACCGGGCATAAATCCAGACTCCGGGCGGCTACTGAGAAATTCCAGATGGAAAATCCGATAACACTTTGTCCCCTAATAATCGAAACCTACTGTTCGATTCTCAGGTCGGGCAAAGTTCATCATGTTCAACATTAGCGCTTGCAACCATATAAGACCAACGGGGATGTACTAAAAGTCCAAAAATAGCTACTTCTCAGAAAGTATTTATAAAGATCTTCCACGTCTTCACGTCAAGGCAAAAAACTTATATTAATTTGTCAGGTGCGAACAATGAGAATTATTTTGTCAGAGTTTAAGCTAAACTTCTCCACTTGAAAATTGAATAACAATCACAGTGTTTACTTCTCGGAAGGTCGCGCCTTAGTTTATCGATCGCTTTTATAACCAACTAATTGAAATTATAATTTGCTTTTTATCATCACAGTGACAGCATCTTCGGCCAAATCGGTTACTTCAGGCCACCTTACCCATATGGATGGTAACGTTGCATTTGCGTCTCCTGAAATAAAAACGAATTCTTCTGGGAAAAAGGGATTAGCAACTACCCAAATCGTTGGAGTACTGTTGTAGACTTAGATGGTGACTATAATATAGTTGACTAATGTCCAAAGAAATAAAATTATAATAAAAAAAAGATAAGTTTTTTTTTAAATCAGAACTTTTGTATAATAGTAATACTAAAATCTCGATTATCATTATAAATGTTTATTCGGTCAATCCCTAGCATCAGTGGGATGACACTGACAGCGCACTCCACGCAAGTTTTCACGGTAAGATTTTCACAGAATCGACATGTTGTAAATTACAGACCACTAATTCCGAACTATCCATTCGTGAACTATTTGCGCATTTAGCATACAACTATGAACTAAACAGTCAATAAATTTCAAGAGCTGTACCACATATATTGCTGGTCCACTCAGTCAGACAAGATTGGATAAGTTTATACGACCTTACAAATTGTTTAACGACGGTTCGGGACTATGATCCTTATTTTGTCTTGGTAAATGATGTCTTGACACCCACCGGCTTCAACTTGTGTACTGTTATGAGATAAGTTTTATGGTTCGACGGCTTTTAATATTGAGCGTAGATTGACAGTTTTTGTGTTTTTTTTACACGAAGGCGTCGATGATGATGTTTTTATAAAGCACGAGTAAATAGCAAGACATAGTGTTAAAGTGTTGATATCAAACATCTTTACCAAAGAGCGATGGAGCAACATCATAATATCGTCCAAGACTGGCATGGCCGATGTTGGCGATAAGTCTGCGAGGCTAAAATATAGCTGGGCGGGTCGCACCTATAGGCTGCATCAAGTCAGATGGGCTAGGATCGTCACACAGTGGTACCTGAAGACGGGCGTCGACACCGCGGCAGGCTAAGAAACGCTGACGTAATGATTTGGACTCGTTCCTAACCGATTAACCGAAAACGCGCAGCATAAAGAAAATTGGAAAAATATGTTGGGTATCTTGTTCATGCATGCTTTTTTGGTCTTAAATACAGTATTCTTAGTGCGATTTCCTCGTGCTAAAATAGCATCGTCAAAGGAAACACAAAGTCTTCAGAAGGTTTGAATCTTGCTACTTATGTCAGTAAGTAATTCTAGTATTTACATAGTTTTTCATGACGTTCAGATTAGAATTGCGAAGGATTGACATGTACGAATTTTGTAATGTTTTGTCACAAATTCCAGTCAGTAAACTTTGTTATTACAAATAATTCAATCTGTATAGCACATTAAAGCTCGACACGTAATTTAACCGAACAATATAATTTAGAACGAAAACAATTAGTGCATTCATTAGTGACTTTGTGACTCCCTGAATAATGTTCATTATTAATTCATGTCATGTTTATATGAAAAGGTATGCATTGTTAAAAACTTTACGGCGCAGGAAGTGGCGCCGTCTAGTTTTGTTACGAAGTTACTGGAATCACCGCAGACGTCGGATAAAAGTGACACTGGCTGGTGACAGTCACTCTAGCAGAGCGTCGCATCGATGGTTGCGTGGCGGCTGCTTTTGGCTGATAGAGATGATGTCAGGGGAGCATAGATTGGGCAGGCCACTATTGTGGCGATAAGTCCCCTCTTTGAGGAGTGGCTGAAAAGGCGCCACGGCGGTAATGCAAGTGCCCATGATATCTACTCGTACACTAATATTATAAAGAGGAAAGATTTGATTGTTTGTTTGTATTGAATAGGCTCCGAAACCACTGGACCGATTTGAAAAATTGTTTTACAATTAGAAGCCGACATTATCCCTGATGAACACAGGCTACTTTTTACCGCGGAAAAATGCGTCATTCCTACGGGAAAACGGGTAATAGGACAACGGATAGTATGAATTATCCTTCCGTACTTATCTTTTTCACATAACTTCTAAACGGCAGAACCGATTAGGTTGAAATTTTATATGGGTATTTCTATGGTTTCCTGGATTATTTTAAAAATACAATTGGACCCGGTAGGTGGCGCTGCTGTCGGTATGTCAACTACTAAACGGCTTGACCGATTGTATTGAAATTTTGTATGTGTATTTCCATGGTTTCACAGACACGAATGTATTAAGCTTACCTAATTTATCTTTCTATACATTATTATAAATATACCAATTACATTAACCACATTATTTAAGCAACATATTTTTAAACGGCGGGAATTCCGAATTCTACACAAACGAAGTTCCGGGCGGATGCTAGTGTTGAATAAAAGTGAAATTATAATAAAAATATTAACAAATAACTTTCTTTAGGTGTCAAAAGTGTTCATCTTAACACTGCTGCAGCAAACACGATTGGATATAAAATACCGGCGTTAAACATGACTTAGTTAGAGATACATTACGTAGGTACTTATTACAAAATATGTACATTTATAATTATAGTATATTAGCACACTAGTTACTACCATAAAGTAAACGCGCCTTAACACACAAACACGTGTAAATGTAATGGTGTTCATTAAATTTACATAATATCGGAAACGTGTGTTTACCATCAAAAGATCAATAAGTTATTTGATCCAAAGGAC
The DNA here is from genome assembly GCA_949629135.1 of Eremobia ochroleuca. NCBI lineage: Eukaryota > Metazoa > Arthropoda > Insecta > Lepidoptera > Noctuidae > Eremobia > Eremobia ochroleuca. The sequence continues at coordinate 8,957,286 of OX451388.1, forward strand.
GCTTATAGTTACAACGATTAATTGATTATATTTACGCTGTTAGTGATCCTAATTAAAATTAATGATGTAGATAGATTTTAGGACATAAAAAAGGAATCTCTTGATTTAAATTTATCTAACTTTTGTCGAAAAAGCTTTCACTCGATTTGGTTGGTTGGCATATCAAAATTTCATTTTTTTTTGGGTTTTTTAGGGTGTTATTTACTTGACATAAATGAATTTATTTGTGATGAAATATGAACGCAACCTTCTGTCATGTTGACGAACGCGGCGTTTTACCTAAGTGTCAAAATTAATATTGTATTTTGTGTCTCTTATCACGTCGGGGTCAAATGTCTCTTTATGAGGGGCCCGTGGCTAAATAATAACAGCCACACAGGTCGATCGATCAGGTTAAGCTACACTTGCAGCGGTTGGTCTGTGGATGGGTGACCGTCTTTACAAACCGAGACCCCTCCGTGCCTCGGAAAGCACGTTAAGCCGTTGGTCCCGGCTGTCATTCGTAGATCTTTGACAGTCGTTACGGGTAGTCAGAAGCCCGAAAATCTGACAACCACTCTTACCTAGGGGTATCGTATCACCCAGTAACTGGGTTGTGGAGGTCAGATAGGCAGTCGCTCCATGTAAAATACTGGTATTCAGCTGCATCCGGTTAGACTGGAAGCCGACCCCAACATAGTTGGGAAAAGGCTAGGCAGATGATGTGTCTCTTATCTGCTTTTGGAATACAAGCTTTGCAACGATACCGCCGTTTTATAATTATAATGTTTGTCTTACTTAATCAAGTCAATCCATAACTCACACACATAAGATTTCATCAACTTTTAAAAATGGATATTTAACGGTTTTCTTAAAATTATCGTACATAATTCATTCATCATTTTATTTCGGACAACTATAAGATCCATAAATTGTTAGTAAAAGTTTTGCACTTAAAATACTATTGTTAATAACTTAATGTAAAGACGAATGAATGCGAAGACCACCTAACAACTTTTTTGACGGCACGGTTGGCGCAGTGGTTAAGCGATTGACTACTGCGCTGCGTGTCGCGGGTTCGATTCCCGCACGGAACAAATATTTGTATGACCTACATGTATTTGTTCCGAGTCTGGGTGTTTTTCTATCTATAATATGTATGTATTTACCAAAAAAAAAAAAATTGTATATAAGTAGTTTATCAGCCATCTTGTTACCATAACACAAGCATTAGGTTGCTTAGCTTGGGACAAATGGTGCTGTGTGAAATGTCCAGGGATTTATTTATTATTTATTTAACTAGATACCCAGAAACTATGGAACAAGTCGTCGCACAAATTGCTTTATGGCGGAGGATGTATCTGTCGCCACAGCCTTCAGGATGCTATTGCGGCTGCCTCTTATTCTGGTCAGGAGTGAGGCTGGTTTTTTGCGAATGATGGCATGAAATCCATCGGTATTACCGCGAACATTTCTGAGGTACTGCAAAATGAGGCAGTCGCAACAGCATCAATACCAACCAGCAATTTAAAAAATAAAAGCTTTAGAAAGACTAACTAAAAATGTAAATTCGACTGCGCAGAAAACTTTTCTCAATTTTTACTCTGCATAAAAAAAATACGTATGCCCCTCGTAGCTTGCCTAAAATTAGTTGTAATTAGTAAGTTTATGAACATAATTTCCTTCTCCACAAGTGATCGGAGACAGGATTGTCTCATGCAAGGCTGCAATAAATACGAATACTACCATTGTGTTTCTAATCATACCACGAACAGGTTTAGTTTGTTGGTACAAGTTATGGGAGGTTCGCGTTTCCGTGTAGGTGGGAAAACTTTAGAAAATCATGTTCGTCACCTATGTTTCACAATATTATGGTAAGGTAAAATGATACAACGAAAAGTAGGTGCCTAATCATATAGGATGGTTAAATACAACCTGCAAGAGACTTCGCTCGGATAACGTATGAGTGGTTCTGAGGTGTCGATGGCGAAAGCGGAAACAGCGCGGGAGTCGGGAAGGGGGGGGGGTGGGGGGGGGGCGCTCGGGACTCAAGTTAACTCTAGCGGATTGACATACCTCCGTTTCGTTACGTAAATTTTTAAGTAAATAACTCTCAATAACATTATTTTTAACTTCTCCGGATTCGATTTCGTCACTTTATCAATAAATTACTGCATGTTGGCTAATATTTTTTTTTGAAGTGAAAACTTCTTTAGCGGCGTTGTACACTTTTTTTGTAACGGGTAAAAAATGTAAAACTCGCGTCAGGACACGTGACCCTGATCGAAAATTCGTAAGACGGATGGTGAGTAGACAGCCGGCGGCGCGGCGTAGGCGAGGAAGTATCCCCCTCTCTTTCTACGGCGCGGCGAAAATGTATGCCTGCGCCTGTTGTTTAGTTTAGGTGGGGCAGGGTGCTTGCGCGAATGTTCGTGTGTGTTTATGTTACAGAAACAAACTTAACTTAAATGAATGAATTAATTAGAATTGTAGTTAGAATGTATTGATAGACTTGAAGGTACATCTCTCGACAATAAATCTGCAATTTGGGAACTACAGATAACTGGTGGAACATATGGCACACCTCCGGTGGACGTGAAAAAATAAAAAAAATAATAAAATAATGGTTCTGGTAATAATGATGGTGAAAAAGTCGTCGAAATTATGGATGGAAGTTGATTTTTCTGAGAGATAAACTTTTTAATGTAATATAAATTGTCATGTTTGTGCAAGATAGCGCAATAAATAAATATTGTATTCTACGACATAAATGATAGTTTTTTTATACTGATAATTAAAGCAATTCGTGCAAAATTATTCCCTAACCATTCCAAAATATAAAAAATGCACAACGTTAATATTTAAGTTTTCACTTCTGCCGGCACTCCCGGAGTGCAACCCGTCGTTTTTTTTATGTAAGGGCGGTTTCTTGACTAGTTTTTTTAAAGTTCATTTTCACCATGTGTATCTTTTTAATACTTTTTTTTTGCGTATTATGTGTATCATAGATATAATATGTATTTCTACTGTGTTTATTTAGGTGTTTGTAATCTTATTGATTATCGAATAAAAACATGGCACGACTTATGGTTAAACTTTAATCTTCTGGTAATGAGTCTTTTTCTAAAAAAAACTCAGAATTTGAAAGCTATCGCGGGCGGCGTTTCGTTCGCATGTGCTCGCTGGACATTCAAGTATTTCCAAACAAAACTCCAAAATAAAATCCAAAATCGCAACCGCCCATCACAAACAACTTACCCCAAGGTAGTCTCGTTAGCAAACCGTCTGCCACTGCCTCGGAAGCCTTTATTAAGTGAGGCAACATTAAACGTGCGACAAGACAGTTTGTTTCTCTGTTCCGTAGAGTTGTTTGATGCAAATCGACATGAGATTCCGCCTCGTTCTACTTATTGTTGTGGCTGCGGGCTTCGTGAGTGCAGTAAGTGTGATTCCTGCTTTATTTATGGTTCGTGTTTTCAAATTGGAAGGCTTGCAGTGGTTCGCTTGAAAATTAGAATAATTTTGAATGATGATCATTTAGAACAATTTTGAAAAGCTTTTTTGGAAGGACCATAGATATTTTTATTTTTTTATTTAGCGTGCACTGTCCCACTGCTGAGCAAAGACCTCCCCAAATCCTTCCATGCATCCTTTTCTAGCGTACCTTTTCTTATACCATAGATATTGAATTGTATTCTTTAGAAAATAATAAATGGCTTATCTCAAAATGGCCCTATTGGTCGAAGTAAATTCAGTTCATGTAAATGTTTTCGTTATTAAATTCTTTTCCATCTCAGTTTGTAAAGACGAGCTGTAGAAAAACAATTTGTAGAGGCGTTGGTCGGAATTGAATCATAATAATGCAATACTCCACTTTACCTGCCCCTAGCTCCGGAACTTGAGAAATACATTCTAACTTTGCTCAGCTCTAATAGAACTTAACAGTTTCCTTTTTGTTGCAACTTTTTTTATTAAACGGATTAAAATGCAAATTAGGTATTTCTAGTTAAAGTTTCTCCTAACTTTTTTCTCGCCACCTGAGTAGTTGTAAAGAATATTTTTTTCATTAATTACAGGAAATCTCATTACTTACAGGGAAAAGTTAAACGAAGCAACGATCACTGTAAGTACTCATATATCATTTTTATTTCACTTCGCCTGCCAAAGCGTTATTCCTTGGATGTTAATGGGCTGATATCAGTCTTGAATCATTACATTTATTATTTATGGCACTGAAATTATCGTAAAATCTGATTTTGGGACCATTTTTAATAACATTTTAAAGATGGGAAGAACATTAGCTGTTTATTTATAGTCTTATATTATACCTGAAAGAAGAATATAAATCGCGAGTGAAAATAGCTGTACGCATAAAAATCTGTAAACCTAACATTATATATTGCTTGCGATGATAAGCAATTCCGATTCAACTGATTCCTTTTTTCCCAAATCAGCCTAATATTTGCTCGCAAATTTATTTCCCTATAGTCAATAAATTTCCCATTTATGAATAAACTTGCGTATAACTTGTTTGGAGGTAAATGTTGACTTTGGCAAGGAGGAGGAGGGAGTACGGACTGAGTATGTTACATTAATTATGTATCAAATCAAATAAACTATTGCCTGCTGTTGGCACTGCTGAAAGTTTTGAGTTTCAGCGATTGATATGAGTTGTTCGGGCACTTTGGAGGTTAGAGTATTAGCTGTATCATAGCTGTTATAAGTCACTTTGTGTTGCTTGGTTTAAGACAAGAAGTGTGTCGTGATTTAGGTACTCGATTTTGAGATGGTTTGATGTACTGGTTTATCGTTTGGCAATGATTTATACTAATGATGGAGTTCTTAGAAGCTTTCTGGTTGCGAATACTTATTTTTTGTATTAATACCTACTTTTTAAGTATGAGAAAATTCTTCTTAAAAAGAAAATATTTTAATTCATGGGTAAATAAGATATTGAAAATATTGTAATAAGAAGGTTCAGTGAAAAGGTTTTAAAGAGGTATACGACCTCTTCCTAATCGTGCTCGATTTCAAGTAAGTCCTTAAAATGAAGTGCCAATTAGCTCAAAACTATTTTCATTATGAAACCTAAAATTATATCCATATAACTTTGAATGGACAGCCTAATCACAAAGCAGGTCTGATATTAAATATGTGAGTTACAAAGTAAGTGTGTGGGTTAGACCGACTTGCCTTGAGAGTCATATTGATGCTTATAGAGATATTTTAAATGCTTTTTCTTATCTAAATACCGATCTGATGACTAATTTGCGTTCCAACATCCTTTGTTGTACCTTTATAATTATGGTGGTTACAGTGGTATTTTGTAATGTCTTTGTTGTTGTCCCAAACGGGGAAATATCTGTTTTCTTGACGGGTGTTGGTGATTACATAATGTTGAAGAAATAATTAAGGCTAGTAGTCATATCCATTTAGCAATTAGTAATATTCTTCAACTGGTACTACTGCAATCAGCCTTCAAGCAGGATCTTCAACACACTATACAACGTGTAACGTTAAATGTGCAAAACCTCAGACACCCCAACTGATTTTTAATTCAATTGACCTATTTCAGAGAGAAGATAAGTCATAAAAAAAATTGTAAAGGTTTTATGTGCTGTTTTAGTTTTACTGGCCATTCTGATCGTTTCTTGCGTCTGCGACGACGCTTTATCGAGGGAGGAGTCGTCACCGGGCCGCTGCGCCGCGCTGACATTGGCTTGCTTGACCTATTAATAAATAGACACGGCAACGTTTTTAATGAAGATTTTTTGAAAAATGTGATCTATATTAAAAAGTGGTTCAATTAATTCTGCTCGTTATTCTGATCAAACTATTTTCAGGTTTTGCGCATTTAACGTTACACATTGTATTATTAAACTCGAACCAGAGTTATGCCAAACTGAAACCTTGAAAAGTGTATGGTTGCACTGAATTTTATACTGCTGTAAACTTACCGGATTCATTAACCAGTTGAATGCCGTACAGAAACAATTAAAAAGTCATTGTGTCTCGCGTGGTTCCGGCTAGGAAGAGTTAATGGGAATTTAGCGAATCTAGTCATACTAACGACATTACTACTGTATAAAGTTATAAGCAACAATTTGAATTCAGTCTATTAAAAGATTTTCTGGTAGGTATTGCTATCAGAGCCGTCACTGTATCCTTAACCGTTTAGATAACTCTTTCGAATAGTGTTCAAATTGGCATATCTTAAACTAGGTATCCGTTTTCAACTTTTTTTTTTTAAGTATCTGCCTATGGACTTTCTTGCCCGTTCTTCTCCATACAAAATCTTTTCGAAGGGGCAACTAGAATCATTTCTTCTTTACCTTGTAATTTGTTATTATCAAAAGTGCCTTTTAATGGTCGAATTGAAATGTATAATTTGACTTTGATTTTGGTATAGGTTATTTCATCATGATTCATGATGTTCGTATATTATGTAAAAATTCTTTATATTTTTCCAGTGATAGGCTCAGTGAACCTCGGTGGTACAGTCACATTTGGAGAGCGGGGAATATCAGACTGCTTGGCTGAAGGGAATCTTGCTTGGAAGTGCTATACTGAACAGACTGGCTTCAACCCTCAGTGGTGATAACGAAGTTTTCTCATTAGTTTTAGTGTTTTTGTCATAATTAAATGATTTATTGTTGAATTTTGCGTTTTATTTAGTATCCAGTGCTATAAACAAAAGAGAGGTTATCCATTTTGAGAAGAGAAACTGCACAATGCTCCCGGTTCAATGTGCTTATAAAGTATGTTTGATTTTTATTGAAAAAAAAAAAAACGGTTCCCCATACTGATTTCTCCTGTATTGTGGGTGCGTTCACAAACATTTAAAGTCACATACACAAACAGCCAGACCCGGAACAACTACTTGTAGGTCATACAAATATTTGTTCCGTGCGGGAATCGAACCCGCGACACGCAGTGCAGCAGTCGATCGCTTAACCACTGCGCCAACCGTGGCGTCAAAATTTTCTAAACTATATTATAATATTTTAAAGAGAAAATATTTGATTTTTTGTATGTTTGTTTGTTACGCATTCACACTAAAACGGCTAAACGGATTTGAATGAAATTTGGCACATGGGTACAACATGGCCTGGAGAAAACATAAGCTACTTTTCATCCTAGATCGCAGACGAAGTCGCGGGCAACTGCTAGTTTTCCATAAAAATGACACATAACAGAAATACTAACGTGTAAAAAAGAGTAAGTAACCTTAGGTTCGATACAGTTAACTAAAAAAAAAAAAAATCCACGACACGGGCCCAGTGCGGGTTGGTAGATGTCTAACCGGATGCAGCCGAATACCAGTATTATACATGGAGCGACTGCCTATCTGACCTCCACAACCCAGTTTCTGGATAATACAATACCCCTTGGTAAGACTGGTTGTCAGACTTTCGGGCTTCTGACTACCCGTAACGACTGTCAAAGATTCACGAATGACGGCCAGGATCAACGGCTGAACGTGCTTTCCGAGGCACGGAGCGGTCTCGGTATGTAAAGATGGTCACCCATCTATAGACCAACCGTGGCAAGCGTAGCTTAACCTGATCGATCGACCTGTGCGGCTGTTATTATTTAGCCATGGGCCCCTCGTCGGGCCCTAAGTCTTATCTTCCACACAAGGATTATCAAATCGTTCCATCATCTTACCACATCCCCGACCATTAGTTTCATTATAATTTCAACTTTCAGGTTGCACGTACCGCACAGACGGGCAACTTTAATTCTAAGTCTAGTTTCATAAATCGTCTCACTTCCCTGTATCCGGTCCGTTTATTATCCGACTCGTACCAATTTAGATGGTCCCACTGAATTTCAGATATTATACAAGTGCTACGTGACTTTAGAACCGTGAAGATTCGCCAGCTATCGTCGAATCAAATGCGGTTACTCGTATGTCGGTCTTAATTTTAACTTATTCAGCTTGGTTCCTGTAGTTCTGTGCTATTTGTTAGTGGTGTGTTGTTATTTGATTGTTCTTGTGTAGTTAGACTGTGTTGAGTTTGTGCTGCGTGCATTTGAATGAATAAAATAAGTTACGAAAACTTGAATGCTGAATGATATTGCGACTTATTGTCTCAGTGACTTCTCCTACGTAACGTCCAGTGATCGCATAATCGGGCGTTTATATACCTAAACTACTTCCCATGAAAGAATAATATGGACATTTCTTTCTGAATATTTAAGTAATCCCGGGTTTCCGACATTGAAAAATGTTGTAAAAACAACTATAACATACTTAATGAAATTATAGCAGTGGTTATTTTGATTTAGTATCTTTGTTTTATTCAAAACAAATGGAATATCAATAAAAAATGATAATGTGCACAATGTGGTCAAGTAGTGGAAATTGATTTATCTATCTAACAGATTAGTGATCGAATCGGCTCCACTGTACTACTTAACCCGGTCGTACGAAACTTCACAGTTTGAATAACGTATAATTGTTGTTATATAAAACACTATCACAAAATCCCTAACTCAGCAAACGCATAGTTTTTGAAAAACACAATATAGTTTTTTAGAAAAACTATCATAAAGTTACAGAAAATTCAAAATATTTACATTAAAAAGTGCACATTTTACCACAGATAATGTAAGAATCTCACTCCTAGGTTGTTCCGTATTACGTTCAGACAAAGTGACAGCGCATTTTGTAACATTTTAAGCAATCTCAGGAATTTCAAACGATTCCGGGATCCGGGATTCTGAAAGACATGTCCGTATTATTCTTTGGTGGGAATAAAAGTGAAGTTTAGGTATATTAGCGGCCGATTATCCGATCACTCACATATTCCGCCAAAAATGAGTATTGTGTACGTGGTTAAGTCGCATTACTTGTCTATGAGTCATCATCTGCCTAGCTATTTCCAACCATGTTAGGGTCCGTTTCTAGTTTAACCGGATGCAGCTGAGTACCAGTATTTTACGTGGAGCGACTGCATATCTGACTTCCACAACTCAGTTACTGGGTAATGCTATACGTCTTGGTAAAACTGGTTGTCAGACTTTCGGGCTTCTGGCGACCTGAAACGACTATTATATAAGATGAATATTTCTTTCTTTCTTTCTTATCTCAATGCCAATTTTTAAAGTGAGTTATTTAGTTTATAACTCACTATACTTTAATTTACTCAAAATCTGCATGCTAAGAAAACTTGTCCCAAAATTCTCAGGATTGTGTAACCATAGAAATATTTAGCTGAACATGCATTTAAAGAACTGAAACATTTGAAGCACCATTTCTAAATAGCATTGTAACCATATCTAAAAGGGTCCTCGACGCAGCGCCTCTGCTTTGTTGATGGTATCTGACGCCATTAAATATTCAGTTGCAATTTTGAGCTGCCAAAAACCTCCCATTCATAGAGGCACTTGCTTTGATATAAGTAGGTAAGGGACCCCCACGAGATGCCGGAGATACCTGCCCAGAACGAGGGCCGCGAATTAGTTGAAGTGGGTTTATTAAGAGGCGTGAAAGATACCTACTGATATACTTTTGTTTTTTTTTTGTAATTTGCGGTGATTCAAAGACGGGCGTAATTGAATGTGATTTATGAATTCTACAGCACAGATGCGATCGAGCGCAGTATGGATACTGGGTGCCGCGCTGATTTGAAAAGTATTCACATTACAAAGAAAAAATACAGAATATTTATTGGTCAAAAGAAAAGGCGATGACAGACGGTAATCTATACATGTAATAAAACTGTAGACAAGGCGTTTCTGTACATTGAAAATAAAAAAATAAAAAAAAATAGTTGGGGTGTTAATGGATAATCAACAGGTGCCGTTTCATAATTTTTGGAATTTTTGTCTGTTTGCATGTGAGAGATTTACGGGAACAGGGAGTACGTAAAAAGTACCAAATTACTATGGTTCAATTTCATACTCAAATATAGTGAAGAACTCGGAGTAAAGATTAGATTTTGTTTCATCGCAATCGCTTCACTTTATCAAAAGATAAGATATAAACAATTTAAAGTATTCTAGAACAAATTTTCATTACGTTATGTGGAAACACATAACGACATCTATTGGTGCGGTATAGTACTAACGAAAGCATATTATTGTGATATAAATAACATTATCTGAATAATAAAGAAAACCAACCGCGGCAAGCGTGGCTTAACCTGATCGATCGACCTGTGCGGCTGTGGCTAAATAATAACAGCCGCACAGGTCTATCGATCAGGTTAAGCCACGCTTGCCTCGGTTGGTCAGTGGATGGGTGACCATCATTACATACCGAGACCCCTCCGTGCCTCGGAAAGCACGTTAACCGTCCCGGCTGTCATTCGTGGATCTTTGACATTCGTCACGGGTAGTCAGAAGCCCGAAAGTCTGACAACTACCCCTTGGTAAGAACCAAGGGGTATCGTATTACCCAGAAACTGGGTTGTGAAGGTCACATAGGCAGTCGCTCCAAGTAAAATACTGGTATTCAGCTGCATCCGGTTGGTTAGGCTGGATAACCGACCCCGACATAGTTGGGAAAAGATGATATTATGTGAATAATCACGTCATAAAGGCTTTCCTTTATGACGAAATAACATAATCTGTGTTATTTAAAAAAGTAATGATTGTGATTCTAATGTTACGAAAATCGCTTTCCATTGATGGTTGATTAGTGGCGCTAAATGAATTTTATTTAAAAAATAAACTTTTAAAAAAAAAAAAAACAACCGACTTCCAAAAAAAACACCACATTTCGTTTTTTGACACCAACTTCCGAAATTAAACTTATTTTTCACTTTGTAGTGGTTTTTGGAAGTCGGTTGTTTTTTTTATAAATAAGTTTTTATTTTTCACTTTTTAGTTATACCTACCCCACACAAATTCATATAACACTATTTGCTATGTGGTAGGGTGTACGGTGGTATACTGAACACATCTGCGTACTGCATATGCGTTTATAGGGTACAGACGTGATGTTATGTTGTGCGATTGCGTAAACAATGCATACATATGCGATAGCAGCAATCGCGGTTGTTTTACTGGTATTTATTGAAGAGTTCCGTTGTCTGTCTCCGAAACTCATCTCCAGATCTTTACGAAATTTTATTGGGATCATTTCGGAATAAACCTCTATCGAACAAAAAAATTTTGCAAATCCGTCCATATATGACGGAGTTATGCCCGAACATACAACAAAAAAAAAAAAATATATATATATATAAACATCGGAATTGATAACCTCCTCCTTTTTCAAGTCGGTTGAAAAACTTTTCGATTCATTATTGAATTTTTATTATAACGAGACAGTGTTACTGCATTCCGGCGCCGGATTATAATACTGGATCAATGTAAACGAGCCTGTTTCTGCGTCATCTGTGGCCAGTATCCAGTTCTCAGTCCCTAAGGCCTTTTGTACACAGAAGCATTTCTTGCCGTGAAAGACTACGGTTTTTTTCGCCGTGTGTAGGTCATCAGTGTTGTATGGATCACTATGGAAGCTTGTTGACGGACACGTTTTTTCTACGGCGCGGTTCATACGCAATGTGTGGGCACGGTTCGTCAGTGTTGTATGGATCTTTAATGGAAGCTTGTTGACAGATACGTTTTTTCTACGGCGTGGTTTATGCGCCGTACTGTAAAGAAACCGTGCCATGTACATACAAAGTACCTGAGAGCGAATTGGACTGTACGCAGCAATAACCTTATTTGATAAAGATATACGAAACATGTTTTTCTTTCACAATAAATAACTGGTTATTTGACCAAAATCTTTAAACGTGAACATAAAACTGTAAAAAACTATAAAATATAGATTCGCCTACAAAACGCTTCGGTACCATGTTTCAATAGTTAGGGTACGTGAGGTTAGATTGTGCGAACGTGCTACGACTGTTGGGCAAGTGAAATATTTTTGAACTTATTTATCTTCGGATCTGTCTCACTTGTGTGCAGAGAAAATTAGATAGTGAATTATGTAGTTATATGGTTATTGTTTTTGTTACAAAGATTCAAATCCGCCTAAGGCCGATATCTATACACTTACTTGGCTTGTAATTTGACTAGACATGTTTCTGTCTCTATCTTGCACGTGTAGTTTGACAGTTTTACGTCAGCGACAGGAATACGGTTAAGCTTTGGTTTCCTAAAAAAGCGATGAACGGTCACACAATAATGGCTATCCAAATACTTTACTACAATTTTTGACACCTTAATGTGAACCAGTGAAAATGACAGGTTTTCATGACGACTGTTATGACATAACAGAACCGCTCTTCTAGGAAACCGAAGCTTTATCCAAAGTACGTGCTAATTACCGTTTAATGATATCGGCGTAAGTATTTGTGCCATCAAGCTGTGTTCAGATTTGAAGTGAAAGTATATTGCTAAACCATTGCTTCATATGCTCGAATAATTTGTGTGCTCAACAACGTAAATACCGCAATGAATGATGTTGAACTGTCAAAATGAAAACCATTGCTACCGATAGTGTGTTACGATATTACCTCGCAGGTATAGGTGCCACTCTAAGTCACGTAAGACATTCGCACTTTGTTCGGTGGACAACGCATCTGTGAAGCCTCTGGTTTTACTGATGTCCTATTGGCGAAGGTAACCACCTTACCATTTGTCCTTTGTATTTTCCTGTGGATCCCGTATTCAAGATGTTTATATCACAACCCTGGCTCACTACGATACTAAGCCTCCCATGCAGGTCCACTTTACTTTTAACCTTTCCCAGCTATTCGTGGTGACCGACAGATGACATTAGTGACAACAGCCGGTGGATTCTGGAAAAATCTCACCGTGATAACTAAGGTGAAGTGAGCTTAGAGTGAGCTGTGAGTCATGATGATGGAGTGAGTCGTCAATAGTGTCAATCCCTAGGGATTGACACTATTGACGACTCACTCCATGCTCACTTCACCCAAGTTTTCACGGTGAGATGGTTACAGAATCGCACGGCTGAACCCTCATTACCGTCCGTTCACAGTTATTTACATCTGATTTTGCATCACTGTCCAAATCACAGTGTTCTTTTTTTCATTCTAATAATGTTGCCGTTGGGTTGCTGTTATTTTAAGTACGTCAAAGTCATTGTCATCTTTATACTGTGTTAGGTTGCTGCTGTCAGAGGTAAAATATCTGTGAACGGACCTTGTGTGTCTATTAAATCTAGATACGCTACACCATTGAACCATCAGACCAGACCATCGGATGGTATGGTATGGCCGCAGTCCACTGCTGGACAGGCTGCACCACCACATCGTGTCCTCCACCTGCCGTATCCAGTCTATCCCTGTTCTTAAGGTCGTCGGTGCGTCGGCATGCTCTCATCTGGTCCATATTTTGGTACATAATTTCCAACTATTAGATTAGTAAACGCATTGAAACTCTATTAGCATAAAACAAAAAGTTACTCCTAGTTAGCATAATATCTTATTCCGTTCTCATTTAAAGCATAACAATTTTATATGAAACTCAGCGACGAGGGATAAAACTAGTATGAGGAGAATACGTGCCATGGGAACTTGATTCTAATTAAGAATTTTTTATTTTACTCAAAAATAAAGCGGTGAGTGGAGAAGCGCAGTAAAAGAAACGATTATAACCACAGAGAAATGCTAATTTACTTTTCAAAGGAATTCATAAGATAGGTACTTCAGCGGTTTTTTGATAAAAAACCCGAGAACAATCAAGAATACGTTAATCTGCGTCCGCGATTTAGATGCCAAACGTGTAAACAAATATGACTTTTTGCAAAAATAACTTAATTCCTACACAATAAAGGTCAGTTTACGCTACTTAAAAAAATGTTGTAACTTTTTCAGTAGTGCTAGTCACTCTGAAATCAACTTAATTACGACTGAAGTAAAGTTGATATCTGTGTAACTTAAAATAACATCAATTGGAAACATACATTTGAGTAGATCTTAATTATATTGGAGTGTATACTGCTCTTAAAAAATATAATCATGCTTGTGTTCTCATAAAGGGGTAGGCAGGTGTGTGGGTTCAACCACATTTTGTTGCTTACTTTCTGTCCCATGTAACTTTAGGTAAGCCTGAGGGGCCCGTGGCTAAATAATAACAGCCGCACAGGTCGATCGATCAGGTTAAGCTACGCTTGCCGCGGTTGGTCTGTGGATGGGTGACCATATTTACATACCGAGACCCCTCCGTGCCTCGGAAAGCACGTTAAGCCATTGGTCCCGGCTGTCATTCGTAGATCTTTGACAGTCGTTACGGGTAGTCAGAAGCCCGAAAGTCTGACAACCAGTCTTACCTGGGGATATCGTATTATCCAGTAACTGGGTTGTGGAGGTCAGATAGGCAGTCGCTCCATGTAAAATACTGGTATTCAGCTGCATCCGGTTAGACTGGAAGCCGACCCCAATATAGTTGTGAAAAGGCTAGGCAGATGATGATGTAACTTTAGGTAAGCCTATTGCTATTCCCACTGCTGGGATACAGGCCTCCTCTCTTTAAGTGGAAGTGGGCTATATTCCACTATGCGGGCCCAGTGCGGGTTGGTAGATATCACATGTCTTATTCATTCTATTCTTTCGATTCTGCGATATACAACGTGTAACGTTAAATGCGCAAAACCTCGGACACCCCAACTGATTTTTAATTCAATTGACCTATTTCAAAGAGAAAATAAGTCATTAACAAAATTGTAAAGGTTTTATGTGCTGTTTTAGTTTTACTGGCCATTCTGATCGTTTCTTGCGTCTGCGACAACGCTTTGTCGAGCGAGGAGTCGTCACCGGGCCGCTGCGCCACGCTGACATTGGGTTGCTTGACCTATTAATAAATAGACACGGCAACGTTTTTAATGAAGATTTTTTGAAAAATGTGACCTATATTAAAAAGTGGTTCAATTAATTCTGCTAGTTATTCTGATCAAACTATTTTCAGGTTTTGCGCATTTAACCTTACACGTTGTATATCCGTAGAACAATTTCTATGGAAACGCGCGCGACAATTCACACAGGGGCGACCCGTCGCGCCGCAACATGGTTAGAACATTTTGTATGGCGACGTGGCGATATCGCGGCGATATTCGCGCTGTGGCCGCGACGCCATACAAAATGTTCCTTTATTATGGCGACGCGGCGATATCGCGGTAGCGGCCGCGATTCGCGTCGCTCTAGTGTGAAAGGTGTTGCGGCGCGATAATATCGCAGAATCGCCCCGCGCCACGTTGCGCGACAAGTCGCGCCAGTCTGCACGAGCCAAAACGCTAAACAGATCTTCTTAAATCTATGTCAAGTTCACTCTAGATGTGTGATTGAATGTTTAGTTCTAGGACATACCGGTTATCCCACGATGTTTAATTTTCCTTCACCGTTTCGAGAGCTGTCTGGCTGCCTAAGTTAAAACCCCCGACCGTAAGTCAGGGTCGTTACCACTTGACCAACACAGCTCTAACCCGTTCTATTGTCATCAACCGGTCACAAATACATACTCCGGGCTGTTACTGAGAAATCTATTACAAAAATACAACCACACTTTACTCAACCTGGGGATCAAACCCAGAAGCCCATTCTCAGCAGTCGAACTTGTAATCACAAGATCAACGAGACAGTGTTCTGACATATTAAACTTCAAAAGTTTGAAACCGTGAGCGTCAAGTTATATTAGCAAGATAATTTTCTAGTAGTTAATGATGTAGGTGAGAAACTTACGAGTAAAGTTTCTTTACTTTAAGTTGCAAGAAATATTGCGGAAATTAAACGCACACAGTTGTTTAAAAACAAAATAGCAGTCATAGATAAAATTCTAAAAATAAGTAGGTAGGGTGCTCGCAAGATAAGTCTGTGCGCGAAGTTTGAGTTCAAGATTCAAGAGAAAAAGATTTAAGAAGAAGAAGAAGAAGAAGATTTGATTTGGAACTTTTAATCACTTTTGGCACAATGAGGGCAATTGTTTATTTTAGAAAACACAGAACACAGCACACTCTCTTTATACCTGATATAAACGACTAAACGACCAGATGGCGGCAAACGATTATTTCCGATTTCGGCCGCGCGCACTTATTTTGCGCGCACTCTAGAAAGTTTTTAAATCTAAGTTTTTACGTCATTCGAAAGGTTGTTGCTGAAAATCAGCGCTGATGACGATGGGGTCATCCGAAGTCACAGCATTTTGCTGAGCAACGACCTGTTTTCGCACGGATGGCTTAATTGTTCTTATTATTGTTTCTATGTTATGGTTGTCTTTAAAAGATCGCTCTTAGCGATAAGACCGCCCATTGTGTCACCCTCTGTAAAATTTCTATATTTATGTCTGTAATCTATATGGTGTACATAATAAAGAGTATTCTATTCTATTCTATTCTATGTTATTATAGTACGTAGTTATTTTTCCACGCTGCAATTGGCATTTTATTTTTGTTTTTTTTGTTTGTTGACATTTGCCAGTGTCGCAGCGCAGATTAATGTGTATTATCGGTATTATCTCTGGTCCCTGGCCCTGACATCAAGCAATGGATAAAATTGTCAACCTTTTATTGCTTGAGTACCTACGATGCTTTTGGCTGCATTTTATGCGTGTCTTTTATGTTTTTTTTTTTTGTAATTTCCGTTTTTTTTCTGCAGCATAAATAATTTTTCTTTTTTTTTTCTTTATAAGCTAGTAAGGTTCCCACTGACCTACTGCGAAGGAAAACCTTGAAAAACCAGCCGGTGTGCTTAAATAAAAAGTTTAAAACCTCACCGTGAAAACTTATGTGAAGTGACCTTGAAGTAAGCTGTTATTCCGACTTTGTGACATGGCATGCTCTATTATAGTGTTTAGCTCGTGGCCACTGGGTAATAGCTGTATAAAGGCCACTAAGCGCCAATTTCACCAAGGGAACTGAACGCGATTAGGACATTTTATCAGCTTTCAAGAGTTGTCAGTGTCAATATTCCACAACAATGATTCAACTGACACTGACACCTTTTGAACGCGGTTTAGATGCGCTGGTCGCATTTAGTTTCATTGGTAGTGTTTCCTTCGCTATGGCACATATTGTACACATAAATAAACCAACCATATAAGCACAATGTGGCCCACTTATACGTACAGTTAGTCAAGTTTTGTACTCCAGTACTAAGTTAAGTCGGAACGAAGTTGGCCGAGTTCTAAGTAATTTTATGAGTGTGCCATATTCACGGCCTCCATAGTCCTTGTGACTATGGAGGCCGTGAATATGGCACACAGTTATCATGTGCTGTTAGTTTCAGGTATATTTATATCTGTACGTACTCTTCTTAAATGATAAATGATAAATGATAAATGATTTATTTTCTGTAAGTAGGTTTGTACAAACACTTTTACATGTCAATCATATTTTTTTAAACTAGATGAGGTCGGCGTTTCCTATCTGACTACTCTGAGAAGAAAGGCCGAAACAAACTCAGAGGTCACAGTCTCTTTTAAAGTCCAGACATAATCTTGGTCAGATAATGTGAAGACCATGTAGATTAGTGTCTGAAATGGTCTTTTGAGTAAAGAACCACACAGATTGAGCGGACCTGTCCAGTCAGTGCACGCATTTGTCAAAAATCGTGCAGCTCAACTCAGAACTTGAGGAGCCTTACGATTCGACGAACAATACCAATGAAAGGACATTTGGGTAGGCCGCATAAATGACTCAAACTGCCAGATCTTGTATGCTTATACTAGTATAAGTATCAAGCCCACCCGTTTGATTCAAAGACGAAAATATTTTGGACAGATGGCTGTCTGTCCAACATATTTGACAGGGTATTTGACAGTGTGACATGAGTGAGTGGTCAAAATAAGAACCATCAGCCCCTTGGACACTAATGACATAGGTAACCAACCTTTACTTCACTACTAGCATATGAGCCTCTTTCGATTTGGAATAATCACGGTCCCCTTTGTTCCCTTCACTTTTGTTACTTAATATTATTAATATAGTCATCCCAACCACAAATAACACTTAACACTCGTCCTTTTCCCAACTATGTTGGGGTCGGCTTCCAGTCTACAATATTCTACATGGAACGACTGCCTATCTGACCTCCACACCCCAGTTACTGGGTAATACGATACCCCTTGGTAAGACTGGTTGTCAGACTTTCGGGCTTTTGACGACCCGTAACGACTGTCAAAGATTTACGAATGACAGCCAGGATCAACGGATTAACGTGCTTTCCGAGGATGGTCACCCATCCACGGACCAACTGCGGCAAGCGTAGCTTAACCTGATCGATCGACCCGTGCGGCTGTTATTACTTAGCCACAAGCCCCTCTACTTAACATTATTAACAATTACCTATAAAAGCTAGTTCACTAATTGGATACCTTTCCATAAATTGCTAATTTTGTACTAGTTTTCCTTTTCGTTGCCAATCTAACATCGTTACAATTATATGCACATTGCACATAAACAGCTATTTATAGCTCATTACTACCAAGTTTAAGCAATATTGACTATTCATTCATCTTTTGATTTATATACTTTCATTAATCCCTGTGCGTATTTCTTTCTTACACACTTGTAACATGCCCATGGTCGTGCGGAATTTCATAGTCTTTGATGAGTTAGTCCGATCAACTGTCGCCAACTATTACTTCGGCTCAAACTATCTCGAATATGAGATGAAAGATAGCTAATAAAGTGGTATTAATAATGCAATCTATTTGCTGCTTAGGACCGGTATCTTGGGTTATATTAATAATGTTCTTTTCTATTCGCGTTTTGAGTGCTTGAAGCCATAAATAGTCAGTGTATTTATGGTTTCATCTGTTATAAACAATATGTGTGTGGATCAGCAAATTATATGTAACGCAATAAAAGGGGCAATTCGTTCGATTTATAAATTAAGTCCCAGACACTCCCTCAGAGACAAATTTAAAGGGATTAATATAATGACTGTGCCTTCTCAGTACATTTATGATAATCTTTTGTATGCACTTAAAAATATTAATCTGTTTAAAAAATACAGTGATATCCATAATATTAATACTAGGAACAAACACAAATATGTTGTTCCTACAACAAGGCTTAAGAAAATAGGTGGCTCGTTTAGATGCCAATGTATACATTTTTATAATAAACTTCCTAGCCACATTCAAGAACTAAGCATTAATAAATTCAAATCTTTTATAAAGCTAAAACTATGCCAGAAAGCCTATTATACTGTAAAAGACTATATTGAGGACAAAAAGCTTGGGATTGAGCTGCTCCAATAGGTCTAGACAGTGAATGTTGTTTATTTTTTATTTTGCTGATTTACACTTTGGTTTTTTTTTTCTTTCTTTCTAAATATCTATTTATATACAGAATGACATGAACATTTACTGTTTAAAGTCTTATATTATTTTAATTATTGTGAATGTGAGGACTATGTGGGTCATTGTTTCCGTTTTAATCATGGTCTGGCAGTTTGAGTGGTGTATGCGGTCTACACAAATGTCCTGTCCCTGGTATTGCTCGTCGAATCGTTGAGCTCCTTAAGTTCTGAGTTGAGCTGCACGGTTACTGACGAATGCGTGTACTGACTGCACAGGTCCACTCAGAGTGGTTCTTTCCTCAAAAGACCACTTCAGACACCAATCTACATGGTCCTCAAAGATTATATCCGGATTTTTATATACACATTGACATTGATGAATTTTATATAAACAATGACATGGATATTTACTTTGTAAAGTATCTTATTTTTATTATTATTACTGTGAGTGTTTTCGGTTTTCCATCTTAGTTAGTTTTAATCATGATCTGGCAGTTTGAGTCATTTATGCGGCCTACCCAAATGTCCTTTCATTGGTATTGTTCGTCGAATCGTAAGGCTCCTCAAGTTCTGAGTTGAGCTGCATGATTTTTGACAAATGCGTGCACTGACTGGCCAGGTCCGCTCAATCTGTATGGTTCTTTACTCAAAAGACCATTTCAGACACCAATCTACATGGTCTTCACATTATCTGACCAAGATTATGCCTGGACTTTAAAAGAGACTGTGACCTCTGAGTTTGTTTCGGCCTTTCTTCTCAGAGTAGTCAGATAGGAAACGCCGACCTCATCTAGTTTAAAAAAATATGATTGACATGTAAAAGTGTTTGTACAAACCTACTTACAGAAAATAAATCATTTATCATTTATTTATCATTTATCATTTAATAATGAGTCTGCTCGAGACATGTGAGAGGTATGCGGAGACCCATGGGCTCAGATACAATGTGTAGAAAAGTGAGGTACTAGCCTTTAAGGCAGGCACTAAAACCTACCCAATTGTACCACAGTTGAATTTTGCTGAAGTCCCTTAAAACAAATCACATCCTTCAAGTGTCTGGGCCACTGGGTTTCCGAAGACCTTAAAGACAACCTGGACATTGAGCGTGAGCGCAGGGCGTTGGCTGTCCGCTGCAATATGTTGGCTCGCAGATTTGCGAAATGTTCGACTGACGTAAAGGCTGCGCTGCTTAAAGCGTATTGTCAGTCGTTTTATACTTGTAGTCTGTGGGTCAACTATACCCAGAGGGCATACAGCGCTCTGCGCGCCCAATATAATAATGCTTTCAGGATGTTGATGGGGTTGCCACGCTACTGTTGTGCTTCCAGCATGTTTGCTGAGGCGGAAATTGATGGTTTTCACGCAATAATGCGCAAGCGATGCGCCTCCATTATGCGCCGGGTACGCGCCAGCCCCAACAGCATCCTGAAAACCATAGCGGACAGGTGGGATAGCCCCATACATTGGATATGCCTACATGCCACTGTGGCGTAGGTATACTTTCATTTGATGTTTTTTTTCCGGTAGCTATAAGTACTAACACTAGTTACTAAGTTTTTGTGCAGACGCCAGCATATCAAGCTGCTACAATCTGTCAAATTTCTTTAATAAATTTTCAACTTTATCACTAAAGCATTAGGTTCAAGGTTGATTGCGAAATTTTTAACTTAATTAGGTACTTCAACGCCGTCAGCCTACAGCAGTCCACTGTTGGACATAGGCCTTTTTAATCGTATATCATTCACGTCATGCTCCCTGGCGGAACCACCTTTGCTGTAACAAGTATAACTTACATGAACATTCTATGAAATGTCTATAAAATTCTAGTCTTATTAAAAAAAAGTCTATATCTCTAGTTTCGACGTAAACTTTTATTTAAAGTGGTTGCGCTGCGGAGTATCCTCCCCGGCGAAACCACCATGATATTTATATTACTATAAATAGTATAAGCAAATATGTAGTATCAAATAATTCTATAACAATTCTATATTGAACTAGCACCCCTAAATCCTCAGTCTAATTTAAATATACGAACAAAACGGTGCCTCAAACTTTGATTTCGAAATAGTAGCTAAGTGCCTAGATTAAAGTTCTTAGCAAATAACGTTTACGTCAAATATCATACAATGTCCTCTAGACGTTTAGTTTATAAGCATACAGATAATTATTTTCTTGTTTTAATAGATCATTGTAATATAAAATGATACTAAGTGAAACATCTGTGCATCCATTACTGACTAATACTGGCCACTAATAATAATAAAGTGATAAACGAATTGTCATTATCCTTTACTATTGTCAGTGAAGTTCATAATTGCAATTTTATTTTATTATAGAATAGTAATAATCGGTTATTTCCTTTTACATTTTCGTGTAACGGCTTATTGTGTGTATGTCATACAGTAAAAACAATTAGAAGGAGGGAACTTACTCTACTCAAGGAACTTTAGTAAAATCAACTACCCATATTTTAATGAAATCATTGTTAGTTAGTGCTTTGCAAATTTGTGTTTTGCTAAGGTGTGTGTATAACTGTTTACAAAAATGAAGCGTGGAAAGAGATTATCAGTGAGTTTAGAAGAACAAAAGAGTGTTTTCCTGCAATATCAAGAACATTTCAAAGGTTCTGAATTACCTCGTTCATGCAGTGTTGTTTACAAAGACATAAGTAGAACATTATGTGCTCGTATGACTCCTTACGCGCTATATTTTTCAGTAAAAACGAATTACGCTTATTTTTTTGGCAGTATTCAAAATAGCACACAGAAGGAAAAAAATGAGATCGTCAGTACTAGTAGTATTGATAAAGATTCTGGTGATGGCATAGACAGTGACAATAACACTGATTCGACACACAGCAACCAAGAAAACGTTTTCTTTAAGTTAAAGGAGAATGCCAACCAATGGGCCCCTTAGTTTTGGTGCCGTGTCAAGACTATTTACTTCTCAAAAATCAAGTCGTATTTTTACATGGTCAAGTTTGTTTTATCAACATTTCTTTTACCCTAGGATTGAAAAACTAAATTAATATTTATTTTATTGAATTTATGTCAGTTCCGCCATTAAAACTTAACCTGAATGTTGCCAGACGACAAACTATGTCAATGAAATGATTGTAATCGATTGAAAATATCGATATTTTACTAATCCGCCTAAAATTATCGGAGATAGGCTACAATAGCTTTTCTCCCATCGTAATCTAGCTAACGCTATCACCTAAGCTAATCCCACATAATTATCATGTGTTTCATGGTAATTCCTACCGTCTGAAATATTCCGCTACATTCATACCTGTCGATTAGTTTCTTTAAAAAACAAAAGTTAGTACCACATACATTATTCTGGTTAGTACTCAGGTTAGAATCTCCCATAAATACCTAAATAGCATTTATCGAGCGTTTATCGTGGTTAACTTTTTATGTAAATAACATTATTTATAACAAATCGATTTGGTAAATCGATTACCAAAATATTTAACATGGTCATACTTTTAGACAGATCTATATGTCAAATCAATGCATCAATCTAATTGTTTCGTGCCGTTTGTTTTGCGTCGTGCTGAATTTATTCCTCCGTATTTACTTCTGTTCTTTACAATTAGAATCCGTCGAGTTGAGCGTTTACGTTCCTCCAGTGGATTTGTTTTGTAATTTTGGACTGTTTTAGTGACAAGTGAGCACATTGACTCTATTTACTTTAAGTGAGCTTTGGACTCTTGTTTTAGTGATAAGTGAGCAAATTGACTTTATTATAGTTATTAAGTGAGCCTTGGACTCTTGTTTACTCCTGAAAAACGTCTACACCTGGTAGAGGTCGGGTAAACCGCCCTCTCGCCGGTGTGTCGGTTGCTCCCTACGTTTGGCGCCTAATCTTCGTAGACGTCAAATCGAAGAATTTGATGAACTAATACTTATCCTGAGATCCTGGGTAACACCTACACCGGTAAGTTTATAGTGTGTCATTTACAAGACTTATACGAACACAGGATGCCTATGTTTGGTCAATCAAGGGGTCATCGTCAACTGTAAATCGCTATTATTTCCGTTTTAACAGAAATTAACGTTTTAGGCAGTGTAAGGTGATCTGTGAGAAAACCTAGACCATAGCAATAAGCACATGAATAAATGAGTATGTATTATCTATTTAAGATTTCACTGATTTATTTTTGTTATCTTTTCAGATATCCTCGATGACATTCTGTGTCGAATGTTTTGTATTATTACAAAACTGGACATGAACCACAACATTATCCCTTGTATCCCCTGCTCTTGGACACCTCAACATATGTTTTGCATGTGGCATGTCAATTGCAAGTTGCAGAACTCATAGGGTTAGTCAAGACTGTTCTCAAAGGAATTTTATACTAAGATGGACACCTGATTAACACGTAAGTGTTTTAATTGTGGCAGAATAACTATGATTGAACTAATTGAACAAAAATAAATAGTATAAATATAATATTTTCTTATTTTTAGATCTTGCATTTGGAACAAGTTTGCCGTGCTTGTTGGGAGGCTGCATCGAGAGAAATACACAGCCAGGCCGTTGGTGGAGTTAACAGACCCACTGTGGAGTCTGTGTCAGTGACTGATAACAAGGACGATAACATCACAGGTGCTGTGATTCCTGTACCACCTCCACTACCACTGCCGGTTCTACCACCTCAGGAACAACAATTACCTCGAGCATTTTCAAAAATGAATTCACTAAAGTACAAATGGGTTTTGGCAATTTCACAACATTGCCTGTTCCTTGGTTGTACGAACACTGAATGTCTTTTAATAATAATAATAATAAAACCATTTATCCATCCATTTTAGCATTTATTTTTTATTTTTGTTTAAGTATGAGGCACTACAAAAGAAGTTTTGTTGTTACATCATAAAGTATATAGAGTCACTGGTAATTAGTGACCGATACTTAAACACATGATTCTACTCATCATTACAAACAACTTTTACTATCGGGCCAAATCTGAAATCACGAAAAAAAAAACAGCTGTTCCCTACATTTATGTTCGTACGAGTCGTCAAAATGTAGGTAACAGCTGATTTTTATTTCCCGATTTCGGATTTGGTCCAATAGTAAAAGTTGTTTGTAATGATGAGTAGAATCATGTGTTTAAGTATCAGTCACTAATTACCAGTCACCCTATATATTCCCTTCACTGCAAGAATCTGCAGATATCATTTACATAGCAATTGTTGAAATACAGTAAATTATTTATCAGAATTTGTTCAAAGGGAACATATAAATAGAAGACATACGATTTTCCAAAGCATAAACAGCAGTGCTCCCCATCTAAATAACTTTCCAAGATTATCATTAATCGAATTAAAAATGATTTGCTTTAGAATCTTACCAATTAAAACAGGCAAGATACTATTATGAGGAGCATGTGCAGGCGAATGGTACCTACTGTGTAGAAATAAGCAATGAATTAATAGAAGAAGATTTGCCCTTAATATTAGGTCAAAACAATTGTCTAGTTAGCGCCACAATTAAATCGAGACATGTGAGTAGCAGGATTTAGTACACATATTTATTAATAAGTAGAGAGCAACATAGGGCAAATTCTTTAGAGAATATCATTGCTTATTATTGTAGTTGCTTAGTGGGAAATCATACAGTAGGGTGCTGCACTCATACTATGGTATACCATATTGTGGTATTTAAGCTGGGGTCGTTTTAATGATATAAGTGCCCCATTGCAATTTCTATACCATATATTCCTTGAAGAATAAATGCTTTTCCTACCATTCATTGTTGTTTTGTTTTAAAGTAAGCAACCGTAGGCAGCTTTGCTTGTGAATGATCTGTGTGGTTGTTGTAACTTAGCCATGTGCTCCTCTAACCTAAGGCTTTAGTTGTAGGTAAGTATTTATTTTTAACAATACTTCCCAATAGTGGTGAGGCCACAGCCTACTTAACGCTGAGTGCCGGCACGGCACGGCAAGGGATATTTGTAAGCGAAAGTACTTAACCTACATAATTTATCTAGCAAGAGAAGAAGTTATGTAGTGTTTTCTAAATTCTGGAATCAATATTAATACTAAAACAATAGTATTATTTTAATTTCAAATATGTTAAAACAAAAAAAAACTGGTTTTATAACCTCAATTTCAGCATCCGAAAAAATAAGATTTCTCTTAAACTAGGGTGAAAAATTGAAAATCGATTTCAGGATATGAAAAGGTAATTCCAGGTCTACAAAACCAAGTTAAAACCACCGTGACACGCGAAGTTTTTTAGGGGCCCAAAACTCCTAACAAAATGGGCATTCTCCTTTAAATGATTGGGAAAATATCCGCCCAGAGATTTACTGCGAAACTCGAAATGACAAAAATAAGCCAACAGTTCACACTCGTAATAAACGACGCATGCCAAAAAATAAATGGACAGAATTTATGAGGGAGTATATATGGAAAAAAACATCGAATCAGTGTTCGTGGGTTTTTAAAAGTAATACAGCAAATGACGATTATTCTGTAAATACTTATGGATATTGCAAAGAATGTAAGGCTACAATTAGAATCCGTACAGAAAAAAAGGTGGTTCTAATGTATTAGTTCATTGCAAGATGTTAAATGTAAATTCACAGTTCTTACATGAACCAAAAAAAAGTTTGAATCACGAAATTCAAGAAAGAGCAATTAGCTCCTCAACTGGAAAATCAATACGCTATCGTCATTAGAAACAAAATACTGAATCGAACACTCACAAATGATGATACCAAAGAACCGCCCTTTGTGCCGAGTCTAAAATGTTTGCAAAACATAAAAAGTAGAACTGATACGTCGAAATACTTCCATAAAATAGTATTAGTTGCTTTATGGATTATGACATGTATGCCACCGTATGACAATGTTGTGCGAGATATTCACCTAAATCCATTCTATGTGTACTATTGGACCGAATCACAACGACGTTTTTATGAAAACTTTTCACGAACGCACTATACAGCAATAAGCCTTGATGCTACAGGTTCTATATTTAAGAAAATTAAGCCACCTATACATTCTGATAAGTATCAGGAGAAACATTTATTTTTATATGTGGCAGTACTTAAGTTAAAAACCACATCGGTTCCAGTAACCCAGATGATTTCGGCAAGTCAAACGGTAGAAACTATTTATATGTGGTTAAAAACTTGGATTAATAATATGATTAAGCCAAAAGAAATAATCACTGATGACTTAAGTGCTTTAATCGGAGCATGCGTGAAAGCTTTTACAACTTATAAGTCAACTAAGGATTATGTTAGTCACAGTTTTAAGGTCCTTGAAGGGAAAACCGAAATTATTCCTACATGTTTCTTACGCTTAGATTCGTCTCATTTCATAAAATGCTTGTATGGGCTACAGTGTTTCAAGTTGGTAGACGTACGTGTCAAAAGATTTTATTTAAGAACTTTATTACTTTTGAAAATTTGCACAAATTACTTGGAATTCAAAGAAATTATAAGACATTTAGTGACGGTGGCTGTTAATAGATTCGATCGGTGTTCAGAAAACGGAGAACGAACCAGATGTGACATTTCTAAGGAATTTATACTAAGAGCACTAAAACATATTGAACTAAATGATAATGATGTAATGGAAACTTCAAATATTCAACAATCTATAATCGAAGAAGACGTCACTTTTATTGATGATGACTATACACCTTGTCGTTGGCTTGATGAGATAATAGATAGCCAAGTGTTATATGCTGATCTCTGTGATAGCACAATGTACGAAAATATTTATTACTTTCCAAGCTTTATAGATACATTAAAAAAACTTTTCTGTCGTATCCCTCTCTGGACTAACTTGATGCTGCCCTTCTATAAAGAAATGAGTGATTCAGCTAGCAGCAGTAACGTTGAAAGTTACTTTAAAAATATTAAGCAACTTTTGTTAAACACAAGAAGTGGATTATTGCGTGTTGATGATTTCATTATGAAACACACCGATTATATATCAGGAGAGATTAAATCGGCACAGTGTTCTTCGAATAACGACAGGTCTACATTAGAAACTTCTAAAAACAAACGGCTTAAAAAACTGGATAAAATAAACAAACTTACAGAATCAAAAAACAACCATGATGTTAACTTTAGAAAGGAATCGGAATTTCGAAACGCGCCCATTTATGAAGAAAATTGGCGAAATAAAACTCATGAGGATAAGAAAATATCATTAATAGAAAAAATTAAGCCTAAATGCAACAAGAATTACGTGCAATTGTTGCCAAATGGCAATATAAGTCGCACAAATATTACAGATTTAATATTACAAAATACTTGTGCTTTTGATGTGTGGTGCAAGCATTCGCAGTTGCTTATAAAGAACACACCAGTGTTCAAACATTGCTTGAATCACAAGACTCATCATTTTCAACGCTCGTTAAGGCTGTTTCAAAAAATGATACTTCTGTGGATGTTCTAAGATTAAGAGCTGAAATTTTGTCCAATTTTTTTCAAACAATGAAGCGAAATAATAATATACAAATTGTTGACTGCAGCTGTAACGTTACCAGAATTTTTGAGGGACTATTATTGAATGAATTTTACAGTGCGAAACATGAAAAGATGTGCCCCATTTGTGACTTCAAAACGGAAAGAACTTGTCCTATATTGCCACTCGATATTTTGATTTTGTCAGATGGCCTGGCAATTGGATTGGAAAAGTCAGCTAATTCAATGTTGATTGAAAACACGAACTCATCCAATCATCAGTGCAATAATAAAAAGGGAGTGATTACTGAAAAATACAAATTAAGTGATCATTTAATAGTTTTTGAAATTGGTGACAACATAAATATTACCGAAATACCAAACAATATAGTTCTGATCGAGAATAAAGTATACAGTATCGTTGCCGCCATAGAATATGTGCCAGGCTTACCATGTGGCTTAGGACACTATAAAGCACACTGCAAAAGTGCGCCAAATGGTATTGTTATGATGATTCTTCAATTAAAGTTACAAAAACAAATATAAAAAGAAATATGCAATTAGATATAATAATTTATGCCAAAATATAATTTTTAACCGACTTTACAAAAAGGAGGAGGTTCTCAACTCGGTTTTATAATTTTTTTTTTTATGTTTGTTACCTCTTCATGTTTGAATTGTCATGAGATGCACTCTGGCTATAAATGATTCTAATGGTAATACGCCGCTTCTAATTGGGCTACTTGAGTCGTATGTTATGTGTTGCTATGATTATCAGAAGACAGATTTTGTAGCCTCGTTATATCTGTCAACGATCTGTCGTCGTGTGGCCGATTTAATCATTTATTATACTGTTATTTACTTAGCAAGTAATGGTATACATATTTTAGGTTTTGTATTAAAATACAAAAGCAGACACCGACTTCCGAAATTAAACTTATTTTTTACTTTGTAGGGTTTTCTTGGAAGTCGGTTTTTTTTTTTAAATAAATTTTTATTTCATGTTTCTTTATTTGTAAAATGAAGTATGATTTTATTTTTTGTTTGGTGTGTAACTTTAATTTAAAATATTTGTGAGAAACATTACAGTGGTTAATTTCTTACGATCACTATACCTAGCCGTATTTCAATGTTTTAATTTTTTTTTTTTTTTCTCCAAAGCATTTGACACAGTCTCTGTCCCATTTCTTCTGGCTAAGATGGAAAGGCTCAGTATAAGAGGTACCATCCACGACATTTTTAAAGACTACCTAACAGATAGGAAACAGCGAGTCAAGATAAATGGTTTCCTCAGTGATGAGGACACAGTCACCTACGGAGTTCCGCAAGGAAGCGTGCTCGGTCCCACGCTTTTCCAACTGTATATTAATGATCTCTGCCAAACCTCTCTCCCTAATACTAAAATCTTTACTTACGCTGACGACACCGCTATTTTTGTATGGGGTCCAAATTGGACCGCGGTCAAGGAGATCGCTGAGCACTCTGTGGCTAAAATCATGCATTCGCTCTCAGACAACTTATTAATCCTTAACGTCGAAAAAACCCATTATGTGACCTTCTCCATCAGGAAAAACACCTCTCCTCCACAAGACTTCACTATTAAAGCCCATGTCTGCTTATCTCCAAATAAAAGTTGCACGTGCCCAATGCTTACCCGTGTTGACAGTACAAAATACCTGGGTGTGTATTTGGATAGCAGACTGAGATGGGAAAAACACATAGAAACAGTAACTTCAAGAGTGAGAAGGCTCATACATATATTTAAATTACTCAGGGACTCTTCTCCTCCAGATAAACTAAGACTAGTAAAAAATTGTAGTACTAAAGAAATAGTTACTGATTGGCTACTCAAAATGGACTATCAAAAGACTGAAGATTTACTTAAATTTACTGTGTAATCCATGATCTCTATCACCCACACACATTCACACACACTCACACACACTTACACATAAACACTCACACGCACACACACCTTTTCAAGTTAATAACCCTTTTTAAATTAGTAAATTAAATAAATGAAAAATGTTCTTATTCGCATTCACAACAAATGTACCTAAAGACACAAATTTGTGACAATATCCACGGCTGAACGTTGTGTCCCAAAATACAAGCGATAGCTTAGTTTGGGAACCAGTATCACCAACGTACCTTTTATTTAAAAATAATAATATTGTGAATGTTTTTTCTGGTGCCAATAAACAACTTTTTTTTATTTAAGTAGTAACGCCTGAACTAAAACAACGTCTATTTATTTACGGAAAACTTGAGTCTTTGTTTTATTGTTACTTCAGGCGCTCATGACCATTTCTACGAAAAAGATTATGGTGTCGTAAGTTCTTATAAGTACTAATTTCATTTAGGTTCGAGGATTTAGGGGTGTTAGTTCAATATAGAATTGTTATAGAATTATTTGATACTACATATTTGCTTATACTATGTATACTAATAGAAATATCATGGTGGTTTCGCCGGGGAGGATACTCCGCAGCGCAACCACTTTAAATAAAAGTTTACGTCGAAACTAGGGATATAGACTTTTTTTTAATAGGACTAGTATTTTATAGACATTTCATAGAAGTGTTCATGTAAGTTATACTTGTTACAGCAAAGGTGGTTCCGCCAGGGAGCATGACGTTATCATTCAACTCGATTCTCGGCAACTTCCATCCAGCTGTTACCAGCTGCTGCCCAACCCTGCGAAAATCGTCGCTCCTGAGGGCGTTTTCCCTTACGTTTGCCGATTGGCGGATCGCGTTGCAGTCGTTTTAAATTGTTGAAGAAGTATTTGCTTTTCGGAGACGACTTTTTATTTGTACAGACGCCAGCACATCAAGCTACCCGAAACTGTCAAATTTCCCCAATCAATTGTGAACCTTATACTTTAGCGATAAAGTTGAATGTCTATTAAAGAAATTTGACAGATTGTAGTAGCTTGATGTGCTGGCGTCTGTACTGATTTATACCAAATCCTTACAAGTATTTTACTGCAACTAAAGAATGAAAACCAACTAGGATAAAACTTTTGAAGATCTTGTTCAGAAAATCATGGTACCTAATTATTTCTATACAAATTGTGAGACTCAGCCAAGTTTACCTAGCGGTCGCAGTGCACTGGAGAACTTTGGAGCTACAACTATACCATAACTATTAAGGTAAAGATTGGTCTACCGGTAAATTAGTTGACCGTCAGAGTTTAGCACCGCTTGCGAATTTCACAATGAACTATGGACCACTAACTATGAACATCGGGTAGCCTCCCGATAAGATCAATTTGCCGGAGAGCCAGCGGTCTTTACAATCGACGGAGTTGAGCTAAATTTACGACGAACTTCGATGTTATCCGAAGCTAATTTACTGGTATTACTTATAGACTCGTTTCGTTTTACCTGTTGAAAGTATGATTTTAGATAGTTTCGAGGCGATAAGGGAAGATAACTTCAAAGATGATGAATGGCTCTTGGCGCTCAGCCCTTTGCTTTATTAAACATGTCTTAAGAAAACCGGACTATAGTACGGTATGATTGTACGTGCTTTAGGCTGGTTCGTCCACCAAAGAGAGCTTCTAATTTTTTGACCAAAGAGGCACATAAGAAATGAAGTAGGTGCATATGCTTTTGAAGTGGAGTACATTCAATTGATACACCCCGCAGGGGGCCAAGCTACTCAGATGCACATGACGGGATCGCAAGGATGAACATCCTCCAGGTTAGACAAGACGATCGGCTAGTAAGAAAAACCTGCATATAGTTGTTCAAATATACATACACACGCAAAGGTCTACAGGTATTCTGTGTACCGTCATGGTCACGCATTGCTTAAGTGAACATTTAGTGTTGATCACAGTCCCCTTACAGGTCTCATAGAACCTGATTGTCAAGCGAATATCCGTAACAGTCGTTAGGAACAGTCCCGGGTCCTAAAGTTTAAACATCTGGTACAATAATAGGTTAGCGATAGGAACATTATCATTCACTTGTTGATTGTTTTGCTATTCAAATACTCCATCATAATCAGTCTACAATATTCCCACTGCTGGGACACAGGACTCCTCTTCAAGAGGGAGTGGGTTGTAATCTATCACGCGGGCACAGTGCGGGTTGGTAGATGTCACATGCCTTCGAATTATTGGTTCTAGAAGATACCGGTTTCCTCACGATGTTTTCTTTCACCGTTTTAAGAGCAGTGGTGATGAAATAATTTACATAAATTAAAGTGCCTGTCTGGGTTCGAATCCACGACATAAAACTCGTAAGTCGCCACCGTTACTACTGCTCTACTCTTGTTATTATAGTTAAAATATTACATAGCATGCTTGTTTCTTCAAGCAAATTATCCGGATCCAAGCTATCCATAAGAACTTCAATATCGTGTTTATCCTTTGAGAATGCTATTAATACTGAAGCGTTCAAGCAAAGTTCATTCAATAAGAAATCATTCAACAGCGAACGATCAACAACGCGAACTATTTTACTTTACCACATATTCTATGTGGATGTTTACGCTGAACCGCGGTGAACAAGACAAAATACTTCGGCTGACTTCGTAAACAGATTTTGTTCCGAGACGTTTCTTAATTACAAATTCCGATGTAACGGAAAGGATACTCCGACGGTCGCGAACTGGAGCATCCCAATACACAAGTTTGAGGGTAACTGCTTAATTAAATCATCAATATAAGAGTCTCAAGGGGAACCATGGTTCGTGCCCGAGTGATGTATTACTCGCTCTACGAGTATTTGCAGATCTTCTGATAATATACTTAATCTATGGGGATTACACAGAGTCGTAAAAAATAGGTCTTCGCATTGTGATTGTAACAATTACTCTGTAAGATCACTGCGATTTAAGCTTTATATAACATGGTCAGGTGTCACTAACAAAGGGTTATAATCTGACATGAAAAAAAAAGTTCTGTATAGCGAATACAGAACTTTTTTTTTTTCAAGTCAGTTTCAGACCTTACTTATCTAAGGCCTGATTTTTACAAAAGTCAGATAATTTTTATTTAAGGAATAAATATTGCGCTTTGACAGCTTTTGTATAGAAATTATGTCAATCTGTCATATTTATTCTTCAGATATAAGTTATCTGACTATTGAATAATTATCATCATCGACAGATAATTTTTATTCGTGAAATAAAATTGACGTCTGACAGATTTTGTATCGAAGAACTGTCCAACATTCAAAATTATTCCTCGGATAAAATTGTCTGGCATTGGAAAACTCAGCTCTTAGTAGATTATTATTAATCTGGCGAGTATTTTAATCCCTATTTTAATTTTACAGTGAACATTAAATTCAAAATGACTCCTTTGGCATCTGGTTTCAATTCGCAAGCACAATAATATCAGATTAAATCCATTCATCAAAGTATTATCTAATTCACAAATTTAAATTGGAAACTGAAGAATTGGATGAGGATTAAACTATCAGACAGTGTTGTCGGAGAGAGAAACAAACGTTCAATTCTAACCAGGACTAGATGCCATAACAACATTTCCTTCAGAAGATTATCTAGGATTTTGCTTGGATAAGTGAGATCTAACTCGTAATTTCATTTGATCCCGTCCTGTCGATATTCTCATCCCCGAGGGAGTTCCCATAATACCTGTTAATTGGAAACTAGTCCCTCAGTGGTCTGTCCTTGGTAACCATCATAATGTAGGTACTATAATTTGTTCTTACTGGTTACAGACATTGGATTATTTTATAGGGCTGAGTTCGTTGGTCTATCGGCGTCCTAATTACGTTGTTCAATTTGTATTCAAATTGCTTGGTGATATATTTTGTGTAAAGTTGGGAATAAGTGTCTCAAGAACTGTTAATGACTGAATGAGGACAATCAGAACACTAAACTGTTTTAAGATAAAGTCGCAGATACTTTATTCTGAAAGAAGCTATATTTGTATCGTGAAGTAGATTAATATAATACTGCGTTTTCAAGTAATTTTGTATTGATTCAGGGTCTCGCTGATAATTACTAACAGGATATATCATTTCGTGTGAAATAAATACTCAATTTATTATTGACCAACATTTTATTCCGAAACAAAACATATAAGCTTTCTTCTGACACACCTGGAAGAAGAAAATTGATCGGTATTTTACATTGTTTTATAATATATCAATTAATATCAATTAATTCAGTACAGGTGCAGAGCAATAATGTTAGATAAGAAACACATAGGAAGCAAAGCCACTACATATATATATATATATATTGATATATATATATATATATATATATATATATATATATATATATATAGCCACTATTATCACTGAGTATTAAGCTTAGTCTGCCAGACATCCCCGTTATTAGAATACAAATAAAAAGTATAATTTAAAAAAATATTTTAAATACTGTGTGGTGTTTAGCTGATAGAAGAAACCACGTATTTAAAAAAAAATATATAAGACCCGAAATATTATAGATAATTTAAAGTCAAACAAAGATACTATAGTCAATTATATCAAACTTTGAATTTATAGAAACTGGAGCCAATACGTATTTCTTTGAGGACCGAAAAGGTAGATCACAAACACCCAAAAGATAGATACCGGATTTATAAGAAGAAGTTTTCGTGTTAATAAAAGTAAAAATATAAATTAAGTGTATTTTACGAAACAATATAATATCTATTACATATATTTTTATATTTTCGCTTGTGTTGGAGAATCAAACCGGCTTTATGGAAATTTTAAGTTTGACCAACAGAAGCACCACTAAATACAGGGCTTCTATTAAATGTTACGAATTTCATTTAGTTGAATGAACTGTGATTGTTTTTTTTTATTTTTATTTTAATTGGTATTAACGTAAAATAAATTAATTATTTAAATTATAATTGTATATCAGTATCAATTATTTTTTTGTTGGTAAATTAATACCTATTTAATTTCGCGTACAATAAAGCGCGATATTCTTTTTGTCAATTATTTATTTAACATTAAATACATAATATATTAAAGTTTAGGTATTTGGTAATTTTAGACGAGAAAAAAGCATAATGAATTGAATGAGATTTTTGAAATTATCGTTATTGAAATTTTTGAAATGATTGATGTACACACTGCAAACTTATTTGGTTTACATCCCACACACACGGATAGCTGTGTCGGTATGAATAGTTACGCACACAAACGTTAAATAAAACGAGTGAGCTCTGTTTTTTATTAATGTGCGTATGTCGCACCAATAGTGGGCACAATATGTGGGTATATCATATGCAAGCAAACAGTTTAGCGTTTGCTATTCGTACCCAAGCGGCCGACTCATTAATATACGCACACAGTGACAATAACCCGTGTGTGTGTATGGGATGTAAACCAAATAGGTTTACAGTGTGTAAATAAATATTTAAAATATAGGGCCGTAAACTAGAGGTATATAATAAAAAGAAAGAAAGAAGAAGTATTTTAAAGGAAAAATGTATAATAACTAGAAGTTATTTTCTGTGACCCAATGAATTATTACAATACAAATAATTCGTTGAAGATATGAGGGCTACTCTAGTTTACTTTCCTACAAAAGTCCCGCTGAATATATATATACATATATATCGCTAAATATATGTATATTTCTAGAAATTATGTGGTTCTCTCATTCTTGTTAAAGGCACCATTTAATTATTATTATTATTATAATTACATATGCATTATTTTTTAAATTTATTTAAAATTATATTATTTTCAGATAAGAGAATAGCAAAGTAAGGCCGATTGAAGTATCATGTAGACCGTAGGTGTGTTAGCAATAATAAATAATTTACCTTAATATGTATTATTTACGTATATTTTATAGGTATGCTTATATAAGAATCAAGTATGAACATGAAAATAAGGTATTCAAAAATCAACAGAAATATAACAAGACCCTTGAGAATATTAGTAATATAATTAGTTTAATAATATTTGCTGCTGATGCTCTCATGGAGACCAATAGTTACATAGTTTACTGGGCGCCTACGAAAGTCCCGCTGAATATTGACTTTTTTCCCAGACAATATCTGGTATATAAAAGGCCGGTTAGCTTCAAAAAGTTTAACTGGCTCTGGGTACATGGTGACTCCGTCCAAAAAGTCTATTTCTGAAATACAGAACGTGGTCTTTCAAGTCTACCGTTAGTTAACAATGTACAATTTATCAAATATTTAATGTCTGTGCAATAATAGATTATTCCTACTTATAGGTAAGGACCATCTTTACATACCGAGGCACGGAGGGGTCCTCCGTGCCTCGGAAAGCACGTTAAGCCGTTGGTCCCGGCTGTCATTCGTAGATATTTGACAGTCGTTACGGGTAGTCAGAAGCCCGAAAGTCTGACAACCAGTCTTACCTAGGGGTACCGTATTACCCAGTAACTGGGTTGTGGAGGTCAGATAGGCAGTCACTCCATTTAAAATACTGGTATTCAGCTGCATCCGGTTAGACTGGAAGCCGACCCTAACATAGTTGGGAAAAGGCTAGGCAGATGATGATGATGATGAGGTAAGGTCCTTTCCACAGTTATTATAATTGCTTTAATAGCCTGTAGTAGCGGCCACGAGGGAATTTACAATTATTAAGACTCATCGAGCATCTCTCTGAATGCCTGCAATGAGAAATTTGGAGGAGGCAGCCATACGTTGTGATCATGGTTGTAGTTTTGTTGCTTTAGCAATTTTCTACTTAAAAACAAATATATATTATATTAGATCTAGATATACCGCCACCAAACCTTCCACCACTGTCAATTGCTAACAGCTCTGGTTATTTTACCTACGTCAAAGTACTGCAACACTTTATGGGGCGCCAACAAATGTTCCACAAAATACAGGAACACCATTGAATAAAATATAGTAAATGAAAGAATGTACAGCTTCGAATAAATAGATCTTTGGAGGATCTCCTTGGACAGAAGTTGTGCCAACTACAATCACAGCTGAAAGGAAATAAAAGTTACTTAACAATAGCGAAAAAAAAT
This sequence comes from Eremobia ochroleuca, assembly GCA_949629135.1. NCBI lineage: Eukaryota > Metazoa > Arthropoda > Insecta > Lepidoptera > Noctuidae > Eremobia > Eremobia ochroleuca. The sequence goes on from OX451388.1 coordinate 8,993,898, forward strand.
ATCATCGTTTTCAGCCGATGACTAAAATTCTAGTAAAATACTCTTTCACATCAATCGATCATCGATCTCAACTTTAATATAATATCAATTCTTCAATGATTTTTACTCACTAAACTTTCAGAATGAGGAAGTCCATAAATGGCCTGGTATCACTGACAGAAATAACTTGGATACCCAGATAAATATTGTGAACAAAAATTAGTTCGAAAGTATAGCGACATGAAGGGACGATGAGAAGACGGAATGTTGTCCGTCCTTCAGAAGACGTAAATACTACCTAGCGCAGGAAGACGAAACATGTTGTATATATACAACGTGTAAAGTTAAATGCGCAAAACCTGAAAATAGTTTGATCACAATAACGAGCAGAATTAATTGAACCACTTTTTAAAATAGGTTACATTTTTCAAAAAATCGTCATTAAAAACGTTGCCGTGTCTATTTATTAATAGGTCAAGCAACCCAATGTCAGCGCGGCGCAGCGGCCCGGTGACGACTCCTCCCTCGATAAAGCGTCGTCGCAGACGCAAGTAACGATCAGAATGGCCAGTAAAACTAAAACAGCACATAAAACCTTCACAATTTTTTTAATGACTTATTTTCTCTTTGAAATAGGTCATTTGAATTAAAAATCAGTTGGGGTGTCTGAGGTTTTGCGCATTTAACGTTACACGTTGTATATATGGTGGAGTTTTATACACACTAGTTAAAACTTACGGTCAATATGTCATCAATTATGATAAGAACACCACTGAAAACACTAGCGAAAAGATTCCGTTACACTTTACTATTCAATATTCCCACAACCATTACCAACAAAATATTGTTGACAAAAACCAAACTAAATATGATAAATTCAAAGATTACCAATAATGATTCGCATTATTGGCCACCAGCAAACACTCCACGGAGTATAGGAGTGCTACTGCAGAAGACGTTATAAAATATGAAAGAACGATCTGCATTAAATATATATTTTTTTGGAGGAAACGAGGAAGCAGCCCTTCCAGCAAGGCCTATGATTGGAAAGGGATAAGAATCGATAATTAAAGAACTTAAAACTATCTCAAAAGAGACCAATTGTGTGGTATGTTTTGTATTCTGTATATGTAGAACTGAGACTGTCAAACCTATATATTTATGATGACTGGCGAAAACATATACTATTAACGTGAGAAGCTACATATATAAAAGAAATAATACATAGTGCTTGTGGAAACAGTACTCCTTCACCATTTAACCAACCACCATTTTAGAATTACCAGATTACGCATTATTTCGTTTTATTTCACCTTTTACATTGCTCCTACAAATGTTCCACAGAACAAAGGTGTTTTGTATGGACTTTCTTCACTCCTTAATAATATATAGAAAGCGAAAGGCCGAGTTACCATAAACTCATAGGTTTTGGGAGGAGGATACATAGCTGACGTAATGCCAACTGTAACAGCTGAAAATTAAAAATGAGACTTAAAGTACCTAAGGATAACTACAGATCCGAAGAAATTTGTAGTTTCAAATCTACTTGGATTAAAATTATAATTTGAATGCAAGGTAGTTGCGCTTCGTAAGCTAGGTGTTTGAAATTAGTAGTTACATAAACGAAAACAGTAATACATTTTGAATAAAACTATTCTGCAGGCATAAGTAGGTAACGCATGTAAGCATAGAAATATAAGATAATTCTTAATTTAGTTTTAAAATTTGGCAGTTTATGTATATAACACAACACAAGCACACAAACATGCATTTAGAGCATCTTATTTCACCTTATTGGACGAAAGTGCCAGAAAATAATACCATATCTCGTAGTTTTATATAAAATAAAAACGGATGGTTAGCATTAAAAACTTTTGGTGGATTTACAGGTGCTACATTCATTCTTGATAAAATAACGGCTGTAAATTAAAAAAAATAAGATATTAGAAACATTAAGGTATTGTGAAATTCCATCTGATAAATCATTAAAATTCGTCTTATGGAATTTCTTATGATCAAAATGAGCTCAGAAATGTTGGGAAAAGTACCAAAGGTAGAAATAGTGCTTGCGATGCATTTCAAGTCCTTCACCACGAATTGACCACCAATTGGTGAGTTTAAACAAATTGTTACGATTTCTGTACTATAATTTCACCTTTTACTGCGCCCCTACAAATAGCCCGCAAAACAGTGGTATTTTGCCAAACATTATATAGAATATGAAGGAGTGTGTTGCTTTAAAGATATATTTCTCCGGAGGAGGATACTGGAGTGACAAAGCAGTCACTGTTAAAGCTGAAAAATATTCAAAAACCTTTGGTGTAATAACTGCGAAATCCAAGGAATATCACAATTGATGTTTAAAGTAAATTCAACTTAGTGATCAAAAGCTCCGCAGAATAATACAGTTTTCTTATAAAGAATGTAAAATAGGAAAAGGTGATTAGCGTTGAAGATGTACAGCGGAGTTAAATGGCGACTCCTTCTAGTAATAACGATAGCTGTAAATAAAGTAGGAATGATTAAAATAATGGAGAGACACCTAGATTTATAATACAAGATTAACCTGAACAAAGAAACAAATTCTTTTAATTTGTTACTCTGTTGTATACTGACGTAGATTTCGTTATCTCCGATCGTCAATTATTTATAAACGAGTCAATGAGATACAAATTACAAAAATCCAACTGCTATGATGTCTTATGTTTGTCCACTTTCATCTGGTCATACCTGTATGCCGTTTACGAGTACTATAGGCACCTAATGTTTTTGAATGTCGTCACCTAAATGATAGGAGTATGTTCTTCTAGGACGTTCCTCCCAGTTGTTATTCTAGCATCCGTCTTATTAAATCCTTTCAGTAATTTAATCTCTCATTCATTCTTCCAGTATGACTTGCGTGACCGTTACAATGTGTTGAGGATACATACTAGTGGCAGCCGCTGCCTCAGTTCCTGTTTCATCAAGTTCCATGAAAGCTTTCTGTACAGCATCAGAAACATACATTTGTTGCGGTGTTTCTAATATTCCTACAAGTCCATTACTGCTTCGATTAAACATTTCGCTGGCTCCGTACTGAAATGGTACAAAGTTAAAATATTTTTGAAAAAAAAAAAAAATAATAATAATAAGTATAATGCAGTGATCTAATTGGTTCAAATAACTGGTCCCTCAAAAAATATTGTGTTGAAAGTCAACTTTCCATTTAGGATTTATGTATAACAAAGATAACAGAGTAAATATCTTTAAAGATTGCATAATAATACCTTTTTAAGCAGTGCTTGTACATCTGTTTCGGTGTTTATTAACATTTTCGGCAAGTAAACATCACATTTTTCAGGTGTAAGGCTTTGCATTATCTTGTTCCACTGATCAGGTTCTCCAATAGTTTCAAGTGTAACCAGTAAGTCTTCTTTATTTCTTGGAAGAACGACTACGAAACTGAAATTGTTGCCTTTGTAAAACATTTCTAGGACCTGAAATAAGAAACAAGGGAATTAGGTTGGGTATATGTATAAATACATGGGGAATACACAACTACACATGTAACCGGCACCCTAATTGCGTAACACACTATTACTCTAAATTTGGATAATTTTGAAGCATATTGCTAATCCATCGCTCCATATATTATAATTTGTCTGCTCAAAAACGTAAATAACGCAATGAATGTTGTTGAACTGTCAAAATAAAACCCCATTTCTATTAATAGCGTGTTAGGCAACTACCCTGCAGAATTGTTGATCCAAAAGGTTACATAAATTCTATGGCTTTTATTAATTTAAACTGGATAGTAATATTAAAAAAAATACAAACCTGGTATTTCTCATTCTCAGCGTAGTTAAAAGTATTTTGCTGGTACATGATTTTTAAAGGTACAGTTTCTCCGTTACTTTTATGGAAATCTTTGGTTTGTGTATTGTTTGGATTGAATTGATTTACCCAATTACCCTGGAAAAAAGACGAATATTTAGATTCTGGATTACTGTATTATTTAATTTTAAGCAGAAAATGAATGGCAAATTCTTACCAGGAAATAAATTGCGTTGACCAAACATAGTGTTGTATCACTAGAAAACATTTCCGGTTTTACAAGATCTTGAATTTTACCGTGAGTGCGGTCGGATACCTGGTGAAAAAAATAAACGATAGAATGGATTTCCATACAGTTCTTTTTTAGGGTTCCTTACCTCAAAAGGAAAAACGGAACCAAAGATCCTTATAAGATCACTTTGTTGTCCGTCTGCCTGTCCGTTTGTCAAGACCCTTTCTCTCAAGAACGCGTGGAGTTATCAAGTTGAAATTAATGTGTGAAAGTCAACGTAATCAAAAGATACGGGCGTTTATGTTCCGTTTATGCCGCATAGTTTTGACACTCGCAAGGGAATCAAAACCTGGGGAACTTCCCGTTGACCTAGAATCGTGATATTTGGTAAAAAGCAATGTCATGTAGCACAAGTAGAGGAAAATACCCGAAAATCGTAAATTTGTAGTAATATTACAAAAAAAAAAACCACGTGATAAACTATTAATACAGGCCACCCCCAGATGATGTAGCTATAATTTTCGACTCACCCATTTGTTTATTAAAGCAGCAGTTGGAAAATTGTTACTAAAGTCGACGTTTTCTCCTCCAGCTTGGAAATAAAGTGACGAGTCACGTATGAAATTTTGGCTGAGTGGACGGTTCTGGTTTGCGTAATATTTGGTGGCCACTTCAAATAAGACATGTGCTTGATTGTTGAATTCGGCTGTTAATCCGGGGAAACAGGCCTTTATCTAAAAGAGAATTTCAAAGAAGTTGATTAGGTTTGTGTTCTTTCTCTGCGTCATGTTTACCGCAAATAAACGTATTTTCAATCTTTCTTTCATTCGTTCTATCCAAAGCTTGAAGGCTAAAAATATGTAACGTACCTCTTCTTTATTTTGAAGACCGATCAATTTGAGTAGTTGTTCTAAAACCAATCCCTTGGCATATAGTGCAAGTTGTGCCAAGGGAATCATAAGAGATGTAGCTGATGCTACGCAGTTTTCATCAGGTTTGCTCGAAACTAGGAACTAAGGAAAAAAATAACGTAAAATTCTCCAAATTAATATTGAGATATTCAATATTACCCACATGATGGCTGACACCAGTCTAGATTTTAATTTATTAGCTAGCACCAAAATATATTTATATTTTGTACAAGTATCTAACAAAAAAAGGGGATGAGCTCATTACACATAAAAAAAAATTGTCCGCATCGCTGTCAATGGGATAAGCCCAAAAGGCTGGCAGCATTACCACGATGGATGGCAATGCTGATTCTTTGGGCTAAAAATAGGACAGCCCTATGGTCACGTGAATGGTGGCAATTTCCCGAAATTCTCGTTGGGCACTTGGACCCCAAGGCAAACATATAGAAATATATGTAGTTGTATTTTTATGTTTTAAACCATATAGCTCTCAATAAGGTTGTTATGTTTGCCCCGTTTGAGGTTTTCTGCTCTTGCAACAGCCGCCCCAGCACAGCCCGCCATGCTAGTTAGATGGGATGGCGCGAGAGTGTCAATACAGATTGCATCCCATACCAAATTTTAATGAATTATTTGTCTCCTGATTTGATGATCACACCATACAAACAGACTAGAAAGATTAGTTCATGTAGAATCAATACTTACGTGTAAAAATTTTCCAGATAAGGCAACGCTTCCCTGATCGAGTCGAGCTCTTGCCTCTGTGACATTCACCGTCGTGTTTTCTGAAGCTAGTAAACCAATAAAAAATCATTTGAAAAGGTCATAAGGTTTACAAAACTGTTTTCTTTTTTGTCAAGGATAGGTATTAAATTTCTTTTGTTTCATGTAGATATTCAATCGATTTTACGGACTATGCTTTAAAAACACTTTTATTTCTAACAAATCAATTGTATACGCTTCTGTCTTTCTGCTAACGATACACGATTAAAATTATAAGTTCGTGTAGTCAATTTGCTGCCGAATGTACCAAAATAGGCGGTATGTGGATTTTATCTTACTTGAACAACAAAGGACCAAGAATCTATCCTTGGTAAACTAAAAACATGAGCTCTGCAGTAAATTCTTCACATTGGTACTTACGCTATCGATAATTTTTTCCGAGATTTAAAGCAATTCTTGGGTTGGTTACACCTACGACTTTTTACAGTATTTCCGCAGCGATTCAGACGCGATTCGATGTCGGTACAGTTAACCTTACCTTTTCAAACTCAAACTCAAAGCATTTACTTCAAATACATCAATTACAGTAACTTTTGAATTGTCAAGGGGTCGGTCAGTCAGAAAGATGAAGCTGTCCATTCCAAAGCGTAGTAGGTACCTATGGAAAGGACGGGCGAAAGAAACTGCGTTACCTTAGGCGCATCACAGACTACAAAGCGCTACTCGACGGGCGCGGGAAACGGAGTCAACAGTCTCGCGCGGAAATGCGTTTTTATTGAATTAGTATATAAAAAATTAAGCGCGGGGCGCGTTATTTGCGCCCCATCACGTGATGCGCTGTAGTTTGTTTATCAACTTACTTACTTTACCAATGGTTTAGCGACCCAGGAGCGCATTTTACAATCTTTGGGAAAAGTCGTAAAAATTGATTTTAATTTTATTTTAAATGGTTGTAATACATTTTTCTGCTTGTACAATTAAGAATAGTCATTTAACTTGTGTTGTCTGTTTGTCATATTGCATAATGTGGCTGTTTGTCGTTCTCATTTTATAAAATAACACTATGTTAACAGTACATTACGATATGTGTCACTTAAGCATTAATAGACTACTTGAGTCACACGTATCGTATACTATTTTATAGCTCATGTTACAACCAACGAAAGATAGTAAAAAAATAAATAACAGTGAAACAAAGTAGCGCTAGACCCTGTACTTATGATACCCTGTATCATGGGATCTAGTTATTTCGGCGTTAATGATACATTATAAGTGCACTAGTGGGTGGTTTTGTGATCGTTTGGTTACTTATTGTTAGTCTAAATAATATTTAAACTTACTTACCCAATGGAAACATGCAAAATTACAATTATAAGGTTTGTGTAGAGTGTATTGTAGTGTAGTTTGTATGTATGCACATATTATGTTTGTGTTAAAGGGATGTGTTAGGGACTTAAAGTATGGGACTCAGGTGAGCTGTCCGTGCATAGTCCTGAGCTGATAGCCACTTAATAACTTTAATTTTACAAGTGCGCATTGAGCAACCCACTAAGTCCAGGTTTTGTTGATAAATGAATGGACCCGTGTATCTTGGAGCTCTTTGGGCGAATTAAGTGCGAGTAGTAAGTGTTTTCCATCTTTTCCGTCTGCATGACCTAGTAAATTTGGATTGGGTTTGGGCTGCTTGTCGGTGGAAGTGTAATAAGACAGACAAAATGAAAAACTTTGTTATCCTAAAAACGTCACATTCTTGGCACAGCCTATCAGATCAGTGGTATACAGATGGGGCCTTCCAGAAGCAACCTTTAAGATGCCCTTTTGTGCTCGTTCAAGTTTCATCAGACGAGTCTTTGCTGCTGCACCCCATGCCAGTATACAGATACATATATTCTACTATTAGTTATTTCTATTCACTATACTATACTATAATTCAGCACCAAGGTATTTAATATGTTCAATATAATATTCAATCTTGAAGAATCACTACTAAGGTGCTTGCAGGAGTGAAGTCTGATTCTACGTGGGTTTTCGGGCTCTAGGCGCTTTGATATTTTAAATGCCATGTATTTTGTCTTACTTGCATTCAACGTAAGAAGGTTTTGCTGCAGCCATTTTACCATCTTAGCTAGGCCTCTTTGAGTAGCATCAACTACCCCAGCCCAGTCATTGCCACGGAATAATATAGCCGTGTTATCCACGAAAGTGAGAATCTTTGCATTCACTAATAGAAGGTTGAAGAGATCATTGATGTTGGCCAAGAATAGAGTTGCCCCGAGCACGCTTCCCTAGAGAACGCCAAAGTGGATATCAGAATACTCGCTTGTTGCTTCGCCTTCATATTTTGTTCATTGCTATCAGTTTGATAGGTAGGAGTGAAAACAGTTCTGTGCTAGACCCCGTATTCCTATTAACGATAGCTTCTGCAGAAGTATCTGCCGAGACATAGTGTCGAATGCCTTAGCCATATCTATGAACACACCAATGCATTTGTTGCCAGAATCTACCCTTTCAGAGACGTGGTCAACCAGTGTTACTACCGCATCTTCTGTTGACTTTTTTTGACGAAAGCCGTATTAGTTAGCAGATAGTAGTGTCAGATAGTAGTTTTTTTTTTTCTAGGATTTTTTATGACCGATTATTGTCAAATTTCTCTAGTATTTTAGACACTGAAGATAATAGGGAAATAGGTCTGTAGTTTGTAACTGGGAGCGGGTCGCCAGATTTAAAGATTGGGCAGACATTGGCTACCTTGAGACAGTCCGGAAAGACACCTGTGGACATGCTTAGGCTAAATATGTGGGAAAGAGAAGGGGCAAGAGGTATTTTACACTGTTTTAAAATCGAATTGCTGATCAAATCATTTCCAGGGGCATGATTTTAGGTTGTCAATGACTTTTATAATTTCTTCTGGGTCAGTCAAAGTAAAGAAGAAGGAGTTCCCAGTAGTGCCATCCAGTCTTGTGGCATCTGCCAGTTGTTTTTCAGTAACTTATAGCTCAGACAGGATGGTATCAGCTAATTTTTTACCAACTACCTATACTAAACAAACTAATTGGCAGAATGTACCGCTTCCACAGGATCTTCTAGGATTTTAGTGATGTCTGCGTTTGTATTGATACTTTTTTTCATATAGCAGATTTCCTTAACAGTTTGCCAAAGTTTTTTAGTAATGTTTTTATTTTCAGTCAGCAATTGGCGGCTGTATTCCTCATTAGCTTTTTTGACAATATCGTTACAGTAATTTCTATAAGTTTTATACTCTCTTTGGGTTGTAATATCGTCATGATTTTTTCTGGAGTTGTAGTGCAGGCGGTCTCTCTTTCGGACGCAACTAGGTAGACCTGCCGTCATCCAGGGCTTGCGTATGGCTTTTGACCTATGCACTGTGACTTTTGAGCTGGAGTCTTAATTTTTTTGTGTCATTAAGTTGATGAAACGATCTGTGGCAAGACTAACATCTGCCTCGGTTGTAACGTTGGACCAGTCTTTCTCAAAAATACTCTTTTTTAATGTCGGATAATTTGTTGTAGCATTTGGGAACGTTTTTACTGACGGAGAATATGGTGACACCAGCAATTACTGTATCGTGGTCAGTAATGTCAGAATCACAAACAAGAAAGATGGCTGGTGACTAAGTTCTGAGTTGCATATGGTCTAGGCAACTAGATCCTCTAGTAGGAAGGTTGTGACCAGACATAAAGCAACTGTACGTAATAAGGTTGAGATACTCATTAGCTCTTGAGTCAGCAGTATTCACTTTGACATCAAGGTTTATGTCGCCGGTAAAGATGCAATTCTTGCTCTTGGCCAACTACATCACTTCTTCTAGTGACTCCAAAAAGTAAGAAATAACGTGAATGGAGGGTGAGCGATACAATGCAACAACACTAGTCCGTTCGTCTTAAGTCACAGATAAGCGTGACTTAAGTGCGAGTTTAGGTCACACAGTGCTATAAACTGTGATAAAAGGCGACGATGGAACCAATTTTATAACGTAAGTAAAATAAATACATTTACTTGCAATGTAACACGCTGCATTCAGGAGAATTAGTGCAGTCACCAAGTGTGAATACTTAAACATTTTATTGATTCCGAAAATACGCACAGTATGCCCCATTTGGTAACACTTCATTTCAGTATAGCCTGGAACCTTTGCTATGCTAAACCGAAAACACGAATGATTAGTTAGCCTATCGACGCGTGTAATGTCATGCACAATTACCTAATACATGGCGATCATGAATTTTAAGATTAGAATTCTTGTGCAAATAAAAAACGATTTTGATGAAATGGCCGATAATAAGTTTTCTTGCACATGAAGGGTTTCACAGAGTAGAATATTCTTCGTTTCTTAGAATTTCTGTGCGTACATATTATAATCTATTCCTTGGTTTTAGTTTTTCTGGGGCGTTGAATTTGTGCAGGTATTAACAAATTTCTCTTTCTTTCTGTATCATGTTCGCATGTATGTGCTTGCGAGCATCTTTCCTTAAAATTGTTCATTCTAAGGATACGCTTACCCGGGCCATTAATTGCGCAATTCTCGGCAATAACGACAAAACGACAGTATCAAGATTGTATACAAATTACCAACTGCGCAATTTCAGTTGCTCGTTTAACCGTATAGTTCGGAAGCGCCCCGAACACACGAACCTACGCCGGCTCGGTACCGGGTCCCATCGGACCCAAGAATGACGACATTCGACACCCTAAATTGATTATGTAAATAATTTATTATGCTACCCGTCAAATCTTATGAATGTGCGTTAATGAAGAGAGTTGGATAAAAGATTCAATGTTAATGCCATTAAATCTTTCATGTTTGGTGCGCAAGTTTATTAATTTACCTTTATTAAATTCAAGACTGTAAATGCGATAGTCGCCATTTTGATGTCAGTTGTGGTCGAGGCTAAAAAAACATAAAAATTGGGGATATCGAATACGAAAAACTGCCCCCTGGGCAGTGAATAATATATCATTTAATTATTTATAAATAAAGGTATTTGCCACAAACTCATTGTATAAAATAAGCGCGGAAACATATTTTTCTTAATAAATTTGAATGCTGAAACTTGATTTCATGACGTAATTCGCAACATCCCGTTGAGTCAGCTGTCAGTCATTTGTCAAAATCTAGTCGAGCAGACTGGTTAAATTGTGTTAGCGCAAAATTAGATACAGAGAGCAGATCAATAAAAAAAACAACAAGAAAAGAATAAGAAGAAATAAGAGAATAAAAAAAAAGAATAAGAAAATTTAACTCGAGAACCATTCATCCATTTGAGTACATAGTTTTTTAGTGAACTAGTAAAAAGTTTATGCATTTTTAGTAGGTATTCAATGAAAAGCAGACTTACCATTTGTCTGATTCGATGTTGAACCCCAAAACGGGCTCGACCTTGCTTTTATAATTCGCCTTGTTATATTATATGGATGGATTAAAATGTACTTATGTTCAATTTATTCAGTTATTTTTCTCTTTTTTCACATCTCTGATTCTTTATCAGCATAAAGCCCATAGCAACATAGAAATACATATTAGTTAATATATTATTTAACTCTAGTGGGTGTAGTATAGTTACACATCTGCTTAACCCTTCGGGGATTACAGGCGTGAGGTTATGTGTGATATTTAATCCTAATATCAACATTAATATGATGAGGGGCTCGGGAGTAAAATATAAATGATAAATGATAAATGATAAATGATTTATTTTCTGTAAGTAGGTTTGTACAAACACTTTTACATGTCAATCATATTTTTTAAACTAGATGAGGTCGGCGTTTCCTATCTGACTACTCTGAGAAGAAAGGCCGAAACAAACTCAGAGGTCACAGTCTCTTTTAAAGTCCAGACATAATCTTGGTCAGATCATGTGAAGACCATGCAGATTGGTGTCTGAAATGGTCTTTTGAGTAAAGAACCACACAGATTGAGCGGACCTGTCCAGTCAGTGCACGCATTTGTCAAAAATTGTGTAGCTCAACTCAGAACTTGAGGAGCCTTACGATTCGACGAACAATACCAATGAAAGGACATTTGGGTAGGCCGCATAAATTACTCAAACTGCCAGACCATGATTAAAACTAACTAAGAAGGAAAAAAGAAAAAAGAAATGACCCACATAGTCTTCACACTCACAATAATAATAATAAAAAATAAGATACTATACAAAGTAAATATCCATGTCATTGTTTATATAAAATTCATCAATGTCAATGTGTATATAAAAATCCGGACATCATCTTTGATCTTTGAGGACCATGTAGATTGGTGTCTGAAGTGGTATTTTGAGGGAAGAACCACACAGATTGAGTGGACCTGTGCAGTCAGTGCACGCATTCGTCAGTAACCGTGCAGCTCAACTCAGAACTTAAGGAGCTCAACGATTCGACGAGCAATACCAAGGACAGGACATTTGTGTAGACCGCATAAACCACTCAAACTGCCAGACCATGATTAAAACGGAAACAATGACCCACATAGTCCTCACATTCACAATAATTAAAATAATATAAGACTTTAAACAGTAAATGTTCATGTCATGTCATAAATAGATATTAAGAAAGAAAAAAAATAACAAAAGTGTAAATCAGCAAAATAAAAAATAAACAACATTCACTGTCTAGACCTATTGGAGCAGCTCAATCCCAAGCGTTTTTGTCCTCAATATAGTCTTTTACAGTATAATAGGCTTTGTGGCATAGTTTTAGCTTTATAAAAGATTTGAATTTATTAATGCTTAGTTCTTGAATATAATGGAGGTATGTAGGTGAACGACATCAGAAAACATAAGTAAATGTTCAAAGGCAATTTTATTTTTAGGTATGAAGGTCATGTCAAATGCCCATGTAAAACCCACTCTCATAAAGATCGGAGACGCTGCACTCGATGTCGTGGACAAGTATGTTTACTAAGGACAAACTGTCTAGTTAAGTAGGTCCAACTTCGAGAAATAGGTCAATCGTCGAATCCGATTCGACTGGGCAGCGTTCGGGAAGCTACGCTATATCTTCTCGTCCCACATACCGCAGTGTCTCAAGACGAAAGTCTTTGACCAGTGCGTGTTGCCAGCTATGGCACTGAAACGTGGTCGCTCACAATGGGCGTTATTAGAAGGCTAAAAGTCAGCCAAAGGGCAATGGAGAGTGCTATGCTTGGAGTTTTCTTGCGTGATTGAATCAGAAATGAAGAGATCTGCATGAGTACCAAGGTAACCGACATAGCCCGAACAATTCCGAAATTTAAATGGCAGATGGCCGATGGAGCCGAAAGGTTCTGCAGTGACGACCGCGTACCGGAAGACATAGCACTGGAAGACCTCCCACAAGGTGGACCGACGACCTTGTGAAGGCCGCAGGAACCCGTTGGATGGGACGAGCACAGGAGGTTCAAAGTGGAGGTACTTGGGGGAGGCCTATATCCAGCAGTGGACGTCTTTCGGCTGAAATGATGATGATGACGGTACATATAGATCAAGGGGGAGGGGCTTGTGGCTAAGTGATAATTGCCGCACGGGTCGATTGATCTGGTTAAGCTACACTTGCCGCGAATTTTCCATGAATGGGTGACCATCTTTACATACCAAGACTTCTAGGTGCTTCGCAAAGCACGTTAAGCCGTTGGTTCCGGCTGTCATTCGTGGGTCTTTGAGAGTCGTTACGGGTCGTCAGAAGCCTGAAAGTCTGGCAACCAGTCTTACCCAGGGGTATCGTATTTCTCAGTAACTGGGTTGTGGAGGCAGTCGCTCCGTGTAAAACAGTTATATTCAGCTACATCCGGTTAGACTGGAAGCCAACCCCGACATAGTTGGGAAAATGCTAGGCAGGTGATGACAGATACATCAAGTCAAAGTCATAGTCAAACGAATTTATTTTATTAACAAACGCTTTTTATAAGTAAAATACAATTAAAAGTTCTGATTGAAATAACTAAAAACCCAGCGAGGTGTTATTGTATTTTTAAAGGTCAAGTCAAAAGCCAAAGTCAAAACATAAATTTTATTAAAATTATTTTCAATTTTTTTTTAAATTGTATGGGTCGGTCTGTCTTTAAGTGGTTATACACACAAGCGGCACGCGTCAAAGAGAGAACTGCAGCCGTCGACAACATCGGCAGCTGCAGTCGACAAAGTGCCGCTCGTGTATTTGAGTACGTTGAGACCGCTGCAGTTGTTTCTGCCGTTGACGCTTGCCGCTTGTGTGTATGGCACTAATGTTGAATCTATATCTGAGAACATAAAAAAAGAGTCTAGCAAAAAACAACGAAATCACTCACGACATTCATCGATGGGTATGCAAACACCATCGTCGTTTCTCACAAGACCATGTTTACAGATACATGCTGGTGTGTCGTCACAGTCATCATCTTCTACAGGTGGATACGGCATTTCCATGTCAACTTCACAACAGGTGAGAGGCTCGCAGACCCGGCAGGGACTCTCCTCGTATCTCTCGTCCGGACCACATCGGGATGCTAGAAAGAGAAAATGTTTTTAAGCCATATATATCGGGACACATTTGCTTCACTATTTCGAACTATGTAAGTACTGTAACTCCCGACATACAGAATCAACAGTAGCGGCCAAGTGAAGCTTCGACGTGTCCCGGAGAAATAATTCAATTGTCATACAGATTGGCAATTAGGTTATCACATTAAATAGTACAGCGGTTATTACAAGTTGTTATCAGTCTGTGAAAATAATAAAATAAACAATTTGACTAAAAATAGAAAAATGATTTTTTCAAACAAAATATACTCAAACTCAAACTCAAACTCAAAGCATTTATTTCAAGTAAACCAATTACAGGCACTTTTGAATTGTCAAGGATATATAGCATAATAAAGACCCATAGACAAATACCTAAACTTAAGTTTACATAATATAACAATATAACACTTGTGTTAGTAAATAAAACTTAAAAACTATGTTAGTATCACTTGGTTGCACTAAGTCTTTGTGCGCTCCGGTGGCACTTGCCCGCGAAAGTGTCGGAATACCACATCCTGTGGCCAAAAGCTCTCGTTCGTCACCTGATGCAGGTAGCACGTTGGTATGCGCAACACAAACGCCTTAAAATTTACGTTGCGATGCGACTCCAGCAGCTGCACTCTCTCTCGGCGCGTACTTCAGCCTTTGGTGTACGTACTTCACGATGTCTTCCGCGTCGGTGGTGTAGTGGAGACGGGAAATATACACCGGGGGACACGCGCGGGGTGATGGTATCAATAATTCAACACAAACTTTAGATATTGTTACCAAATAATCACAAATTATGTTGTTAAATACTACGGGCGCATTCCACCAAACTTTTATACTTATCCTGAGAATAAATTTTGAATTTTTGGTAGTTTTTCCATACTCCCATACTACCTACTCGTAGAACTGTCAGATGTCAATTTTATTCCACGATTAAAATAAAATAATTTAAAATAAATAAAAGACTAAACGAATAAAAGACGAATAGACGAAAAAAGTGGATAAATATAATGACCACCATAAAATGCTTTGATACCCTTAGTTTTGTAACCAAAAATATCTACTTAACACCAGAAAAATAAAGTCTAAAAATACAATAGTACCAGCTATTTTAGTCACGACTCCACTTTAAATTGTATTCGACCACCAAATTTAGTAAATGATCACCAAATCTACTAAAAAAAACGGAATATTATTTTCCAGGCGACTAACAACTTAAAAGGGCGACTATCTATTTGCTACTAAAAATAATGACATGGCGACTAATATTAACAGTGGGATAACAAACTGTATTATAGGCAACTATAGGCATCTCTGAAGACTCATTCCCAGAAAAACACAAGATTGAACTTGAGAACTTAGGATGCAAGAGCGAGCGAAGGGAGCTCGTGACTTGGGGCACCCCGACACGGACAGGTTAGGTTCGAAGGGGATGACGGGGGCTCAAGTGAGCGAGCGGAGCGAGCAAACGAGTCCCCGTCATCCCCTTCGTGTTAGGTTCCTTTAAACCGTGCAGACAGAAATAGGGGCCCCGCGAAGCGGGGCTCCGTCGACTACGCCTTATTATTATTAAAGATAATAATTAGTGTATTTGATATACAACCTCGTTGTTTAATTTAAGAATGCCCATTTTCTACTTTTCATCCGCCGTCAGTAGCTGCCAACCTACTATTTTTACTACCGTCTTTAATTATTTTTTAATCCCAAATTCAGATTAATCTGTCGCCGCGTTAAATACATGCCAAAAAAAAACTACTTTTGGGATAACAATGATTTATTTGGACTCATTTTGCTTAAATAGGATAACAGAATTTAAAAACTTTGGTTATAATTTTACTTTAAAATGTTGGTTTAATTTTGGTGATCATTTACTATTTTTGGGTTACTCATGATTTACTTGGAGTCATTTTACTTAAATAGGATAGCAAAGTGTTAAAACTTTGGTTATAATTTTACATTAAAATGCGAGTTTCATTTTGGTGATCATTTACTACTTTTGTCTGCTATTTGTTTACTATATCTGGTGGTAAGTTAAACATAAGCCACGAAAAAAGACTGGTAAAATCAGCCCTAAAACGAAAAAGATCACTCAGCTAGAGTTTTCATTGTTACGAATTATTTTAATTGAAAATGTTTAAAATACGTAAGTAATGCAGAATCCATGGTTTCAATTAATGTGATAACCTAATCACCACACTGTACACCATTCCAGAAATATGTTCACTTAGGTGACGTTCACTGATCGTGAGCCCAGTGCTAAAGGGGTAATATTAATTAATATTGTATGTTCAGGTTCAGGACATACTGGAGTTTGCGAAGCGTAATCATATTTATTTCAATATTGATGATTGTTCATGTTGCACACAATACTGTGGCAAGTAGCCAGCCTGATGGTAAGTGGTCATTGTTCCATAAGAACTTTTAAAATATCGGGGGCCTCACGACTGTATTGCTGTCCAAAAGATATATGAAATGGCTTGTGTGCCTGTAATTACATCGGCATCGTTAACACAGCAGCGCTGTTTAGAATATTCAGCTTATAATGTTCCCACTGTTGTGACACAGGCATCCTCTCTGGGAGAGGACGTGGGCCGTAATCCACCACGAGGGCCCAGTGCGGGTTGGTAGATGTCATAAATACAGGCAGGCAGGCCTGTTGGTCTAGTGGTTAGTGGCCCTGACTACTATAAGCAAGGTCGTGGGTTCGATTGCCACCCAAGACAAAATATGTTTGTGTGATGAGCACGATCATTTGTTGTTTGTCTGGGTGTAATTTATCTATAATATGTATGTATTTAGAAATATATGTATATGTATGTTTATCAGTTTTCTAGTACTCATTATAGAAAGTTGTGGAATATAATTTTTATTATTATTATAAATGTCTTCGATTTCTTGGTTCTAGGACGTGCCAGTTTCCTCAGCAGCACTCGCTATTTGAGTAGTAATTACTACCTAGTGTTGAAGGAGCTCACTTTTGGAAGTCCTAAAACGAGCTCTTTCACGAAGCTTTACTACTACTACTACCTACTAAATTATCAAGTTATCAAATAATATCTTACGAGGACAGTCTTTGATGGGTATACAGATGTTACTGGCATTCCTGGCGTATCCCTCTTCACAGTAGCACATTTCATTGCACTTAACGTTGATGATGGGGCAGTTGTCCTGGCTCTGTTCGTTCAGTGTTTCACAGACATTGTCACATGCACCGCCGCATGAATAGTATTCGTGAGGTCCATTACATCTTACTAGAAATGAAAAATAAAACAAAGATATAAATAAATTACTACCAACGGCTACCCTAAACGTAGCATGCGAGTTTTATTAGATTCTGCTAAAATAATTTATTTATTTAAGGATAATAATATTAACAGGTTCACTGTCCACAAAGTAGATACAATAGTTAAACAATCAACATGAATCATATGTGATTCATGGGGCAGGGAATGGGTTAATATACTAACAGGGACAAGACCTTGGCGGTCAAATGCTCAAGCTCTGATACCTATATGACTGTTATTCTCTCATGTCAGCATTGGGAAAAAGTTCTGCCCGTCAGCACGGGTAGCAACGCAGGTGGTTGGACCTAAGGGACCTTAATTTCGTACCTATGAAAGACTCGTTTATTATGTCTCTTTTAATGATCATCATTATCAAAATGAGCTACCAAGTCTTGCATCTCTTATAATGCTCAATTTCATCGTAAAAGCTTAGCTTCATGAAATTAATAATCTGTTTTATTCTTAGTTGTTATGTTTCTCATATATGGAACATGAGGCCACATTAAAAGCAATACTCACTATTTAAAAAAAAACAAAAGATATTTTATAACTTACAACACTCCTCCTTCGTTAAACATTGTCCAATCGCGTTCTCATAGTACCCTTCTTCACAAACACAGCCCGGTTCACAAGCAGGTTCTGGCTCACCAGTTTCCGGATAACAGATGTATACGTTGTTGAGACTTTCACATGTCTGTGGTGGGCACGTTCTAGGACATGGGTTGAAGACCTTATGTTCTCCGTAGCATTTCACTGTAAGTAATTGAGGAATATTATGAAGGCTCCTTCTGTGTAGCTAGATGAGACACTAGCCCTCGGATTTCTGGAACCCTAATTCTGGCTGGTCTTATATCTTTCTAGTAAATACAACAGTTAACACAGAGAACAGTATCAGGTGGAATGACTGCTTGGTTTGAGCTTGCAAGCACGATGATATTTTACAGAATAGATCGGCCAGATTTACTAGAAAGTGTTCCAGAAATCGAGAGTTACTCTGTATTACGTTTTTCTCATTTTAAAATAATGAATTGCTTTACCTGGACATTCTTCAATTGGTACACAGATGTTACTTCCATTTCTGGCGTATCCTTCTTCACAGTAGCACATTTCGTTGCACTTAATGTTGACGATGGGACAGTTGGTTTGGTTCTGTACGCTCAGTGTGTCACAGACGTTGTCACATGCACCGCCACATGAGAAGTATTCGTGAGGTCCCATACATTTTACTGAAAATACATAATTAAGTATTAGAAAATATCGTCTGTGTAGGTTTGAGTTTGTTTGTCGCGATGGCTACTAGTATCACTGATTTCTAAGCCATGTTAAACCATATTGCTTAGAAATCAGTGATACCTAAAAAATTGTAATTGGACAATTATACATAAGCCCGGGTGTCGCAAGACAAAACTAAAAGAGTTCAGATAAGCCTTTCAAGATAATGAAGATTGTTAAGGTAAATTCTTGGTTGGAACTACAGGGTCAAATTAAATTTGCTAGTGAAATTCCGCAGACGTGATGAGTATCGATATCTAATCAAGACCAAATAAAAAAAAAATGATTTTTCCGCTGTTGGTGTTGTTTGAAGTATGAGTTGAGAAAATCTGTCTTTTTTTTGATCGTGTTTAGATATCCATCACGTCTGTGGAGCTTCGCTAGCTAACCCAAATTGTCCCTGTATTTAACCTGCTTTTTAGAAGACCAAAAGTAGCATGTCTGAAATGGATCTGTACGCAATTATGTTCACACTTACAGCAATCCTCCTGAGAAATACATTCTCCAATCTTGTTGGTGAAGAATCCTTCTTCACAGACACAGCCAGGTTGGCAGGGAGGATCCTCGCCCCACTCGATGGGACAAATGTAAGCTCTGTCGAGACTCTCGCACGTTTGTGGTGGACATGTTGATGGGCAGGGGTCGAAGACTTCGTGCGGTCTGTTACATTGCGCTGAAAACAACATTTAGTTTATGACCTGACGATCTATTAAGTAAAAATCTCACTGTGGAAACTTAGGTGAAGTTAGCTGTCAATTGTGTCTATAACTAGCATCACCACAATGACAGCTCACTTCAAGCTTACTTTAACTATGTTTTCACGGTGGGATTTTTACAAAATAGACCCACTGTACTGCCACCTCCAGATTTATGCTGACTTGAAAAAGTCTGCAAATCAGTACTGGTATCGTTTTAACACGTGCTCCAACACGTGATCGATCGCACGCTGTGCGAGAAAAAGACGGCTCGATCTTTGCAGGTCGAATCTATTCCTATTTTGCCTCAGAACATTGATGACTATTAACACTTCATAATGCTGCCCTAGAGTCCTACAAAGTTATTTAATACAAGAAAATTGGGGTACTCACGGTTACATTCGCTTTCTGGTACACAGACACCATCTTCATTTCGCAAATATCCTTTAACACAAACGCAGTCTCCTATACATTCGATTGGATATTTACAAATAATGGGGCCTGTTAATTCCGAACATTTTCTTCTATTGCATCCTCCATTGGCACATCTATCGAAGACTTCGTGTTTGGGACAAACGGGTGCTGTAAAGAAACATAGAAATTAGGATCAAGAGGAACCGTTTTCGTTCAATTATAATAATAATAATAATCATATTCCACAACTTTCACACAACACCATCTAGTCCCGAACTAAGCAGAGTTTGTGCTATGAGTACTAGACAACTGATAAACATACATATATATTTCTAAATACATACCTATGTATTATATATAAATTACACCCAGACAAAAAACAAATGATCGTGCTCATCACACAAACATTTGTCCTGGGTGGAAATCGAACCCACGGGTAGTCAGGGCCACTGACCACTAGACCAACAGACCTGCTTTTGAAATATAATTATTAAAAAAGACATAATTATGGATTCGTTTTCTTTTTCTGATTTCTAGGAACTTTTTAACTAGTCAATAGTTACATCTTTTGTAAAGTCTTATGACTTCAATCACTGGTCTTCATTTTGACAACCACACACAATGTTATGAGATTTGATAGTAGAGTTGTTTGAATTTTCTGATCAGGCTTTAGGAAAGAGCATTTTAATGTAGGTATGATTTTTAAACTTACTAGGACATTCGTCGATTGGCACACAAGTACCATTTTTAGCTCTTAAGAAGCCTTCCTTACAAAGACAGCCGTCTATACATTCTTTAGGGTCTATACAAATTTTGGGGCGTCCTAAATCAGAGCATTTTTTCTTCTGACATCCGCCGTTGATGCAAGTGTTATAAACTTCGTCATTACCGCAGACTGGTGCTAAAAATCCAACGACAAATTATAAATATTTTTTAAACACACATGATAAGTACTGGGATAATTTATATTGTTAATAATTTTATTTTGGATAGTGTAGTCGACCCAGAGGGAGACAGGAACAGAAACTCGTAATAGCCGAACTTTGTTTAAAATCTGTATGCCGCCCATGGCACCTGTATAGCAACCTTTTATAGAAATCCGTTCAGTAGTTTAGGCGTGAAAAGGTAACATAGAGAGAGTTGCTTTCGAATTTATCAATTAATTTAATATTAGTATGGATCGTTCCTAGGACATAGGAAGGCTAGCAAAGTGTTACGGCGGTACTGAACTAAGTTCAGGCCTCTGAATATGAAACAAAGAAAATTTTAATTGTTTAGGTATTATGAAGCATAGCATACTTACTGCAGTCTTTAGGCAGCACGCATTTGTCCAAATTGTCGTCATAAATGTAGCCTGGTTTGCAATCGCAACCATTTAACAAACAGAAGAGTGGACAAACGGTTACTCCTTTATTATAGGTGGAACAACTGTTACCGCAGTGATTGCCGCATCCTTCTACAGCATTTGGATCCCCATTGCAAGATACTAAAACATACGATTTAAGAACATCAGGAGTCAACGTCGGAAGCTGACGTATGTGGTGTAGAAATAATCACTGGGGATGGTGCTATTCGTTTTGTAATAACGCCACCTCTTTTTCAGACCAAAACCATTTTTGCTTTTTCTTTTGATGCGCTTCGTCTCCTTCCCAGCATAAATACTACACACGAAACGAACAGGTTGGTGAGTACGTGAATCCAAACACGAAAAACAAATTACAATAACTGTGATCTCGAGTGAATAGCGTTCGTGCAACGAATGTTTGCAAAACAAATTCGGGAAGCAAAGACTTACAGTGAGTACCGTCCTTTTCATATTTTTTTGTTCTTCGATGATCTTACCTCCACATTGGTCAATAGGAATACACATATCGTTATCATCTCGAGCATGTCCTTCATCACAATAGCATTTAGGATTGCATTTCTTGTTTTTTATGGGACAATTTGTTTGGTTCTGTGTTGCCAATGTAGAACACACGTTGTCGCAGGCAGGGCCGCAAGAAAAGTGTTCGTTGGGTTTAGTACATTTCACTGTGAACAAAATGTAATTTTATGAACGCTGAATAAATGACGTAAGAGCAATCATACGTACTTGTGTGCCTTGGTGCATAAGGGTATATCGTTTGCCTACAAGAAAATTACTTAGGTGTAATAAGAACCTTCGGCCAAAAATCACCTAATTTAAGTTTATACCCCAGCTGGAGACTTTTATATAATATTAAGGCACCACAGGAATGTTCGTTTAAAATAGCCGAAAACCTACAAGGATGACCTGCGAGAGTGAAGAAGAGTGATTTTGAAAAAAAAGAAGTATGGGACCTTATATCTTTCTATGTTAGGTTTGGCTTATACAGACGGAACTAGTCTAGTCCATGCTGAACAAAAATTACTTACAACAATCTGCTTTTGATATACATTCATCAACAGAATTTCTGTAGTAGCCGTCTTCACATCGGCAGGCTGGTTGGCAGAATTCTTCGCCTTCAGGTGGATGTGGACAGGGGTACGCTTTTCCAATAGCCGCGCAAATTTGTGGTGGGCAAGTGTGCGGACAGGGGTCGTAAACTTCGTGCAATTTTGTGCATTGTACTATTGTAGATAAATAAATATATTATACTTTGTTAGTGCCAAAAATACATAACTACTTGATAAGTTTCGTATATGTAGCTTACAAAAGAGTCACACACGTAATAAATATCTTTTCACTTCACTTCAATATTCGATCATTGGTATGACCTCAGTAACGTAGCACAAGCAAGAAATGGATTAAAAGTAGATAGTTAAAACTTAGGTAGTTGGATATTTATCTTTTTTGTTGGCTGTACCTATTTGAAAAGTAAATACTTACGAGGACATTGGTCTTCAGGTACGCAAGTTCCGTTTGTGCTTCGTAAGAATCCCTCTTGGCAAACACATCCTCCGATGCACCTTATCGGGTCTATACAGAGCATAGGTTCTCCTACTTGAGAGCAGTTTCTTTTTTGACATCCACCATTTGCGCAAATATCGTAGACTTGATTTAACCCGCAGACTTGCGCTAAAAATCATTTTTTTTTAAGTTGTTAAAAAATATACTACATCACATAACATAACAACACGCCTCGTCATCTCGAAGGGTTAGACAAGGGTCGCGGGGCACCTTCGCGGCACGCTTCACCTGTTATTTTTAAGTCCCACGTAATCAAACCCCCAACTCCAGACTGCTACTGAGAAATTCCTGATGGAAAACCCAACAATACTTTGCCCGACCTGGGAATCGAAACCAGGACTTGATGCTTAGCAGTATCACTTGCGACCACTATACTAACGCGGCGGTCAAAATATACTACCGGGCACCACCAATAGACGTGGCTGTCGCCTTCAATATCTGTTCAGTACCTAAATTTTGACCGCGTAGGTAGTCCTTATTGGGGTGGTCCTTATTTTTCGACTTTTAAATTATCCCCGGGGCACTTTCTCATTTGATTATATACTTCTAAATATGAAATAAGTTTTTTTTGTTTTTTTTTTTTTGTTAACATTTAGAGGTCGCTACCAGCTGTCAAAATTTTTACAAAAAGCATTGAAAAACATCTTAAATGATGGTTTCATTAATGTTTCATTTAGGTGTTTATATCATATTTTCCGTGCAAGTAAAACTCGCATAGACAATCGCTTTTTATCCCTTCCTCCTCTCGACCTCTCTTCTGTACCGACGCGTCGAGATTTAGACCGTTCACACAATCAAAAAGATAAGACGTACGCGTGCGCACTAACATCATAATACGTTAAAAATTGGTTTGTGCGCATGCGTAATTGCGTAACCCTTGTATCTTAAAAATGAATGATTCAAATATCTACATAATATCCTAATTTATAATAACAACAATAATTTTGTAATATTTTTTATGTCCGAACTATAAAAATAAAAGAATCTAACAAATACAGATTTCGAGTTTTTATTTAAAATTCAAACCTTGGTAGCGACCCCTAAATGTCATTTAAAAAATTCAAAAAAAATACTGAAATACTTTCTTATGGTATATAATCAAATTACGTGGTGCCCCGCGAAATTAAAGAAATTTTTTTTTTTTCTTACGAATAAGGACCACCCTAGTATACACGTACAGTAGGTGTATACATTTTTTATTGAGCAATTGAAAATGTCTACGCTAGGGAGTCTAGAATTATGTGCTGAATTCATGGTTACTGTTTGCGCGTCGATGTTCACCCTGTATTTAGTACTAACATTTACGCCGAGTACTTACTGCATTGTTCAGGCCGGACACATTTATCTAAGTTGCTATCGAATACGTATCCTTTTCTACAGTCGCAGCCATTAAGTTTACATATTAACGGACAAACAACGTCCTTTTTTTTGTAGTTGGAGCAAAGTCTGCCACAGTTGGAACCACAACCTGATACAGCGTTAGGATCCCCTCCGCACGATGCTGTAAATGAAATAGAAGTAATAATCAAAACTTTCAATTTTTTTATTGGAATGACTGAAGTTGATAATTCACTCAATGAACATCTGCAGAAAACGGACAGCCTAAACCGTTGGATCCAGAAGCATGAAATTTTTGTACATCATCTGCCTAGCCTTTTCTCAACTATGTTGGGGTCGGCTTCCAGTCTAACCGGATACAGCTGAATACCAGTATTTTACATGGAGCGACTGCCTATCTGACCTCCACAACCCAGTTACTGGGTAATACGATACCCCTTGGTAAGACTGGTTGTCAGACTTTCGGGCTTCTGACTACCCGTAACGACTGTCAAAGATCTACGAATGACAGCCGGGACCATCGGCTTAACGTGCTTTCCGAAGCACGGAGGGGTCTCGGTATGTAAAGATGGTCACCCATCCACAGACCAACCGCGGCAAGCGTAGCTTAACCTGATCGATCGACCTGTGCGGCTGTTATTATTTAGCCACGGGCCCCTCAAATATGAAATTTTTGTACAAGAGTTCAAAAAATAAATAACAACGATGGATTTTTGAAAATTCAAAACTCTGGATAAAACAGGGTATAAAAGGTGAACGGAGTAGATCCCTACGTCACAGAATTTTGTGAAAAAAAAACCATTGAATGGACAAATACTATATGATAGCAACTTAAAGGCATCCTTCGTTTCCTTTCCACGCGCGGAAACTACCATTGAATTCGTAGCGATAAAAATATAATAAAATGGCCTTTTACTTACGGCAATTCTCCTTGGGAATACATTCTCCGCTATCATCTCTAACATAGTTATCGATACAGACACAGCCTGGTCTTCCTGGGCAGTAGGTCTGATTGCCACTGGAGTCACCCTGGAATGCCGGGCAAGCTATTGGGTAGCCTAGTTGGGAGCAAGATTGCGGTGTACACAACCAATCTGGACACTCTTCCAATCTCTCGTTCTTTCCACATTTTGGTGCTGTGAAGAAAAAATATCTACGTTTTTTGTAGGGTGACTAGGAAACAATATGTTTAGTAGAAAATTCTACTAAATTCCGCTTCATCGAAAGCATTGATTTGTATGAAATTTTAACCATGACTTGGATTAATATTACTGATTACTTTTTAACCCGTAACGTTCCCGTCAGATTTCACGATTAGAAAGTGAACCAAGTCGGAGGACAAAGCTATATTATTTTTTCTGTTACAAACAAAAATCTCACATGCAAACATCTGAGTGTCCCAATGAACCCGGTTCACGTATCAGTTGAACTCATACGGGTTGGAGTCATCATCGTTTTGGTATGAAAAAGAGATGGAGTTATACAGGGTGAATACCATCCCAGTCTCCCAACAGAACAGTAATGATTTTTGTCACTTCATTTATAGTAGGGTCCCAGATATACTGAATCCATAGTTACTTACGTGGACATTCGTCAATAGGTACGCAGATATTCTTGTCGTCCCTAGCGTATCCCTTTTCGCAGTAGCACATAGGATTGCACACGATGTTGATAATGGGGCAGTTGGTTTGGTTCTGTTCGTGTAAGGTTGCACACACGTTGTCACAGGCCACACCACACGAGAAGTACTCGTTAGGACCCGTACATTTCACTAGATATTGTAAAAAAACATCGGTGAACTCATAAATTTAAATACTTATACAGTCAACAGAAAACAATTTAAAACAAGCACCCTCATATCGTAAAGTTCTAATTATGAAAACAAAAATAGTACCTTAATGTCAGACTTTATCCACGTGCTACTCTTATAAAACTAAAAAGTAATTTTACAACACACTTTCAACAGACTCACTCTCGTGTTTTCATAACCCCTGATATGTAACAGTTGCATGAACTAATATTAACCAGTCTAATAATCTATAAAATCCCGGATTCGAGTGCGTTGAGCTTTTTGCCTGCATATCGATCTATTTTGTTAACTATACATACTAAACCCTTTATTCACAAATGTTGCTTAAAGTTTAGTAGTGTTTAAAGACTGTTTAACCATACATTTTTGACGTTTTAACGTCACTTAACTTTAATCATCGTTTATAAATAAATCCCTTTATGTTTATGTATTACTTACGACAATTCGCCTTTGAAATACACTGTCCAATTTTATTCCTGAAGTAGCCTTCCTGGCACCGACAAGCAGGCTTACAATCTTTCTTATCAATTTTCATAAGCGGACAATGATACGTCTTGTTGATGCTCTCGCAAGTTTGTGGTGGACAACTAGGTGGGCAGGGCTCATAGACTTCGTGTGGTTCCCAGCAGTTTCCTATAAATAGGGAATAGTTTAAAGTCGTTCAAAAATAAATGAACACTTAAGTTTCCTACATCAAAATGAACTTTAAGAGTCGAACTGGACAAGCATACTATTCTATAAAAGTCTCACCGTGATAACTTAGGTGAAGCCAGCTTGAAGTGAGCGGTCAATCACTACCATCAGGTGGAATGACAGCTCACTCACTTGTTTTCAGGGTAAGATTTTTACAGAAGAGGCCGAAAGATGAGGGAAATAAAGTATTAGTATTATTTTCGGACTAGGTGGAGCATCGATTTTTGTAGGGTGTCTGACAGCAGCTGAACATCAGTGGCCAAAGGTCAAGTTGATTGGGATGATTATGAGACGACCTTTTTTTTTTGACTGTTAGAGTCTTACTGACTAAAAACCAACCCGTGTTCCTCATGTACCCGTGTGTCGGAGGGGCGAGTATCGCCGAAGCATTCGTCGCTACCTCCCGACGGGTATTGGCCCTCCAGATAGTCAGGCGGGCCCCATCACCCACTGCGGCCGTCACCCCGGCCGCAGGATTCCACTATGAGGCGCGCGCGGAACACGACGCCGCCGCCTCGAGGTCTGCTGCTGGTCGGACGACAAGACGCCCCAAGTCTGCCGTCCGCAGGCCGCGCCCTACGGTGGCCGGAAGTCGGCCACCCTACGACGCCCAGTGCGTCTGCTGCGGGAGGGGAGAGAGGAGGCAGCCTCTCTCTCCCTTTCCGCCGCCTCCTTTGCGAGCATCACGGCCTCGCAAAAGGTGGCGACGGCACTCCACCCTGACTCGCACCCGACCATGGTAGACACAACAGCCGGAAGCGAGAGGTTTCCCGCAGCACCTACGTCCGCGACCAAGTCACGGCGCTGCTCAGCCCAAGCTGGGCACACCGCCAACGTATGCAGCGCCGTATCGTCGCGGCGGTCGTCGCGCGTGAGACGACCGTATTATCAAAGCCTGGACTTTTTAACTCTAAGTAAGTAAATGATATTACACACACGTATACATAGTGACGTTATTTGTGGTGTTCTTATGAAAGGTCCGGTGAGTAGTACTCGCAATCGGTGTGCGTGTATGACCAGATGTATGAACGTAAACGAGGCAAAAGCAAATCGTAGCATGTGGCGTTCTGTAGTTTCTGCATAAACGCCTTCTTCCCATGGAACCCCATGGAATGAAGGCGTGAGTTTATGTAGAGATGTATGTGTACGTAAATATATTAGAAAATACTAACGTCCGCATTCTTCTTTTGGTACGCAGACGCCATTAGGTTCCCTCAAATATCCTTCTTTGCAAAGACATCCCTTTATACAAAATTTCGGGTCTATTTTCACACAAGGGACTGGCTTTCCTAATTGAGAACAATTTTTAGGTTGACATCCACCGTTGATACATTCCGAATATACTTCATCCTTTCCGCATATTGGAGCTGAAAGGGTACAATTGTACATTTTTAATTTTGGTCGATGGTAATGGAATTCGTAGGTCACTTTACATTTCTGCTGGGGAGTTTGTTGCGCTACTTCTTCTTCCCGGCGAAAGTACTAGGAAGTGGTGAAGGGTGGGCGTTTTTGGGGATTATTATGTCATTTTTTTAATATATTTTTTTTTTATTGTTGAATGGGCCAGTTTTTGACCTCGATCGAAAACCAGGCGAGCGTTAGCCCTACCACCGCAAGGGAAGAATTGGCTAGTCAAATAAGGTGTTGGGTGTGACTGTCCACGATGCGCTGAGCGCTTGGTTCAGTTGAGTAACTGGCAGAACAAACTGCGCTACACGAGGGGGCTTCTTTATGCATCCAAAAAAAATATACATTTTTTATTGGATAAATTTAATAAATGACTTCTGATTTTACATTAAAACTTACTACATTGTTCGGGGCGTACGCATTTTTTCGTATTCATATCAAATACAAAGTCTTTTTTACAGTCGCAAGCATTAAGTTTGCATATTTTAGGACATGGTACGGGTCCTTTGTTGTAATTGGAGCAAAGTCTACCACAGTTGATACCACAGCCTGATTCCGCGTTTGGATCTCCACCGCATGATGCTGTAAAGAAAACAAAAAAGCTTGTAAAAAATAACATAAGCATCTACCACTGTATGAAAAAGTCCAGTCTATTAATTCAGTTTCATTATAAAAATGCTTGGCCCATGAATATATTTTTTGAGGTTTGGGTCAAAACAATGAATTTTTTTTCAATGCAGTATCAGAGAAATATTTTATATCTTTGAAAGAGTCACCAAAATACTTACGGCATTCCTTCTTAGGTATACAAATTCCGTCATCATTCCTTACAAAACCGTTATCACAGATGCAAGCAGATTGCCCTGGACAGCTGAAATCACCTGTTAATGCTGGACACATTACAGGGAAACCTAGCTCTGTACACTTCTGTGGTTCACATAAGGAATCTGGGCAAAACTCAAACCGTTCGTTCTTACCACAAGGCGGTTCTGTAATAGAAAAGTCAGGTATAAGTTCAGATTTTTTCACATGAGTTATATTTTGATTACTAGCAAACCGCCCCTGCTTCGCACTGCAAGCATTTTTGTACGGTTATGAACGTTTTAAACACATAAACTTTTCAGAATAAATTCTCTAAATTATAGTGAAAACCGCATTAAAAAGTGAAATGCGCTGTTGCGCAGTTTGGAAGATCAACGCGGTCACACATACATATACGAAAAGGGACTTTAATTTATAACATGTACTCGTATAGATAAGATGCCGAGTGCTGATGCTGATTCATGCCGAGTGATTTATGAATCAATCGAAAAACTGATCCAAAATAGGAGCAAACGACTTTTCAGTAGGTCAGAAGAAGATGGAGGGTTAAGCTGGACTTCTATCCAAAGGAATGCCCCAGATAGTATCACACAGATGCAATTGGAACGAGCGAAAGGAGGCCTTGCATTCATGAGGTGCATTTAAAAACTATACACAATCTTAACCGAGGATAATCTCTAAATAAAACTTACTTGGACATTGTTTAATTGGTACGCAGGTACCATTCTTCGCTCGTAAGTATCCCTTTTGACAAATACAGCCCCCAATGCATTCAATAACATCAATGCAAAGATCAGGTTGCCCTAACTGTGAGCAATTCCACTTTCCACATCCGCCGTTAGCGCATGAATCATATACTTCGTTCTTTTTACAAGTAGGTGCTATGGAAAAATATTAGATTTTATTATGTATCAAATTAAGGATCAACAGAAGAAAATAAGGAATATTTTGAGGATTGAAGGATAATTTTGATAAATAACTATAGCAGGTAGGGAAAGATCATAAAAACCAGTCATCATAATCAGCGTATAAAAGTCCCACTGTTGGGACACAGGCCTTCTCTATGTGAGAGGGAGTGAGCCGTAATACACCACGCGGGCCCAGTGCGGGTTGGTAGAGATCAAATGTCTTCTAATTTTTGGTTTTAGAACATGTTCTAGAACCTCAAGTCAGCGGGGGAAGTGAGTGTAAAACTCCCTCCGCGACGCCCTATAGGGGCGCGCATGGTACACTACGCGCCGCCGCCTCGTGTCCTGCTAGATGGGTGGCGGACGTTCCCAAGTCCGCCGTCTTTCAGGACCAGTTTTTGGGGGCTGAAAGATGGCGTTGTCCGCCCTCCGCCGACGCCCGGTACGTCTTCTTCGGGTCGGGTGAGTGGTCTTGACCTCCCTAAGTCTTTCCGTAGCCTGCTTCTGTGAAATGACGGTTTCACAGAAAGAGATCACCGCATCCCACGATTTGGCCCTCCCGACTATCGAATGAGCAATGGAAGGTAGCGACAAGTCGGCTCCAACTTCGGCACAACGGGCACTGCTTGGCTCCTCTCATGCGGCACACTCTGCCAGCGTATGCCACGCCGTGTCCTCCCGACAGTTGACGCAGTGATGACACCAAGCGTCCGGCTCCCTGTTTATGCGACACAGGTACTTCTCGAGGCAACCATGCCCCGAGACCACCTGCGTAGTCCGAAACGACAGGGAGCTGTGCCTCCTTCCGAGCCATTCGTCGAGCACTGGTCGGATCCGACCCCGACGGTAGCGAGGCCGGCGTTAGGGCGCAGAAATCTGTCCCGCCGCTCCGCCACCAGGACCTTGCGCCACCGGTACAATGATGTTAGGACTCTCACCTCAAGGTCCCAAGGTGGAGATCCGGCCAGTGCAAAAGCCACCTCGTAGAAAATCGGGCGATATCCCCTGATAGCCCTGACGGCTATCGCCCTATGCGGCTTCCGCAGCATTGCGATGCTGCCGGACGTCAGGTCAGAGACCCACACCGGAGCCCCGTACAGAGCCATGAATCGCACGATCCCTAAGTATAACCTCCTACAGGCGGTGCTCGGGTCCCCCAGATTGGGAAACAGCGTTGCGAGCGTGCCCCTCGCGCCTATCATATTGGGCGCCAGCCGTCGAAAGTGGGGGCCGAAGTCCCACTGGCTGTCGAGCAACAGTCTCAGGTACTTTATACGAGTAGTAGACTCGACAGCAATTGGGGTCCCCCCGACCACGATCCCGGCGTCGGCGTCCGCCGGGGGTCGTGCCACCTCCACAAATTGTGAGACCGCAGCTGTCACCAGCAACGCTGCCTCCCTGTGCGAGCTCCCCCGGCCTGTGACCAGCGTGTCGTCCACGTAACACGACAGGTCCACTCCTGGTCGGAGCTCGACCCTCAGCACCCAGTCGTACCCGATATTCTACAGTAGCGGGCCCAGGACAGAGGAAGATATACTGCGCCGACCTCATTTATTATGTATGCAACATACGAGCGACTCGTTTCGACGACAGAGGCAACTGCGGCTGTCGATACGCGTCGAAGGCAGCCGTCAACGGGTGTATTTGAGCACCGTAATCAAATTCACGAGCTCGGCAGCAGCCAACGCGTTGACGGAAGCCGTCAATGGGTGTCGATGGCTGCCGTTGACGCGTGTCGACGGATACAGTTGCCTCTATCGTCGACGCGTGTCGTTCGTGTGTGAGCACTTAGTTCAAGACGATGAAAATAATTAGGTAAGCTTAGTCATAAAAATAAGAAAAGAATACGTACTGCAGTCTTTAGGTCGGACACATTTTTTTAAATTGTCATCGTATACGTATCCCTTTCGGCAGTCACAAGCATTGAAATAACAAACTGCAGCACAAGCAATATCTGTCCTGTTGTAAGTAGAACATGTTCTACCGCAGTTAATACCACAACCCGATACCGCGTTAGGATCCCCTCCGCACGAAGCTGGAATAAATTTTTGACATTGAATGTTGAGAAATTAAGAATTTATACAGTTATTAATAGTATCGTGGAGGCATCTACATCGCCACATGCGAACTACGCATCACACTGACGCCACGAAAAATCCTGCATTGCGCCAGCTGAGTTTACCGCGAAACTAGTATATATACAACGTCCCGATATCAATCGTCGGGCAGTTGCCCACCAGACAAAACACTCGTCAGGTCGGGAGATCCTCCCTTTTCCATAGAGGATGAATGAACGTCAATAGTATGGTATGTAAATGTCATTTAAAGAAGGTAAGATTTTCTTATAAACGTAGTCCAAACCGCGTTTCTAATATTACGCTCAATTAGATTAAATTGAGGATTAGTTGGATGGCAGGCCTGTTGGTGTAGTGGTCAGTGGCCCTGACTGCTATGCCCAAGGTCGTGGGTTCGATTCCCACCTAGGACAAATGTTTGTGTGATGAGCACGATCATTTGTTCTATGTCTGGGTGTAATTTATCTATAATATGTATGTATTTATCAGTTGTCTAGTACTCACACTCGCTTGTGCTCATAGCACAAGCTCTGCTTATTTTGGGACTAGATGGCGTTGTGTGAAAGTTGTGGAATATTATTATATTATTATAATAGTTTTACATCGATAAGCTTTAAATTGACTGTCTTGCTTGAGGAATATTTAAAAATACGGACCTTATTGCTTGCGATGGGCACTCTAATAAGATTGTTTATCAAATAACTAATATAAGGTGTTTTGATATTAATAGCAATATCGGTAACACGAAATTTGACGTTCATAAATAATTATTCAAAATAAATTTTCCACTTACGACAATCCATATTTGGTATACACCTTCCTCTGGAATCTCTCACGTAGCCATCAATACAGACGCAACCCGGTGGTTCAGGGCAGCCGTACTCGGGTAAATCAGGACAAGGGAAGGGAAAGCCTAACTGCGAGCATTTCTGCGGCGTGCATAACCCAGGAGGACATTGTTCTAACCTTTCATTTACTCCACATCTTGGTTCTAAAGAAGAAGTTTAATTATTTTTCATTGGTAAAGTAAATAAACACACAGATGAAATGAGTAGGGAAAAGGAAGATCCAAATGGCATTGGTAATCCAGAATTTGTATAGGAATTGCCACGGTATGGAGATGTGTTGTGCAAGAATAAGGGACAAGTGTTACGGAAAGTTTTTTTTAATGTTTTAAAAGTAGAGGAAGACTACCTATATATGGATTCTGAGAAAGATGACATTGCTGGATCTCTATCTAGCCATGCCACCTAATCACACAATTCAAACATCGTGAATACTGCGATGGCGATTGATAGAGATGAAAGGAAGTAGAAAGTAGATAAATAAATTGGGATAAGGATAGAAAGATGAAATGATAACATTTAAAAGATTGCACATACTTGGACATTTATCGATGGGTATGCAAACATTATTTTTATTCCTAGCGTATCCCTCTTCACAATAGCACATGGGGTTACATTTGATATTTTTGATGGGACAGTTGGTCTGGTTCTGCTTGTGTAATGTTGAACATACATTGTCACATGCACTGCCACAAGAGAAGTACTCGTGGGGACCTTTGCATTTCACTAAAAATATGAAATAAAAATTAGAACATTTTGAATAAAACAGGTTGGATCAAAATCATTACTTTCGATGAAACAGAATAACGAGGCGAAATAACTGTATCGATAAGTGCAACTATTCACGTTAGACTGAGGGTTTATTTTGTCGCAGATTCAATTCTACTTAGTCATATAGTCTTACTCACAGCAATCCCTTTTACGTATACATTCCCCTTTTTTGTTTCTGAAGTATCCCTTATCACATCGACAAGCTCCTCTACAAACTGCAGCAGTTATAGGACACTTGTACTCTCTTCCGATGCTTTCGCAGGTTTGTGGTGGACATGATGGAGCACAGGGGTCGTAATGTTCGTGGGGTTTGTTGCAATCTAAGAGAAAATAGGGTTTTAGATGGGCAGATGAAATAATTAATGGCTTATAATTTGAACAGGTAAAACTATTTTTAAGTTTGTGAATGTATTATGAAAGATAAGTGGGCTGAGATAAAGTTTTAAGATGGATACGTCGAATCGAAGGACCATAGAGACCAAAGAAAGGACCAGAACTTATAATCGAGAACAAAAGTATACACACTATAGAAAAATATAGAGTGCTGTTGTATATATGTATATATGTAGATAATACTCACTGTCACATTTTTCTATCGGAACACAAGTACCATTCCTTGCCCGTAAATAACCTTCTTCGCAAACACAACCTTTGATACAATATTTGGGATCCAATTTTACACAAGGCACAGGATTTCCTAATTGAGAACAATTTCTAGCTTGACATCCACCGTTGGTACATTCGGAATATACTTCATGTTCTTTACATACTGGTGCTAGAAACAACATCAACGGTGAGTGTTTTGTCTCCGATTTATCACACACAACACACATACAACACATTTTTACCATTATTTATATTTCCCTTATTTATAAACATTGCTTTTTATAGATATATGTATAATGATTAAACATACATTTGTTGATGTTTATTAATAAGGGAGTATATGATTACTTACTGCAATTTCTGGGGAGAACACATTTGTTTATATTTTGATCGAATACGTAGTCTTTTTTGCAGTCGCAAGAGTTGTGTTTACAGATCCTAGGACATGGTACTGGTCCTTTATCGTAATTGGAACAAAGTCTTCCACAGTTTAAGCCGCAACCTGCTTCGGCATTTGGATCACCTCCACACGATGCTGTAAATAATTCAACTCATAGATCAACTTCATTTTTATATCATCCATCACCTTTATCAGATAAGAGCAGTTCATTGTCGTCGTTGACATCCTCAATTGCACGTCATTTAACTTGATCCTCGGATTATCTCATCCAGCTGCTACCAGCCACCCTTAAAATATCGATTTTACAATTTCCGGTTTCGGGTCTCCAGAAATATTCGTCGTGTACATACAAATCAGTTACTGTGTTATTGAATTCATATGTAACTTTAGAATTTTGACTTACGGCACTCTTTTTTAGGGATACATTTTCCATTTTCATCTCTGACAAAGTTGTAGTCGCAGACGCATCCTGGTGGCCCAGGGCAGGGTGTATTTTCTGCATTAACACAATCTCTTTCGAAGCCCAAATCTTTGCACGACTGCGGCGAACAAAGCCTAGCTGGGCACTCCTCCCATCGTTCATTTTCACTGCATTTCCCTATGATACAAAATAATATAGTAGGAGGTAGGAGAAGATCAAGAAACAGTAGATTTATTATGTGAAAGATGATATGGCTTAATGAGAGTAAACTTTGAGATGACGAATGATAAGGAATAATTGAAGGCCAAGAACTGCAGTATCATCAACTTGAAATCGGGATTTGTACAATATCAATAGGGAGACAATATTAGCAGAGTTATTTGCGATGCACATAAAATCAGTGGTGTGTGTCATGTATTGAAGATTAACAGATTACATAATATTTATGAGTATAAATAAATAAATAAATTAGAGAATATAAATAAATAAATAAATAAATAAATAAATAAATGAGCATTCTTACGGTTCCGTACCTCAAAAGGAAACACGGATCATTTCGTTGTCCGTCTGTCTGTCCGTCGGTCTAGGCCCTTTTTCTCAAGAACGCATGAAGTTATCAAATTGAAATTAATATCAAATACTCAAAGTTGCAATCCCTTGAAGCAGTGAAAAAATCAAACGTCTAAATCAACGTAATCAAAAGACCCGGGTGTTTATGTTCCGGAATCAAAACCCATAGGGTACTTTTCGTTGACCTATAATTATGAAATTTGGCAAGAAGCAATGTAATGTAGCACAATTAAAGGAAAAAATCCCGTATATTCAAGAATACCGTAAATTCGTAGTTACATTACAATATTCATATATATATATATAAATCGCAAAAAAAATGAGCTGTTTCCTGCATTTTGACGAGTTTTGCGAACATAAATGTAGGGAACAACTAATTTTTTTTCGCGATTTCAGGTTTGTTCCCATAGTACAAGTTGTTCATAATGATGAGTACAATATGAACCCTTATGAGGTTGTGCGTTATTTAAGTTACAGCTTGTATATATTTTTTTAATACCCATTGGGTATGTAAATACATACCTACATATTACTCCGGAGCCCTCGGTGCGCGACTCCGACTAGACCGGTTTTTATATTAAGTCATCGACTTACCTGGACATTGATCTATCGGAATGCAAATTTTATTTTTATCTCTGGCGTATCCGTCTTCACAGTAGCACATTTCATTGCACTTGATGTTGATGATGGGACAGCTAGTCTGATTCTGTTTGTCGAGTGTTTCGCAGACGTTGTCACATGCACCGCCGCATGAGAAGAATTCGTGAGGACCCGTGCATTTCACTATAATTAACAATTAAATTGGCCACATATTATGTAATATGTAAAACATAAATAAATAACATACATATGTGCTTAGTATGTACTAAGCATCATGTTCTGGGTTCGATACCCTGGTCGGGCAAAGTATTATTGGGTTTTCCATTTGGAATTTCTCAGTACTTGAGTCCCTGACCTTCCCTAAGTCTAGTAGGCATTGTGCCTGGTTGATGATAATAGGTTTCGTCCCCTATTACATGGGATTTATACACAACTGGCGGAATGTGGGTTTACTATAGGTATAAAGGTGGGTTTACTATTTTTGAGGGAATACAGGCTATGTTATAGTAACTATATTTGCCCTATTTCAAGACAAGAGGTACCAGGAGCTGAGCAAGTAGTAGAAGTTCAACAATAATTTTAAGCTACAGAATCTCAATTATAATAATAATAATCAAAATCTCATTTATAATAAGTTTAAAAACCGACAAAAAACTTACGACAATTCTTTGCTGAAATACAATCTCCGAGTTTGTTTCTGAAGAAGTTTGGTTTGCATCGACAGGTGCCGTGGCAGTCCTCTGAAGTTTTGTTAGCGATCAATGGACAGAAGTATTTTTGTCCGATACTTTCGCAAGTTTGCGGCGGACAACTTGGTGGACATGGATCGTAGATCTCATTTGCTCCTTTACATTTTGCTGCAGGAATAAAAGAGTTGGGATCCACAAAGTTTGTTTTAACATGTCAAAATTAGTACTTTTTACAATTTAGAATTACCGATTGATTACATTTAACTTAAGTAAAATTTAACTTTGTAAAAGCACCAATTAACGTAGATACTGCCAATAAAAGCAGTTTTATCATCTTTTATTTCAAGATAGTACTCAATTCCGAAGATTATACTTACGTGGACATTTGTCTTTTGGTATGCATTTACCATAGGCGCCTCTAAGAAAACCTTCGGCACATACGCATCCTGGTTTACATTTAGCAGGTTTATCACATGGGACTGATTCCCCTATCTGTGAGCAATTCTTGACTTGACATCCATCATCAACACAAAGCGAGAATACTTCGTTCTTGCCACAAACTTGTGCTGTGAATGATAAAAACACCTTTGAGATAAATATTGTATTACCAACTTCAATAATCTTTTTGGATTTCTGAAGACTACCTATCATTTGATTAACAACTGAGGAGCGTCGCAACAAAAACCGATATGTCTTAATTAAGACATTATTTTTTTTTAATTTTTTTCTGTTACAAAATGTTTAATTATACACTCTTCAGGAAAGAAATCAATTAAAAAACAGTTACATCCATCTTAAAAAAAAATATCAAAATACTGTGGTCAAATCAAAACCGGCAAATAAATTTTTAAATTCAACATGTTCTTGTTGTTGGATTAAAAACCGATAATTCTTATTAAGTTTTACACAATTCTACAATGGTCGGTTCAAATTCAATCCAGTTCAATACCGACATATCCATTTTGGTTTCGTCAAAAACCGATATATCCAAATGATCGCGTCAAAAACCGATATATCCATACTTGTCCGCCAAGTATCTCCCTAAATTAAGTATCTACCCTCCGTCAAGTTTCACACATCAATTGATGTCACTTTAACTGCAAATTGACATGCTATAATTTTCCACTTTTGTAACATTAAAAAACTTACAAGCTTTTTTTAATTTGTGAAAAATATGGTAAATTCGATATATCGGTTTTCGTTCCGACGCTCCTCAACTATCGTCCTTAGGAAACAGTACCTAAAACTTTATCTGAGCAGAAATGGCAGTCAAGTCATTTCTGCTTAACATAATTATTAGGGAACAAGATATTTAATAAAAAAATACTTACTGCAGTCTTGAGGTAGGACACATCTGTCTGTATTTTCATCCTTTACAAATCCTGTTCTACAATCGCAAGCATTGTCACGGCATTCAGTTATACAGGATACATTTTCTGCATTTTTGTAATTTGAACAAAGTCTTCCACAGTTTATACCACAACCTGCCATTGCGTTTGGGTCACCACCGCATTCAGCTATATCAACAAAATAATTTATTTAAAATATTGTCATAACTATATTTTTATTTAAATCGTATTGAATGTTACTTCCAAATCACCAAAGGCACCATAGGAAGTATGTGATATTATCTAGTGTCTATTACTTCGTGGTTTGGTCATTGGATGCAAAGAAAAGAACATCCCGTGTCCCGTATTTATTTGTTTTATGAGTGATGATGTTCATAAGTAACATAAATAATAACTAATATCTACTTACGACAATCAGTTACTGGAATACAAACTTCTTTGTCATCTCTCACATAGCCCTCTTTGCAGACGCAGTCAACGATGCAATATTTTTGGTCCATTTTTACGCAACCTGTAGGAATTCCTACATCCGTACAACGCCAGGGTCCACATCCACCATTGCTGCAGTTTGAGAGGACCTCGTTGTTGCCACAAGGTGGAGCTAAGGAAAAGATATATGTAGATATTTTCAGCTTCATTTCTACGGAAGTGGTTTTATAAAGGCTATGAAAAGACCCTTCAAGAAGCCGTTATCCGTATATCAAACAAAGTAATTTTCTTCAAACAACATACTAGAAAACGGCTTTCATTAATTTTGGCGTAAAAATTTGCTGTTTAGTGTTTACGGTAGTGCGCATTGTAAGGCACATAAAACGTTTTGCTTATTGGTGCATACAACGGGACAGGGATCATGCGAGTACTCGTATTAAAATATTAACATTTCGAACTTGTCGTTGCAGTTACTCATAATATTATTATAGGCAAGCTAGACATGGATAGTGTCACGGGATGCATATGGCGTGTTCACACTCGTATTGTCACGATTCCATCTAGGATCGATTGGTCCTACCAATGACGATCGTCAATCAGTCCTAGATGGAATGGAAATGCAAGAATACTCTCAAGAAAAGTGTTTTGTTTTGTATGTTATCAACATTGATACATAATCGGAGTTCGCGCAGCTGAGTTTTGGGTCAATAATATTTAACCTTTTTGCCATCGATACTCTAAGAAGAAGGAGAATGATTAAGTCCTGCTTACTGCATTGTTCCAGACGTACGCATTTCTTGACTTTAGGATCGTACACAAAATCGTCTTTGCAAACGCAGCCATCTTTATAACATTTGCATTCAGCTGGTTTGGGACCAGGACAACGTTTGGTGCAGTTTTTGTCACAACCAGGTTCGGCATTTAAGTCTCCACCGCAAGAAACTGTAGGTATAACAACGATACTTTGTTAACTTTTTTCGTACTTAATTCATATAAAATATTTTTTTCATGATTATCTATCAAATACATCGAGACATATAGGAAAGGGTTAGTAAACAATGGGAGCTTGAAGATGGAAATCGTTATCGGAACTGCCCTAGCAACGTAAGGGCAGGAGTGATGACTTGGATTCTTTCATTGGCCAGAAATTGGAACAGGAACAAAGATGTTGAAGTCAATGAGAATTTTGCGTCATCAAAGCAGGCCTAGGAAGCGCTGACGTGACGACTTGGATTCTTTTATGTCGCTGGATGTGCCAGAAATGGCAACGAAAAGAGAGAAGTAGAAGTCTACGGGGTAGACCTTTGCTTAGTAGTAGGACATGCAGGTCGTTTAAAGGACTTTTAGAATAACGCGAACATTATATCATCGCTACTTACCACATTGATTTGGTCGTATACATTTGCCAGTGCTGTCGTCATATACGAAACCTTCTCTGCAATCACAGCCGTTTATTTCGCATATTTCTGTGCAAATCACGGGTTTTGTGCTATTGTAATTAGAGCAACGTCTGCCGCAGTTTTGTCCACAACCTGATACCGCGTTTGGATCTCCTCTGCATGAAGCTGTAAGAAAGTGGAACCCGATAAATATCTATCAACATAGTAATTTGGTACTTAGCCGATATTCTTTAAAGGTAGGTACAGTCAACAGCGCGTCCCTATTAACGCGCGATAATGATGCAGTCATTCGCATGATAAAAAGACTTTGACAGTGACTTTATGTCTAAGCAGTAAGGGTTGTTTTCGTTGTGCAAGTGTTAATAATGACGTGCGGTTCCCCACTGTCAAACTTGCTTGTCATATCGAACACTATATCAGGGTGGCCGGGACCTCGACGCGCAAACTGTTACCACAAAACCAGCGCATGATTCTAGGCCCACCTAGCTTAAAAAAATTCGTCTGGGGAAAAAAATCTTTAATCATATTTTTTAACCGACGAAAAATTTCAAAGCTTTGAAATTTTTCGCCGTTTCAGAATCAAGTTCTGGTGGTTGGTTATGCGTGGGTGTTCCTACCATCCTGTATTTAATTTAAAACTCGGTCTAATAATGATTGTGAAAAAAATATACTAGGTAAACTGATTCTCATAAATACTTACGGCATTTTTCTTTCGGAATACAAGTGCCATTTGCGGCACGTACGAATCCCGCTTTACAAGAACATCCTTTGATGCAATATGCGGGGTCAATTCTGGGACATGGTATTGGAAATCCTAATTGCGAGCAATTCTTCGGTTGACAATCGCTATTGGTACAGCCTGAATAAATTTCATCTTTCCCGCATACTGGTGCTGTTAAAATAATATTTCAATATCAAAATACCTACTACATGTCATTGACGTCGTGATTGACATTTATTTAAATATTATTTTAATTTCAGTGTAACGTTATTTGCCAATATATCATTTTACCGTATTGTGATTATAACAAATGTTTAATTTGTTTTTTATGAAAACACCTGTTTTAATAAAACCATTTACCGTGACAGTTATCGCAAACTCGTGTACAAAGAGTACCTAAGTACATGCATAACAGAATACATTTAAAGGTCGTTTTTACTGGTTAATAGAAGATTTAAAGTAAACTAACGTATTTAAATTTATTATTTTAAAGAATCGCCTTTTTAGGTAATACCTAACGTTAGCAGATCCCTAAGGCACATAGAACTGTCGTTTTAAGAGTTTCCTAAGTATTAATCATCGCTGAAACGGTATCGTAACTTTAGTAATCGCTGAATCTACGGTTTCCTAGCAGAGTGTTTCCGTCATAATTATTTATAACGGACATCAATAATAAAATCTGTCATTTTCACCAGTATTTGATTTTAAAATGTCGAAAATCACTTTTAATTTGGACATTACGGCCGCATGTGGCGGTCACCGGTCTTCTAAGAAACCTGCAGTTAGGTTACATTAGTGTTAATGAAAACGACCATTAAACTCCTTCACATCTCGTAATGCGAAAAATGACGAGCCTTATTATACAAGGTGGCATTCCGACATCGACATGAAACCTGTTACCATGGATTCAGTATATTATTCTAAAACGGTGGTTTTTTTTTTGTGAGTTATTAAAAAAAAAAAATAACCAATGAAAAATTTCTTTGCTAGGGCTAGAATCATGTGCTGAACTCATGGCTACAGTTTTCGCGTCAATGTTCCCTGCCACATACAGGGGTATGTACGTCAAAAATCAATCATATCATTCCAAAATAAAATCACGATTCGTCATGCCGGATATAAATGTGTGAGCAGACAGGTAGGTATAATATAAAAACTTACTGCAGTCTTCAGGAAGAACACATTTTCCTGTGTTATCATCATACCAGAAACCTTCACGGCAATCACAACCGTTATCTTTGCATTTTTTGTTGCATTCTATAGGTTGTTTCTTATTGCGATCGGAGCAATGTCTACCGCAGTTCACACCACACCCCGATACCGCGTTGGGATCCCCACCGCAGGAAGCTGGAAAATTTATAACATTACTCTCTAGTGTGGAATGTCCCCTTTTGTTTGCAAAAAATACAAAATCAAGTTACATTAAAAACTAGATATTGAGCTATCAATTTCAGTTAATGGAATTTGATTTTGTTTTAGAGTGGAATAAGACTGAATAAAGCAACTTCATCAAAACTAAAAAAAAAAAAAATAATGAATAGAAGAATATCGTTAATTGTTTTACAAACACAGATAGTCTAAATTTTAAAAAAATATCTCTGCAATATATACAACTAGGGTGTAAAATTATCGGAAAATAAGTACAAAGAATATTCTAGTGCGGATAAGAAAAACAGCAAGAAACAGTTTCCTGTTTTTCTTATCTGTTTTCTATTCTAAGTAATACAGGAAAAGATAGAACAAGACAGGAACCAAAAAACCGGCCAAGTGCATGTTGGACCATGCACAGTGAAGGGTTTCGTAGTTGTTCGGACGGACAGACGGACATACCTTGTTGACTACGGAACCCTAAAAAGGAATATCTATGAGTACCTTCATAAAGTTAGCGCTTATTTTTAATTGACCGATAATTTTTATTTATAGAACAAAATTGTCGTCGTGATAGGTTTTCAAAACTATTCCTCGTATAAAATTATATGGCGTTGAAAAAATCAGCCATTGGTAAAAAAGAAAGTAGGTCGGGATTCTTCTAAATACTTGATAATTGAATAATAAAACTTCTGAAATAGTATTATTTGCTGTTGTTTTTAAACATAAGACTA
Organism: Eremobia ochroleuca; assembly: GCA_949629135.1. Classification (NCBI taxonomy): domain Eukaryota; kingdom Metazoa; phylum Arthropoda; class Insecta; order Lepidoptera; family Noctuidae; genus Eremobia; species Eremobia ochroleuca. The sequence goes on from OX451388.1 coordinate 9,036,586, forward strand.
TCAAATTAGTCATAACTTTAAAACACATCATTCATGTAAATATAAGTCGTAATATAATAGTTTTAATACTCACGACATTTCTTTATAGGGATACATTTTCCGTGGCTGTTTCTGGCGTATTCATTTTCACAAATGCATCCAGGCTTCCCTGGACAACGTGCTGGATCAGGTCCAGGATTTACAAGTGGCCGTGGGTACCCTACTTGCGTACAATTCAGTGGTCGACCAGCCAAAGAGGGACAGCGAGAGTAGATTTCGTGCTCTCCTTTACAGTTTTGTGCTGGAAGTAAGAAGGGATGAGGAGTTGCTGGTAAGTGTGCACTTTCTTATTGAGAAATGGTTTTAGTGACGCTACTGAGTAATCAATTCAGGCTTACAAAAATGGTCACTTACGACATTGATCCCTTAGTATGCATATGCCGTCGTCATTCCTCACATATCCATCAACACATCGGCATCCTGGCTCACACTCAGGGTCACCAGGCTTTGGGGGAGCCGCACATCTGATTACACTGAGGTCTATATCGCATCGTTGAGGCGGACAGGGGGCGGGGCACAAGTCATACACCTCATTTAGTCCCGGACATTGAGCTGGTGTAAAAAGAAACAGTGTTATTTTTCAAGATCATACACGAAGTAAATACGCCAGGGCTGATAACGTAAAAAAGTGGCTCACGCACAAAAAACAAAAACATTATTCATGGCTCCTGTCAAAAAAGGATCGCAGATCAGCCGTGCGATTCTGTAACCATCTCACCGTGAAAGCTTAGCTGAAGTGAGCGTGGAGTGAGCTGTCATTTGCTAGGGATTAACACTATTAAGTGCTCACTTCACTTATGATTTCACGGTGAGATTTTTACAGAATTGACCGGCTGTAATGGTAGTTGTAGGTAAGATTTGCGTAAATAAATAAACTCAAAATGCCTATGAAATCATTGTACAGATGTTCATTTTAGGAAAAAATACTTTGTTGTGAAAAACAATATAAAATCGTATTTAACATAACCGCTAAAAAACTGAATTCTCTCATGTATTACGCATTTTGAAAAGACGTTTTTATCGCACAAGGTTCAGACATTGACGCTACTGTAACTATTGTGTGTGATTTAGGAAAAAGAAGTCACTTACGACACAGATCTCTCGTAACACAAATGCCGTCAGGGTTTCTCACAAAACCGTCAGCACATCGACAGCCTGGCTCACACTCAGGGTCACCAGGTCTTGGAGGGGGCATACAATCAATCAGTGTCTCATCCACATCACATCGACGGGGAGGACAAGGGGCGGGACAAATGTCGTACACTTCATTCGGACTCGTGCATTGAGCTGTTTTAAGGAAACGGGAATTTCTCAAAATTAGTAGGTAAATTTTAAGATATATAGATAAAAAAAATGCGAATAGACCACCAATTAGTTTGAAAATAAAGTCTTGTTAATTTAGTTACAATCCCAATTTAACAGGAGCCATACTGATTTGGAGATGCAGCGTAAGCAGGAACAAATGCCGCACTCAACTACTCAAGGTAATAGGAAGGAGGAACGTGAAGTTTTAGTCGGTAAAATTCTAACATGACCCTCTAATCTTACCTAAGCCTCGCTCCAGAAGGAACCCTCCTTGTAGGGAGCATGATATTATGGTCAAGTTTTTCTACTCACGACAGTCACATTCAAGAACACAGTTTCCCTCAGCATTTCGTGAGTATCCGTCACTACATCGACAGCCAGGTTCACAGTCACAGTCTTCTATTGCAAGACACGATACTGCAGCTATGTTCACACCGCATAGACGAGGTGGGCATTCAGAGAAACATGGGTCTAATGTTTCATTCTTGGCGCAATCGTATTCTGTAATGGAAATAATTAGTCGTAAAAAATAAATAGTTTGATAAAGCTAGGTCACGTGAAAAATCTCCCATTTCTGAATCATCTGAATCAAAACGAAAGTCGAATTTGATTTCAAATTTAAAAACTAATTATTGGAATAAACATTATTTTTTTTTCAACAACCACATCATAATCGATTTTGAAAAATAATAAAATACTTACTACACTCTTTTTCAGGGATACATGTACCAGCTATGTTTTTAAGAAAGCCGTCTGCGCATCTACAACCAGGTTTGCAGTCACTAGAACCAGGTTCAGGTGCAGGGGCACAAAGAATCAGAGCTTTGTTGATCCCACATTCCCTTGGCGGACATGGATTCGGGCAGAGGTCGTAAATTTCATTAGGTTCCTTACATTTGCGATGAGCTGGAACGAAATAATAAGATAAAATAATAATTGAAATAAATCAAATATTATATAAGAAATTTATACGTTTAAACGTAATTTATACGTGTAAATTAGATAATAACTATTTCTATGTGCTATTTATGCGGTTACTGTTTTTTTTTTTTTAATTTAGGAACTAACCAGCCGGTCGATTCTGTAAAAATCTCACCGTGAAATCATAAGTGAAGTGAGCACTTAATAGTGTTAATCCCTTAGCGAATGACAGCTCACTCCACGCTCACATCACCTACGCTTTCACGGTGAGATGGCTACAGAATCGCACGGCAGTTATCATATATAGTCTAGTTACAATACATTGAATTTACTTACGATTACCATGACCACTTTTTTCAGAATAGGGACCAGCGTGTTTGGTTCCTAAAAGATTGAGATTTGTTTTAATCATCTCCCTTTGAAATTAATTTCAATGACCACTGATTTTTTATATATGTTTTAAAACTCAGTTTAGGTTATGACTCGCTCAGAATATTTAATAATATCAATTTTTTTATTAATTTTGTACGTATGAATTGCCCAGGATATAATATTAAAAACTTAAATTTGTTTATCAATTAAAAACGCCATTTTTACCAGAACTGAAGTTTACATTAATCCTTGGTAATAATCATGTTTGTTTACATAGTTGAGCTTAAGCGTCATGAAAAGAGACCGTACCTTCAGAGAGCGTTATCAAAGCCGTATTTGCCACTATGGCTAGTACCACGAGTGGCTTCCACATTATCACCAACAACACTGTCTGTGGTGCTTATCAAGGCTATTTACCTCTTATATACCTTCTCAAACGACTTCGTGCACTTGTTTCAATATGGATGGTATAAAACAATAATCTTCCAGTCACCGTATTATGATTAAATGTAATATTTTTTTGTATCTATTGTTTTTTTTTATTGTATACTTAACACATGTGTAAGTTTTCCATGGTAGGTATGTACGTCAACAATTGAATGATGAATCACAATTTATTGAGACTGTCGCAGTTAAATGGATAAATTAAACTATTTTATCGTTTATAAAAACATGCACCATAAACAGATATTTTTTCTTTAAATGGCGAATATTTCCGTTACCCCCCTAATGGGTTCTATAAAAATATGAAACAATAAAACAAAAGCACAATGGATAATCTTGAATGGAAACAGTGCCCAAAAAAAAAAAAATACCGTGGCATTATGAATTACGTCTGTAATTTATGCCTTCAGGGAGTAGTTTAATCGATACGAAAGCATGTTTCGATTCACTTGGAGAAAAAAAGATATGTGAGGAAGTAAGATGGATTTAATAAATGGAAATATTTAACTCATTCTTAGTTAAAATGAAGCTCAATTGTTAAAAAAGTGCATCATTAGAAGCGCAGAAAGTTTTTAGAGGTTGAGTTATTTTGAAATTACTGAACCTCTAAAAACTTTTTGCGCTTCATTAGCACATGTCAATTAGTTTTGAGAGCATAAGTTAAATATGTTCCTTTATTAAATTAATTTAATTTCCTGACATATCTTTTTATTCCAAGTGAATTCAGATAATTGCTGTCTTAGGATTAATTTAACTACTACATCAAAAATCATCATATTTTATAATGCTACAATTAACTTTAGGTCTGGTACGGCGTTACCCATTCTACTTTAGAAATAAATACATGCTTGTTTTTATTAATTTATTAAATTCAAGCAAATAATTAGCTGCGCGCCATTGCATTTTAATTAACTATTTGAATTACTATTAGTTATTTGAATTCGTGTATAGCTGTAGTAGGTATCGTTATTTTACGGGCCACGATTCGAATATTTGAGAAATATTGGCAGGCGTTTTGAGCGTTTTGTAATAAAAACACCAACCTTCCATTTTGATTCGGTAGTTGCTTTTCTTAAAGCCGGATTCATTTCACTGTGCTATGTCGTGTCGTGACGCCTTCTGACGCAGTGTTAGCCTATCTAAACTCGTTGTGATTTGACGTAGTCCTACGTGTCGATTTTGTAAAAATCTCTCCGTGAAAACTTACGTGGAGTGAGCTGTCAGTCTCATCCCACTGATGTTAGGGATTGGGCAAGCAAACGTTTACAATCATAATCGAGATTTTAGTAATATTTTTTTGTGCTAATTCTATTGATCATTTTATATAATTTCAAAGCCAGTATTTTAGTTGCCAAATCATTATTATTTTGTGAAATTTTAAAATAAAATGGCAAAACAGAAACTGAGTCAAAATCTGAATGTTGTTTTTTTTCTTTTTTTCCTAGACTAGTCCTTATATAGCCTGAGGCGCGGGCGCGTCACGCACGAACAATAAATAAATTAAAACATACGTTTAAGATATATGGCTACTAGACTGATGACAATACGCATCGAAATTGTTTGTTATTATGAGCGATATATAATAATTATGACGATCGAGTCTAGTAAAGGCTGCGACGATGTTGATGTAGCGTTTTTATTAACCCAAATCTATTCAATTAGAATTGAATAGATTTGGGTTAATAAAAACGCTACTCGTTAAATCTAAGTGTCTAAACACACTATGCCGAAGTTACGCGACCGAAGTTCAGCATAATTACGCCTGCAATGCTATTTGAATTACTGACGACACACTATGCCGAAATTACGTCGCGTCATAGCATACAGCCTAACTTCAGTCGGGCGTAAGTTCGGGTTTCGTACCTCGAAAGTAATAACAAGATTACTTTGTTTTGCGTCTGTCTGTCCAACTGTGTAGATAACACGACACGACGCCACGACAGCGCTCGAGATACTGAATACACACACAAAGTTTCGGAACTGAATATCTGCCGCGTAAGTTCGGCACTTATGGTGTGTCATATCAGCCGAATATGTTGGAACGTAAAATCAGCCGCCGAACTTCGGTCGCGTAACTTCGGCATAGTGTGTTAAGACACTAATTGTATAAAAGCGTTACTCGGTCATCTCTTCTAAGAGATAACCGAGTATATCAAGTCATCGAGTGCTAACGGTGTACCTGGCTGACGGACCATAGAATGTAATCCCACGTAGTGTGTGGCGTGATCACTTTACCCGATTCACGACATTTCGTGAATCGAGTGAAGTGATAAGATCACGCCGCGATTGCGCGGTAGACACTGTCAGATTTGTTTTTACTTATTTAACTTGTAACGCGTCACGTATAAGAAAATTAAGAAAATGCCAACGTCCAATAAGTGCAAATATTTTATTGCATATAGGTACCTACTTAGGTAACTCGTCGATGCCAATAATAAAAGAATAATCAACAGATAGGTACTATTACATTATTCAAGAGTTCAACTGACACTCACGCGTAGTAAGTGGTCTTCTTGGTACATTTTTTACCTAATAAAGTGTATCCGGTTCACCAGACTATGTACAGACGCCAGCACAACAAGTTACTACATTCTGTCAAATTTCTTTAAGCTTTTGAACGCCAATCACTTGTGTACAACGAACTTGTATACAAGTGATTGGCGTTCAAAAGGTTAATAGTCTTTCAACTTTATTTCTAAAGTATAAGGTACAACATTGATTGGGAAAATTTGACAGTTTCGAGTAGCTTCATGTGCTGGCGTCTGTACCATTTAGGTTTCAACAGCTCAGGTTCGCTCGGGTGCGTTTTTCAGATTTCGATCTTTTTTTTGCGCATTGGATTTTCAACGCACTGCCCAACACCCAGAGTTGAAAATCCAGTGCCCGTTAATATCCCGCTGCGATATTATTACATCCGTGTGAACGTGGGCATATCAAGTTAAAAAAAAAACGAGTGTTTATTTGGTCTAATATGGCCGGCTAGAGGAATTGTTATTAGAACGAACTATGACAATTTTATAAAATAATTTATGAACTAGAAATGTTGCATTCTTTATTCTTTTTTAGGGTTCTGTAACCAAAGAGTATAACGGGACCCTATTACTAAGACTCCGGTGTCCGTCCGTCCGTCCGTCTGTCACCAGGCTGTATCTCATGAACCGTGATATTTAGATAATTGAAATTTTCACAGATGATGTATTTCTATTGCCGCTATAACAACAAATACCTACTAAAGAACAGAATAAAATAAATATTTAAGAGGGCTCCCATACAAGAGACATGATTTTTTTGCCGTTTTTATAGATAATGGTACGAAACCCTTCGTGCGCGAATCCGACTCGGACTAGGCCGGTTTTATTTTATGAAAACTACGTTGATATTCATTTGTAGTACTATGTTATATATGGCAGGGACACGAGCAACCCTGTTACTATGGATTCAGTACATGATTCCGAACCCTCGGGCGTTGGAATTTTTCGCTGGTTTCAAAAAAAAATGCCTTTCCATACATTTTGACCGCGTAGGTATTGCACTTTTATATGAAACAGATTTTTTTTTTTTGTTAGCCGACTAAACATTTCTACGCTAGGGGTCTAGAATTATGTGCTTAATTCATGGCCATCCTATATTTAATTTTAAGTGCAATTCTCTTTTACTGAATTAAGTAATCTAATGATACATCAGTCGAGGCTACGGTGAATGTACGAGTATCTTCAGAGCCCCACACATGGTAGTGAAGGAATCCTTAGGTTTTAATCGGTAGGAATCCCACTGACCCTCCGTTCTCCCCAACGGAGGGCATCCAACAGGATTTACCCTCAAAAAAAGGTTCTAATGATACAAGGTTTGTAGGAAATAAAACTTGCAGTGATAGAATCAATAAAATATATTTTCTTTACCTTTTATTCAAATCTTCTTTGGCTTTTTACAGTGTATTTGAATATGTTTTAACGGGAATCTTACTTACAATTAACAAATCAGAAATATATACATATATGTATATTCTTCCCATGGACCCGTGAAGGCGTGAGTTTATGTAGATATTTATGTAGGTACGTAAATTATATTATATTTGAAAATACTAACGTCCGCATTCTTCTTTTGGTACACAGATGCCATTAGGTTCCCTTAAATATCCTTCCTTGCAAAGACATCCCTTTACACAAGAGTTTGGATCTATTTTCACACAAGGGACTGGCTTTCCTAATTGAGAACAATTTTTAGGTTGACATTGACAGTTGATACATCCCGAATATACTTCATCCTTTCCGCATATTGGAGCTGAAGGAGTGCAATTATACATTTTTTATTTTGGTCGACGGTAACGAAATTTGTTGGTCACGTAACATTTCTGCTGGGGAGTATGTTGCACTACTTCTTCTTCCCAACGAAAGTACTAAGTGGTTTTAGGTATATGTGTGATGCGAGCAAACAGTCGAATAATGATCTGCGTATTTCCTTATATACAGTACCAAGCCATAAAAACCAAAATAAATCGGATACATTGATAAACGTAGAACTAACACAATTTGGTAATGTTGGTCGCATCGAAGGGAGTGCTGCACATTTGCCGCGCTCCCTTCGATGTGCGAGCGCGATTCCTTTCGATACCGTTAGGGTGCGTTTCCACAGAAGCGGAGCTGGGCGAAGCGGAGCGGAGACGTGTAGGAATCGTCCAATCATAGACGAGACGAGTGACACGATGAGGATTTCAACCATTGTGATTAGTCGATTCCTGCACGTCTCTGCTCCGCTTCGCCCAGCTCCGCTTCTGTGGAAACGCACCCTTACCGGATAATAAGCAATGGTGAGGCGCTTACTTATTATCGAAACTCGAAAGCTTATGTGTCAGAGGTCTACGACTTCAACTCGGTCAAAATCGACAAATACTTTAGTGACGTGCTGCCTATTGCCTACGGTGTACCGCAAGAAAGTGTCTTCAAAAGAAATTACATAAGTATGTCTTTAATATATATTGTCAGGGCCTCACTGTTGCGAATATTTAAAGAAAAAAGAAAATAGCACCTTTGTCTGATTTAATATTGAACGCAATAGTTTTTAAGTATTTCCTTTTTGTTTTATTTTGTTTTACCATTTAGTTTTTTTCAGATTTTGTTTGAAAAAGTGTCACTAAAAAATATATATATTTAAATAGAAATGTAAAACGGAGCTACGTCTGCCAACAAACTGCTTTGCAGTTTGGCAGAGGTAAGAAATATGTACTGTAAAGTATTATTGGGAATAAACACTTTTTCATTTCATTTTTTTTTAGTTTTCACGTTGTTTTTGGTGTTCATCTCTGTAATATGAAAATTCGATTAAATTCCGGAAACATAGTTTCTTTTGCCGACGACACCGCCATCACCTTTTTCGTCAGCTCGTGGTCTAGTTTCCAAACTACCGCTCAGAAGGGATTTGATGTCGTACGTAGCTAGCTTATGTCTCACTCACTTACCTTAAATACCTCTAAAACAAAACTCATTACTTTCTCTATCAACATTACATCACAACCTTCGACTGCAGTAACCTTGCAAGCTCACACCTGTCAATTAACCACAACAAACTGCAACTGTTCATTAATTGCATCTACTAATACAATTAAATACCTTGGTATTACCCTAGACAAGCATCTCAACTTTAAAGCACATACTACTCTCCTGACCGGCGTGTCCACAAACTGTTTTTTTTTTTCCCTAAGACACGTTGCCAAAGTACATGTTATATTGTCCGTATATTTTGCAATGTGCCAGTCTGTAATTTCTTACTGTATTACAAGTTGGGGTGGTGCTGCTAAATCAATTTTCAAGCCTCTCGAGGTAGCGCAGCGAGCAGTCCTGAAGGTGGCCACTTTTCGACCAATACTTTATCCTACCTTTGTCCTCTATCAGAAGCCGTTGGTCCCGGCTGTCATTCGTAGATCTTTCACAGTCGTTACGGGTGTCAGAAGCCCGAAAATCTGACAACCAGTCTTACCTAGGGGTATCGTATTACCCAGTAACTGGGTTGTGGAGGTCAGATAGGCAGTCGCTTCATGTAAAATACTGGTATTCAGCTGCATCCGGTTAGACTAGAAGCCGACACCAACATAGTTGGGAAAAGGCTAGGCAGATGATGATGTCCTCTGTCAGAAATGCAAGGTCTTTACCGTCCGCCAAATGTTTATACTCAGCAGGATGCAACAGCACACTAACACTCCAATTGAACGTCGGCTGACATTACCCAGAGAAAGAAATAGTGTAAGTATGCACTGTACCTCATCCATACTTTTAAAATAAGATTATTTTTATATCAAGGACCATTTCTATATAATAGAATGAATGCAATAATTCCACTGCAAACTTGCTGTAAGCTAACATGCAAACAGCGGATTACTGAATTTCTTTCTACCATAAATTATGATGATACCGAATCCGTTCTTACAACAATGAAGTAACTCGTAACACAGAAACACACACACTCTCACATCCACACACACACACGCACACAAATACATACACATGCGCACGCACTCACACATTCTTGTACTGGACTTTTATTTGTTTAAAATTCTGTTAGTAATAATATGTAACAGTCTAAAAAATACTCTTGTCCTATTTTCGGGAATTGAGGGCTGTTTGTCCTTAATACAGGCTACTATGTTACCTAGCTAAGCTATATATATATAATGTAGGATAAATGCATACATAAATACAAACTAATTTATAAAAATAAATAACATCTCTTTTTTATTTGGGATATTTATCCAAAAAAAAAGTAATTTTGAACAAATGACTTTTGATTTTGATTTTACATTAAAACTTAGTACATTGTTTGGGACAAACGCATTTTCTGGTATTCGTATCAAGTACAAAGCCTTCTTTACAGTCGCAAGCATTCAGTTTGCATATTTGAATACATGTTACGGGTCCTTTGTTGTAATTGGAGCAAAGTCTACCACAGTTGATACCACAGCCTGATTCCGCGTTTGGATCTCCACCGCATGATGCTGTAAAGAAAAAAAGCTTGTAAAAATAATATAAAACTCTATAACTGTATGAAAAAGCCCAGTCTCTTAATTCAGTTTCGTTATAAATATGTTTGGCCCATGAATATATTTTTTGAGAATTGGGTAAAAACAATGAATTTTTTGTCAATGCAGTATTTGAGAAATATTTTGTATCTTTGAAAGAATCACCAAAATACTTACGGCATTCCTTCTTAGGTATACAAGTTCCGTAATTATTCCTTACAAAACCGTTATCACAGATGCAAGCTGGTTGTCCTAGACATCTGGAATCACCTCTTAGTGAATTTCCTCTACACCTTAATGGGAAACCTAGCTCTGTACACTTCTGTGGTTCACATAAGGAGTCTGGGCAAAACTCAAACCGTTCGTTTTTACCACAAGGCGGTTCTGTAATAGAAAAGTCAGGTATAAGTTCAGATTTTTTCACATGAGTTGAGTATTTTGATTACTAGCGGACCGCACCTGCTTCGCACGGTTTTTACGACTTCACAGAATATTGAGATTTTTGCATGGTTATTAATGTTTTATATACATAAACATTCCGGAATAAATTATTGAAATTACCGTGTAAACCGTATCAAAATCCGTTGCGGAGTTTAGAAGATCAACGCGGTCACAAATACGAAAAGGGACTTTGATTTATAATATGTATACATGACTACATCAGTAGCGCATCAGTAGCATGCCGAATAATTTATGAATCATTCGCTTTTTCGCGTTTTTTTCTCTTATGTTGCTGTGCCCTTACAGGGTCCACAACTGTATCTTAGCTTTAAGCCTATTTGTAACACCTTTTTTCACATTATTGTATGCAAATAAATGAAATGAAATGAACTGATCCAAAATCTTAGGAAACGACTCTTCAGTAAGTCAAAAGAAGATGGAGGGTTAAGCTGGACTTCTATTCAAAAGAATGCCCCAGACAGCAACACACAGATACAATTGGAACTAGCGAAAGGAGGCCTTGCATTCATGAGGTGCTCTTATTTAAAAACTATACACAATCTTAACCGAGGATAATTTCTACATAAAACTTACTTGGACATTGTTTAATTGGTACACAGGTCCCATTCTTCGCCCGTAAGTATCCGTTTTGACAAACACAGCCCCCAATGCATTTAATAACATCAATACAAATAACAGGTTGCCCTAACTGTGAGCAATTCCGCTTTCCACATCCACCGTTAGCGCATGAATCATAGACTTCGTTCTTTTTACAAGTAGGTGCTATGGAAAAATATAAGATCTTATTATTATGTAGCAAATAAAGGATTAACCAGAATAATCAGGAGAAAATAAGGATAATTTTGAGTGTGAATAAATATAGCAGGAAGAGAAGATCATAAAAACAGTCATCATAATCAGCGTATGACGTGCGACCGTTATACGCTGATTATGATGACTGTTATTGAGTGTTGGGACACAGGCCTTCTCTCTGTGAGACGGGGTGGGCCGTAATCCACCACGCGGGCCCAGAGCGGGTTGGTATATGTCACATGTCTTCGAATTTTTGGTTCTAGAACATGCCGGTATCCTAACGATGTTTTCCTTCACTGCCTTGAAAGCAACGGTGTAGAAAAAAAAATACACAAAGTAAAGCGCCTACTTGGGTTCGAACCCACGACTTACAAACTCGTAAGTCGGGGCACTCCCACTGGATTACCACTGCTCCAGTGTTACTCATAAAAACAATGGATGTATTGAAAGATGTAACTGCTATGCTAGAAAGGAGGTAATACAGTCATCCTCTAGCTGATCGCGATCTATGGTAGCGGAAGATATATACAAGGTTTAACTTAAATAAAGTACAGCCTCTTAAGGGGTAATTGTACTCATCATTATGAACAACTTCTACTATGGGAGCAAACCCGAAATCGCAAAAAAAAAACCAACTGTTCCCTACATTTAAGTTCGCTTAACTCGTCAAAATGTAGGGAACAGTTGATTTTTTTTCGCGATGTCATCAGTCAAAAAATAAATAACAATGTTTGTCACATTGCAGTCACTAGAACCAGGCTTAGGTGCAGTGGCACAAAGAATCAGAGCTTTGTTGATCCCGCATTCCCTTGGCGGACATGGATTCGGGTAGAGGTCGTAAATTTCATTAGGTTTCTTACATTTGCGATGAGCTGGAACAAAATAATAATATGTACATTGAAATAAATGAAATACTTCTGCCTGAAATTTTTACGTTTAAATTAGATAATAACTATTTCTATTGTGCTATTTATTTATACCAGTTATCATATTTATCATGTAAGTAATTCAATGAAGTGTCGAAATAGTCTAGTTCGATACATTGAATTTACTTACGATTACCATGACCACATTTTCAGAATAGGGACCAGCGTGTTTGGTCCTAAAAGTTTACACTATGAATTGCTCAGGATTTATATCTTGAGCAATTCATAGTCTAAACATGTCAATCATGTCAATTAAAAAAAAAAAACATTTTCTACAGAACTGAAGTTTACATTTTATCCTTGGTAACAATCATGTTGGTTTACATAGCTGAACTTAAGCGTCATGAAAAGAAATCGTACCTTCAGAGGGCGTTATCAAAGCCGTATTTGCCACTATGGCTAGTACCACGAGTGTCTTCCACATTATCACCAACAACACTATCTGGGGTGCTTATCAAGGCTTAGCTTTTTTACCTTTTATATACCTGCTCAAACGACTTCGTGCACACGTTTCAATATGGATGGTATAAACCAATAATCTTCCAGTCACCATATTATTATGATTAAATGTATTTTTTTTAATATTAATTTTTTTTTATGTGTACTTAACACATGTGTAACTTTTCCATGGTAGATATGTACGTGAAATATTGAATGATGAATCACAATGTATTGAGACTGTCGCAGTTAAATGGATAAATAAAATTATTTTATCGTTGAATAAAAACATACACCATAAACAGATTATTTTTATTTAAATGTCGGGTATTTCAGTTGATTAGGGTACCTTAAAATGGGCACCGTACCCAAAAAAAAAATACGTTAGCATTATGAACTACGTCTGTATTTTGTGCCTCCAGGGAGTAGTTTAATTAATCCTAGGAAAGCATGTTTCGATTCACTTGGACAAAAAAGATATTTGAGGAAGTAAGATGGATTTAATTAAGAGAAATATTTAAATTATTCTTACTTAAAAAGAGACTCAATTACTAAGAGCGTTCACGCCGTACCTACGGCATTTCATACAAGCTTTCAAGCCCTTGTTTTTTGAAATTAATGAACTGATTTTAATAAAAATTCTTACGCATAAGCAGGTATATAAAGTTCTAAACAGTTAGCAAAGAACATTTTCGAAATGTCTTATTTAAAAAAGATAACTCGAAAACTTAAAATCGGTCTAATTTGGCAGAAACACTATTTTTCGAAAATGTTCTGAAATAGCTTTTTAGACCTTTGTAACCTGCTTATGCGTTTCATTAAAATCGGTTCATTCATTTCCAAAAACAAGTGCTTGAAAGTTTGTATGAAATGCCGTACAGTGTAAACGCTTTTAAAAAAGTGCATCATTAGAAGCGCAGAAAGTTTTTAGAGGTTCAGTAATTTCAAAAAGTGTCCATCATTAGCGGGTCAATAAGTTTTGATAGGATAAGTTAAATATGTCCCTTTATTAAATTAATTTAATTTCCTGACATATCTTTATTCTCCTAGTGAATTCAGATAATTGCCCTCTTAGGATTAATTAAACTACTCCACGAGGGCATCAAAAATCAAAACAGTTCATAATGCTACGATACACGATAATTTACTTGAATTCGTGTATAGCTGTAGTGCTTATGGTTTTTTTTACGGGCCACGATTCGAAGATTTGGGAATAATTGCCAAGCGTTTTGTAATAAAAAACACCAACCATCAATTTTAATTCGGTTATTTATTTTCTTATCTTATTCTTATAAAACTACGTTGATATTAAATTGTAGTACTATGTTATATAGTGTGGCAGGGACACGCGCACCCTGTTGCCGTGAATTCAGTGCATGATTCTGAACCCGGGCGTTGGAATTTTTCGCCGCTTTAAAAAAAAAATATTTAACCATACATTTTGACCGCGTAGGTAGACTTTGCACTTTTCTATGAAAGAGCAGTTTTTTTTTTTTTGATAGCCGACTGAATATTTCTACGCTAGGGGGTCTAGAATTATGTGCTGAATTCATGACCATTCTGTACAAGGTCATAATAAATAATTAGATTAAGATCCTATATTTAATTTAAAGTGCAACTCTCTTTTACTAATAAATAATCTAATGATACATCAGTCGGGGCTATGGTGAATGTACGAGTATCTTCCGAGCCCCGCTCATGGTAGTGAAGGAACCCTTAGGTTTTAGTCGGTAGGAGTCCGACTGACCCTCGTTTCACCCCGGCGAAGGGCATCCAACAGGATTTACCCTCAAAAAAAGGTTCTAATGATATAAGGTTGGTAGGAAATAAAACTTGCAGTGATAGAATCAATAAAATATATTTTCTTTACCTTTTATTTAAATCTTCTTTGGCTTTTTACAGTGTATTTGAATATTTTTTAACGGGAATCTTACTCAAAATTAACAAATCAGAAATATATATATGTATATTCTTCCCGTGGACCCCATGGGAAGAAGGCTTGAGTTTATGTAGATATTTATGGGTTGGTAGGTACGTAAATTATATTATATTAGAAAATACTAATGTCCGCATTCGTCTTTTGGTATGCAGATGCCATTAGGTTCCCTCAAATATAATTCTTTGTAAAGACATCCCTTAATACAGATCTCTTCTTTTTCTTTTGGATCTATTTTCACACAAGGGACTGGCTTTCCTAATTGAGAACAATTTTTAGGTTGATATCCTGATAATATATATATCCTATATATTGTTGACAGGCCTGTTGGTCTAGTGGTCAGTGGTCCTGACTGCTATGCCCAAGGTCGTGGGTTCGATTCCCACCTAGGACACATGTTTGTGTGATGAGCGCGATCATTTGTTCTTTGTCTGGGTGTAATTTATCTATAATATGTATGTATTTAGAAATATATATGTATGTTTATCAGTTGTCTAGTACTCATAGCACAAGCTCTGCTTAGTTTGGGACTAGATGGCGTTGTGTGAAAGTTGTGGAATATTATTATTATTATTATTATTATATCCACCTTTGATACATTCCGAATATACTTTATCCTTTCCGCATATTGGAGCTGAAACACCTATACATTTTTAATTTTGGTCGATGGTACCTAACGGAATTTGTAGGTCACGTTACATTTCTGCTGGGGAGTTTGTTGCACTACTTCTTCTTCCCAACAAAAGTACTATGTGGTTTTAGGTACGTAGTGCGGTCCAGGAGTTCTTAGCCTAACATAGAAAGAAGAAGTTCATAAATAAAAAAAACTGTGATTATTTTTCAATATATTCTCCATTTATTTTAACACACTTTTCAGAGCGTCAGACTAAAGCTTTTATGCCACTATAAAAATATGATGCATGTTTATAGTCAAAATGGTCGTGCACCACCTGTTTAATTTCATCGTTGCTGTTAAATCTTTTACCCCTTAACTCGGCCTTCAGCTTTGAGAACAAAAAATAGTCGGACGGGGCCAGAT
Source organism: Eremobia ochroleuca (assembly GCA_949629135.1). Classification (NCBI taxonomy): domain Eukaryota; kingdom Metazoa; phylum Arthropoda; class Insecta; order Lepidoptera; family Noctuidae; genus Eremobia; species Eremobia ochroleuca. The sequence continues at coordinate 9,052,269 of OX451388.1, forward strand.
CAGGGCTAGATGGTGGGTGTTCAATCTCTGCGAAGCCACATTCGTAAACAGTAGCCTTGGAAACCGAAGCAGTGTGGACTGGAGCATTGTCATGAAGCAAGCGCACACCTCGGCTGATTTTGCCGCGCCTCCCCGCACCCCTCGCAGTCACAAAATATTGCAGCCATCACTTTTTTGGCGCTTTGAGTGACCTTTTCTTTTTTGGCACGAGCTCTTCTTTCCGATGCCACTCCATGGAATCTTTTGGATGTCGGATCATAGTAAAAGACCATAGTTTCATCACCCGTTACAATTGATCGGATTACACATTCTTGGTCTTCGTGGCAAAGCTCTAAAAATCGCTCACAACATTCTACTCGACGCTGCATTTGCACTGCGCTGAGAATTCGAGGCAACCACCTTGCACTCATTTAGGATACTTAGAAAACTTGTTGTGGAAATGCCGGTTTGTGCTGCCATTTCTTTTGTTTTTAGGCGCCGGTCACTTAGAACAATTTCTTCCACTGATTTAATGTTTTCCGGAGTAGTCACCGTCACAGGACCTTCCGCACGTGGGTCATCTTCTAATGATTCTCGTCCCCAGCAAAACAACTTAGACCAATTTTTAACTGTTGAAAATGTTGGACACAAGTCAATGTAAACAGCCTCCATTCTGTTTTTGATTTGTATTGGCGTTAATCCTTCTTTGGTCTAAAACTTGATAACAGCGCGAAACTCAATTTGAGACATTTTTTAAAACAACTTGACTGAGTGGTCGATCGAGCTCTACTACAATGAAATGGATTGAAGCAGCAAGTTGAAACTTTGTGTAAAGCTTGTTGAGACTTGTCACTGACGCTCGCATAAATATTTTTGCGAACGCACTTTATTTACTATATGAGGCCAAGAACTCATGGACCGCACTACGTATATGTGTGCTGCGAACAAAAAGTCGAATAATGATCTGCGTATTAATAAACATAGAACTAACACAATTTGGTAATGTTGGTCGAATGTGCCGCGCTCCCTTCGATGTGCGAGCGCGATTCTTTTGTTATTAAGTATATAGGCCCTTGCTTATTATCCAAGCTCAAAAACTTAGGCGTCGGAGGTCTACAACTTCAACCCTTTCATTCTTATCTCTCAGGCCGCTCACAGACGGTCAACATCGACAAATACTTAAGTGACGTGCTGCCTATTGCTGACGGTGTACCGCAAGACAGTGTCTTAGTTCCCACGTTGTTTTTGGTGTTCATCAATGATCTCTGTGATATGAAATTAAATTCCGGAAACATAGTTTCTTTTGCCGATGATACCGCCATCACCTTTTTAGACAGCTCGTGGTCTAGTCTCCAAACTACCACTCAGAAGTGATTTGATGTCATACGTAGCTGGCTTATTTCCCACTCACTTACCTTAAATACCTCTCAAACAAAACTCATTACTTTCTCTATCAACATTACATTACAACCTTCGACTCCAGTAACCTTGCAAGCTCACACCTGTCAATTAACAACACCAAACTGCAACTGTCCATTACTTGCATCTACTAATATGTACAATTAAATACCTTGGTATTACTCTAGACAAGCACCTCAACTTTAAAGCACATAGGAGTACTACTTTCCTGACTGGCGTGTCCACAAACTGATTTATTTTTTTAAAACTTTAAGACACCTTGTCAAAGTATTAGGTCATCCCACTTCCAGTGTCATATTTTTTATTTCCAATATTTATGTATTGCGCAATAGTATGCAATAGTTAATACATGTGTTGTCTTGTACAATCATGTCAGTTTAATTTGGTGTGTTGTATTGTCAAGACGTGCATTGATTTAAGATGGAAGATTTAAAAAAATCTATTAATGTAGTGGAGCAACGTATATTTCTAAAGTTTTGTGCTTTACTCAACTACTCTGGAGGAGTTGCGCACGACTTACTGGTAAAGTGTGTTGGTCGTAACGCCTTAAATAAAAGAACCTTACAGCGATGGCTTGAAATGTACAAGCAAGGAAGAACCATAGCTGAAGATGAGCCGCGAGCACCTCGATCATTATCATCGACTAGATTAGAAGCAAGGGGCAAAATCAAGGAAGCACTACGTCAGTCACGTAGGGTCAGTGTCAGTGATTTCTCCACTCAACTTAACATTCCTCATTCCACTATACATAGAGTACTCACGGAGGATTTATGTCTGGTCAATAAAAGTGCAGTGTGGGTGCCCCACACTCTGAACACGGATCAGAAGGAGTTTCGTTATGAAACTGCGCGTAGCCATTTATCGTGGTATCGCCGTAAGAAAAATATACTTAATAGATTCATATGCCTTGATGAAACTTGGGTCGAATTTTATACTCCTCGTCAAAAACATCAGTCACGATGTTGGGTGAAACCGGGCACTTCAGCTGAACATTTACCACGTGCAGAGCTACATGAACGAAAAATACTACTAATAGTAGCTATGGATGTAACTTATGATGAAAATACAACTATGACTGGAGAGCGATATAAGTAATTTTTAGAAGAAAATATTCCTATTTGGGCAGACGAACATCATATAACGAGTCCTATAATTTTACATGATAACGCCAGACCGCACAAATCAAAAATAGTTCAGAATTTAATTGAAGATAAAGGATGGATTGAAATTATTCAGCCGCCATATTCCCCGGATATGAATCCTTGTGATTTCAATTGTTTTGGCCATGTGAAGAGGAAATTGTCGGGTCCTCGATACAATAGCAAAAAGGAGTTAGATATTAAACTAAAGAGCATTATTGATGAATTAAATGAAAGTGGTACTTTAAATGGTGTTCAAGATTTGCCAGCAGTCTGGGAGCAAGTGATTAATAGTGGTGGAGATTATTGATTAGTGTCACAAGGTTATATAGTATAGTAGTCAGTTTTTGTAAAATAATAATAGTAAAAAAATATGACACTGGAAGTGGGATGACCTAATACATGTTATACGGTCCGTATATTTTGCAATATGCCAGTCTGTAATTTCTTACTGTATGACAAGTTAGGGTGGTGCTGCTAAATCAATTCTCAAGCCTCTCGAGGTGGCGCAGCGAGCAGTCCTTAAGGTGGCCACTTTTCGACCAATACTTTATCCTACTTTTGTCCTCTCCCAGAAATGCAAGGTCCTTACCGTCCGCCAAATGTCTATACTCAAATAGGGTATGTATTGTACCTCATCCATACTTTGCTTTAACAAAAATATTATTTTTATATCAAGGACCGTTTCTATATACACAATAGAATAAACGCAATAATTCCACTGCAAACTTGCTGTAAGCTAACATGCAAACAGCGGATTACTGAACTTCTTTTTACCAAAAATTATGATGACACCGAATCCCTTTTTACAACAATGAAGTAAATCATAACACAATAACACACACACTCATATCCACACACACTCACGCAAACAAATACGTACACATGCACTCGCACTCACACATTCTTGTACTGGACTTTTATTTGTTTGAAATTCTGTTAAGAATAATTATGTAACAGTCTAAGAAATACTCTTGTCCTATTTTCAGGAAATCAGGGCTGTTTTTCCTTAATACGGGCTACTATGTAACCTATCTAGGACATCAGATCGCAAAATTGTATTGTTACCTACTCATCTCAGATGTAAACTATTCCTAAGTTGTCATCCTGTTTTGTAACAGTCTGTACCACTTTTTATGGAATATAATTATATTAGTATTATTATTATAATCATAGATATATATCTATAATTATAATAATAATACTAATATAAGTGCTGTATGATAAATACATACATAAATACAAACTAATTTATAATAATAAATAATAACATTTTTTTTTGGATATATATTCAAAAAAAAAACAACAATTTTGAACAAATGACTTTTGATTTTGATTTAACATTAAAACTTACTACATTGTATGGGGCGAACGCATTTTCTGGTATTCGTATCAAGTACAAAGCCTTTTTTACAGTCGCAACCATTCGGATTGCATATTTGAATACATGATACGGGTCCTTTGTTGTAATTGGAGCAAAGTCTACCACAGTTGATACCACACCCTGGTACCGCGTTTGGATCTCCATTGCATGATGCTGTAAAGAAAAAAAGCTTGTAAAAATAACATAAGTAAAGGGTTGGTAGATGTCACATGTCTTCGAATTTTTGTTTCTAGAACATACCGGTATCCTAACGATGTTTTCCTTCACTGCCTGGAAAGCAATGGTGTAGAAAAAAAATACACAAAGTAAAATGCCTATCTGGGTTCGAACCCACGACTTACAAACTCGGTAGTCGGGGCACTCCCACTGTATTACCACTGCTCCAGTGTTACTCATAAAAACAATGGATGTATTGAAAGATGTAATTGCTATGCTAGAGAGGAGGTAATACAGTCGCCCTCTAGCTGATCGAGATCTATGGTAGCGGAAGATATATACAAGGCGTAACTTAAATACAGCATAACCTCTTAAGGGGTCATTGTACTCATCATTGTGAACAACTTTTACTATGAGACCAAAACCGAAATCGCAAAAAAAAAATCAGCTGTTTTCTACATTTATGTTCGCATAACTCGTCAAAATGTAGGGTACAGTCGATTTTTTGATGCGATGTCATCAGTCAAAAAATAAAAAAAATAATGTTTGTCTCATTGCAGTCACTAGAACCAGGCTTAGGTGTAGGGGCACAAAGAATCAGAGCTTTGTTGATCCCGCATTCCCTTGGCGGACATGGGTTCGGGCAGAGGTCGTAAGTTTCATTAGCTTTCTTACAAGTGCGTTGAGCTGGAACAAAATAATAATATGTACAGTCACAGGACATTAATCTACTTCCACCTCAACGACCATGTTCGCCTGCACGGTACTGCGCGTATACACGTGTGAGTGATTTCAACACAAACATTTACTCGTCATACGCTATAACTACGAGAAGGTGATAGCGTGTGAGGTCAATACTAGACAAAGATAACAATATACTTTTGTTTTCTTCATATTAGTGTTCGCACCGAGCCAATTCGAAAGTAAAGCTATACAAATAAACAACCAATACTTATTTTTTATATTTAAATTAATGTTATACAACGTGTAACGTTAAATGCGCAAAACCTCAGACACCCCAACTGATTTTTAATTCAATTGACCTATTTCAGAGATCAAACAAGTCATTAAAAAAATTGTAAACGTTTTATGTGCTGTTTTAGTTTTACTGGCCATTCTAATCGTTTCTTGCGTCTGCGACGACGCTTTATCGAGGGAGGACTCGTCACCGCTGCGCCGCGCTGACATTGGCTTGCTTGACCTATTAATAAATAGACACGGCAACGTTATTAATGAAGATTTTTTGAAAAATGTGACCTATATTAAAAAGTGGTTCAATTAATTCTGCTCGTTATTCTGATCAAAATATTTTCAGGTTTTGCGCATTTAACGTTACACGTAATTATTATAATAACATTAGCTTTGAACCGAAAATTACAAAAAGGAATAGTTATATTTTAGGTTGAAATAAAATAATAGTAGGTTATTTGCAGAATCATATTATTTAAATTATTATTTAATAAGTTAAAAACTCAAAAATTTTATCAAGTCTGTTGATATTGTTCATAAATGCTTTTAACTTTATTGAGATTATAGCTTAATAATTCATTTTCTCAAAGAGAAAAGAAGATTGAAGCTTTACCCCAATCTTACAATCATAAACTAACTACGTATTACTTACTATTTATATTACGACCAGCACTTCCCCTGTAAAAAACAGCGTAATATTTTACCCGTCACACGCACAATTGAAAATCTATTGTTATCTACAAACATGGTGTGCAATCGACGTTTGAAGAGTAATTAATATTTCGTATCCATTATTGTCAATGCAGCTAAGCAGACGCCGACGCATGGAGGCAACAATGTTTGCACATATATCTGTGCCACGTAAATTATCCCACAATTGAGTGCAATGGGATTTACTGTACATTGAAATAAATTAAATACTTCTGCCTGAAATTTTTACGTTTAAATTAGATCATAACTATTTCTATTGTGCTATTTATTTATATCAGTTATCATATTTATCATGTAAGTAATTCAATGAAGTGTCGAAATAGTCTAGTTCGATACATTGAATTTACTTACGATTACCATGACCACTTTTTTCAGAATAGGGACCAGCGTGTTTGTTCCTAAAAGTTTATACTATGAATTGCTTAGGATTTATATCTTGAGCAATTCATAATCTAAACATGTCAATCACGTCAATTATAAAACAAAAACAACATTTTCTACAGAACTGAAGTTTACATTTTATCCTTAGTAACAATCATGTTGGTTTACATAGCTGAACTTAAGCGTCATGAAAAGAGATCGTACCTTCAGAGGGCGTTATCAAAGCCGCATTTGCCACTATGGCTAGTACCACGAGTGTCTTCCACATTATCACCAACAACACTGTCTGGGGTGCTTATCAAGGCTTACCTTTTTTACCTTTTATATACCTGCTCAAACGACTTCGTGCACACGTTTCAATATGGATGGTATAAACCAATAATCTTCCAGTCACCATATTAATATGATTAAATATATATTTTTTTTTATATCAATTGTTTTTTTTTTTTTTGTGTACTTAAACATGTGTAAGTTTTCCACGGTAGATATGTACGTGAAATATTGAATGATGAATCACAATGCATTGAGACTGTCGCAGTTAAATGGACAAATAAAATGATTTGATCGTTGAATAAAAACATACACCATAAACAGATTATTTTTATTTAAATGTCGGGTATTTCAGTTGATTAGGGTACCTTAAAATGGGCACCGTACCTAAAAAAAAATACGTTAGCATTATGAACTACGTCTGTATTTTGTGCCTCCAGGGAGTAGTTTAATTAATCATAGGAAACCATGTTTCGATTCACTTGGACAAAAAGATATTTGAGGAAGTAAGATTAATTCTTACTTAAAAAGAGTCTCAATTACTAAGAGCGTTTACGCCGTACCTACGGCATTTCATACAAGCTTTCAAGTCCTTGTTTTTCGAAATTAATGAACTGATTTTAATGAAACTTCTTACGCATAAGCAGGATACAAAGTTCTAAAAAGTTAGCAAAGAACATTTTCGAAATGTCTTATTTAAAAAAAGATAACTGGAAATCTCTGTTTCTATCGAAAATTTAAAATCGGTCTAATTTGCCTGCAATACTATTTTTATAAAATGTTCTTAACTAACTTTTTAGACCTTTGAAACCTGCTTATGCGTACGAAGTTTCATTAAAATCGGTTCATTCGCTACCAAAAACAGGGGCTTGAAAGTTTGTATGAAATGCCGTACAGTGTAAACGCTCTTAAAAAAAGCGCATCATTAGAAGCGCAGAAAGTTTTTAGAGGTTCAGTAATTTCAAAAAGCGTCCATCATTAGCGGGTCAATAAGTTTTGAGAGGTCAGAGGATAAGTTAAATATGTCCCTTTATTAAATTAATTTAATTTCCTGACATATCTTTATTCTCCTAGTGAATTCAGATAATTGCTGTCTTAGGATTAATTAAACTACTCCACGAGATCATCAAAAATCAACACAGTTCATAATGTGTCAACACACTTTATGTCTGGTACGCTCTTACCCATTCTCCTTTAGAAATAAATGCATGCTTGCTTTTATTAATTTGTTAAATTCAAGCTTATAATTAGAACTGCGTGCCATTGTATAGTTTATAACACACACGATCAGTTATTTGAATTCGTGTATAGCTGTAGTGCTTATCGTTTTTTTACGGTCCACGACTCGAAGATTTGATAATAATTGCCAAGCGTTTTGAGTGTTTTGCAATAAAAAACACCAACCATCAATTTTAATTCGGTTATTTCTTTTCTTTAAGCCGGATTCATATCACTTTAGCCTCATATAGCCGGTTAGAGCAATTAGACAATTAGTAATGTCTGATTCCTCTAAAAAACGAACTATGAAATTTTTTTCAATAATTTATAAACTAGAAATGTTGCATTCTTTATTCTTTTTTTTAATAAAAACTACGTTGATATTCATTTGTAGTACTATGTTATATAGTGTGGTAGGGACACGCGCACCCTGTTACCATGTATTCAGTACATGATTCTGCCGGTCGATTCTGTAAAAATCTCGCCGTGAAATAATAAGTGAAGTGAGCACTTAATAGTGTTAATCCCTACCATTAGGGAATGACAGAGTTCACTTCCCGCTCACTTCAACTTAGTTCTCACGGTAAGAGTTTTACAGAATAGCACTGCTGAACCCCCGGGCGTTGGAATTTTTCGCTGGTTTAAAAAAAAAACCTCTGTTCTTCCCGACGGAGGGCATCCAACAGGGTTTACCCACCGAGAAAAGGTTCTAATGATACAAGGTCTGTAGGAAATAAAACTTGCGAATCAATAAAATATATTTTCTTTATCTTTTATTTAAATCTTCCATGGCTTTTTACAATGTATTTGAATATGTTTTAACGGGAATCTTACTTAAAATTAACAAATCAGGAACACATAGTTTTTACCTTTCTATTTTTCCTTACTGAATACACACAACGATATATCATCATTCCTCTTATTATTCATTTCATGATTTTCTTTCTTGAACCTAAGTATTATACATCACTTAATAAATAGGTTATTAGTCAGTCAGTTCTTTTTGAAGCACCACAAACTTTTTATTCACCCCACATTCCATTATTAACAAATTCTTTTTTCCGAGTTCTAGTATAGAGTATTCCAAAACAGGAGTTCATTATGGTCCGATTGTACCAACGTATACTCAATTTAGGGCTGATTTTTCCATCGCCAAATAACCTTTATTCTAGGAATAAAACAGTTTTTGTATGAAAAACTGCTAAAATGCCAGAATTATTCCTAAAGTAAAGTTATCAGATGATTGCAAAATCAGCCGTTAGTGTTCTAAATATATTATTGTACCATAGTATAGTTACTGTATTATCAAAATCAAAATCAAAAGTCATTTATTCAAACTAGGCTGAGAATCAGCACTTTTCGAACGTCAAAATTACAAAAGACAGTCCCCCAAAACGCCCGCCCTTCACCACTTCCTAGTGCTTTCGCTGGGAAGAAGAAGTGGCGCAACAAACTCCCCAGCAGCACAGCTGTCTGTTCAGTTAGAAAATACTTGACTGAATACAATACAAGGTATGCAAAGCAATTAACATTACAAGACACAGGACACTAAATTCAATTATCTGCCATATGTCAGCTAGCAACGCCAATATACCAAGAAATACAATAAAAAACTATACGTAGGTACTCAAGCAAAAATTAATAAATGAAAATTAAATAAAAGCCTCCAGGTATGAAGGGCGTGACCGCTAACATATTTATGCAATGCTGGGTTCTGTTTACATAGCTGTCGCTTGAAGTCACAAATGATAAACTAGGACCATCGAAGGAAACTAAATACACAAGTTATTACTAATTATAACAATAATAAAACCATGGTCAGCAAGACGACCAGTCACCACAAGCAGCACCCGTTCACGAGCATAACGCAAAGATCAGCCATCACCCCCCTCGCCATATTTGAGGGAAGGAGGCAACCCGACCCCCGACGCTACCGCAAGCAGTGACATCTGAGGGAGCATGACGAACTTGCTGCCGGTTGCTCAGGTAAGAATAATATGATCAATCGTCGAGGTCACTAGCTAACCACATATTGTAATCAACTCATTAGAAAACATTTAAATGGGTTGATTATGTCAATAATATAATAAAAATGAAACTAAACTGATTTGACTTATACAGCCCAATAAAAACAATTGTATAATGAGCTCATAGTATAATAACCTATCAGTAATCTAATTCTGGAGAAAGAACATAAACATTGTCTTGAGTTAATCAGGGCGACCAACTATTCTTATCGTTTAAGTAGTCGTTGATGGAGTAGTATGCCTTTGAACAAAGGTTGGATTTTACTTGAGCTTTAAATGCATTAAAAGGCAAATCTAGCAAAGAAGAGGGTAGCTTGTTATAAAAGGCTATACCAAGCCCAACAAATGAGTTATGAACCTTATGAAGCCGGTGAAAGGGAGCACGTAGTTTGTCCTTATTTCTGGTGTTAACATTGTGAACATCACTGTTTTTAGTATACAAGTGTATATTTCGCCTAATATATATGATGTTGGCAAATATGAATTGTGATGCAACCGTGAGAATACCAATATCTTTAAATAAATCTCTTAGAGAAACTCTAGCACCTAGCTGGTAAATAGCTCGAACAGCTCGTTTTTGAAGGACGAATATATTTTGTATATCAGCTGCTTTGCCCCACAGCAGAATACCGTAGGACATAACGCTATGAAAATAACTAAAATATACTAAACGAGCTGTATCAACGTCAGTGTATTGTCTTACTTTCCTGACGGCGTAGGCAGCCGAACTGAGCCTTCCTGCTAGGCTCGATATATGTGGTCCCCACTGAAGTTTGGCATCTACTGTTATTCCCAGAAAAACTGCTGAGCTCACAGTCTCAAGCGCCTCTTTATCTAAGACGATGTTGGGTCCTAGATTTCTAACATTGGGTAAGGCGAACTTTACACATTTCGTTTTCTTGGCATTGAGAACTAGGTTATTTGACGTAAACCAATCCGTAACTATTGAGTTATTAGTAGTAGTAGTATCCGTAAATATTATGTATTTTTTTTTAATTGCCGATTTAGAATGCTTTTGACCTCGATCACGCCTGATGGGCAGCGATGGATGAGGTCTATGATGGAACGAGCGTGCCCAGAAGATGCCTGTCCACTCTTGCTTAGATATACCTCAGCGAAATATGACTAGTTTACGAACAATCCTGCGTTCAACACTAATTCGTCAAATTGTAAAGAATAAAAAAATGGATGGTCGGCTTTGAAAGTATGTGTAATTGCAAATTGTGGTGGATACGGAATTGCTTCAGTTGCATCGAAATCTGGAAAGTAAAAAAAAAAATGTGATGTATACTTATTGGTTTATTCCAAAATGATTTTTTACAGCGTTTTACCTAATGTTTTACGAGTACAGTGGGTAGATCTACCTGCTATACCCATATTTGAGCTTTCCCTGCCCCTGATTAATACCCAATAAGAAACAATCTTGTTGAATTTTAAATAAATTTCCTTTTAATTAATTCTATGTCTTTTTGTTTGTTTGTTTGTTCTATGTCTTCTGTGGAGAGGTATTCCACGACTTTCAGAACAATCCCAGAGCCCAGAAGATGGTCAAGATCCCTAAAAGCTCTTACTGGAATACTTCCTTCCCCCGAGCACGTTTGCTCGTGCGAATCTCCACTCAAGCCGGCCAATAAAGGCAAGAAAGAGGTGGGAGCTCTGTTCCTCGTCAGTGTTTACTCCAGCCGGCCAATTAAGGCAAGTCAGAGGTGAGGAATAAGACTAGTCCCGGGAGATAGGGTCCGAGGAGTCGCTACTGCCCAACAGCTCGCCATATGCTTCCCTGCGGGTTTCTGTATGTCTCTTGGTCTGGCTCCTCACTCTACACTTGTTCCGGCAAAGTAAACTCTTCCGGCACAGGCCTAGAGTTCGGAGCGCGCAAGCTCCACCACGACGTCAACTCAGAGATACGGCGGTGAGGTTATTATTATTATAATCTACAAATTACTGTATGTAGGTACTTTTCGTCACAAGATAATAACTCATAGGTTGAAATGATTTAGCCTCCTCTTGAAATCTTTATTATAATAAAGATTTAAAAATGAATCCTAACTACCATAAGCCCTAAATCTCGTGTGCGTTGTGGTTTAACTTTAACCGTCTCCTGAAAAAACATTTTTTTTTAAATTTACCTCACACACATTTACCACACTCACACTATGTACAGCCAATATTTTTTTATTAACACAGACAGTATCATGAATATATTTGAACCGATAGTTTAAGTAAAATTATATCACTAAGGGCCGATTTCACCAAAAGATATATTTTATCCGTGGAATAAAATGGTCGCCTGACAGTTCTAGTATGGAAAAACTGTCAAAAATTCAAAATTTATTCACAAGATAAGACTCATTCCAGGTACATAAGTTTGGTGAAATTCGTCCTTAGTTACAACTTACCGACGTCTAATTTGTCTCCCATTCCATATTCGTTAACGGCGAAGTTGAGTCTCTGTAGGATTTCGCCTACATATGGTGGTTTCTTGGAGCCAATGTCCTCCAGCCCAGTTGTCGAGTTGTTAAATATTTCCTTTATGCCTGCCTGTAGGTACACCAAGATTGTACAGACGCCAGCACATCAAGCTACTACAATCTGTCAGATTTCTTTAATAGATTTTCAACCTTAGTGCTAAAGCATAAGGTTCAACGTTGATTGGGAAAATCTGACAGTTTCGGGTAGCTTGATGTGCTGGCGTCTGTACATTGAAAGTTAGCCATACACGTTAGGTTAAGTTAGATCATTATCTGCGCAAGCAAACAAACTGAATTAAGATTATTTCCTTATGGTTTATTCCTATAAACAAAAATTAATCGTTGAGAGCTTACCAATGTCAGCCTTTTGTTGTCAAACTGAGCATATAAATAGATTAGTAAGCTAATTTTACATGTGATAGCTACTTCCACATTCCCATTTGCATAGTAGACCCTCCCGGGTCTTTATTGGTCAAGAGTCTTAGTCTTAAACAATAATATAATGTTTTTTATGTCAATTTAATGTTTTTTTTGTTTTTATTTTTTAGTACGGACGCTTTTAACGTGCACGTCTTTCTACATCGTTCTCACATGTATAATTTCAACTTGAATGATGTAACCAAAATTTTGTAACAATTTTTATGATTTAAAAGAGTGTCCGTGGAGTTTCTTGCCCGTTCTTCTCCACAGCACAGGTACCTACTTCGCTTTGGAATGGGCAACTAGCTTCATCTTTCTGACTGACTGACCCCTTGACAATTCAAAAGTGCCTGTAATTGGTTTACTTGAAATAAATGCTTTGAGTTTGAGTTTGAGTTTAACGGTCCGTAAGTTATAAGAATCGTCTATAAAAGAATACCTAGGTACTGCTATTTATGTGAGCGGTGGTAGACCCCTAGGGAGTTACCGTTAACTTCTGTAATAAGCCAATATTTGACAAAAACCCTGCAAACTGTTATGACTTACGGGACGTGGGACGAAATGGTCTTTATAGTGCTTACCATCTCCGATGACATCTTTAATAGGTTTGCTACTGATACGTTGAATTTCGGTAAATGCACGTTGACTTTCTCATATTTGAGACTATCAAGTGCTGATGCTACGTTGCTGGGATTTCCCATTTTTCTTAGCAGGTCCTTGATCTCATAAATAGAATTTGGTAGGATTATGACCAAACTGAATCTCCCGCTTCTGTATTTTAGCTTCAGGATCTACAAATAAATAATCATAATCAGCCTATAAGGTTCCCACTGCTGTGGCACAGACGTCCTCACAATGTTTTCCTTCGCCGTTTTGAGAGGACCGGTGATGAAATTATCATATTTACACTAACAAGGAAACCTCGCGAGGTGTCCCTCACCGATTTAGTTGTGTCTTTACTATAATAATCTACAGGAAAAATGATGAGATACGTATTTTTTCTTTTTTGCTAACAAACGTTTTAAAGGGATGAAAATCACCCTCAAAGTTCGTACCCCAAAATGATGGTTTGCAGTTTTCACATATTTCTAATAAAAAAATTCCAAAATGAATTTAATAATTAAAAAGAGCATAAGAAATTATGAAAAATACCTTTATTCACATATTTATAAGACTTAAAATTGGTCCCATTAAAAAATAATAAATAGTTTTTGAGTTATGATTTTTTTGTATTTTTAATAAAAAAATAATTGTATATCCACAATTCTTATAAATATGTGAATAAAGGTATTTTCCATAATTTTTTACGTTCTTTTTAGCGGTTAAAGTCATTTTGGATTTTTTTTAATAGAAATATGTGAAAACTGCAAACCATCATTTTGGGGTACGAACTTTGAGGGTGATTTTCACCCCGTTAAGACGTTTGTAAGCAAAAAAAAAAATACGTCTCATCAGTTTTCGTAGATCAGGTTTCGTTTTGTAGATTATTATAGTAAAGCCGCAGCTAAATCGGTGAGGGACACCTCGCGAGGTTTCCTTGTAAGTAAAGCGTCTGAGTTCGAACCCACGACCTACATCTCGTATGTCGGGGCTGTTCCTTCTGGGCCACCACTACTCCTCTAGATAAATATGAACATAAATTACAGTACCCGGCCGTAGAAATGGGATATCGAGTTTTGGAAAGAAATCAGTATTGTTGATTGCCTCTGTCACTTATAACTGCGTGACAGTTTCTTTACAAAGCTTGATATCTCATAGACACTCGGCTTAAGTAAGATACCCGTTAAAACGTATTCAAATACACTGTAAAAAGCAATAAAAGATTTAAATAAAAGATAAACAAAATGTATTGATTATTGATTCTCTCACTGCAAGTTTTATTTCCTACAAATCTTGAATCATTAGAACCTTTTTTTTAGGGTGAATCCTCTTGGATGTCCTCCGTCTGGGGAGTACGGAGGATCATGTCGGACTCTTACCGACTAAAACCCAACGGGAGTTTGCCTCCATGCCAGATTGACCATCGTTTATGTTACGTAACGTCAACTGAATGGCCCAGATGAAAGAATAATTCCCAGTGGGAAACTAAACAATTTTTTTTTCGTCTGTGTCCAAGCATTTGACTTACTATTTCAAAAACGCCTTTTTTGGTTGAACAGTGGAACATAAAGCGACTGGTTACTGGAACCACCGGAAGATACAGTCTGAGGCATAGCTTGGGAGGTGGCTGTGTCCAGCAAATGGGCATATTTGTGTTAAATGATGCAATTGCCGAATGTTCTATTGTATGTACCTTTGCATTGAGTGTAGCGCTGCGTGTGAACAAGAACAACCCTTTTTGATACATCATAGGAATTTTGTCGACTCTATCCGGCGAGGAGAAGTCTTTCATCCTTGTGTTAGCTGGATCAAACTGTTTCTTCCATTTTCCCTGAAATAAAATTATTTTGTTTTTTCGTTACTTTATATTTAAGCTTTTCATAAATTCAACTGTTACTTTTATTAAAAAAAAAAGACCTGGAAACCTTCGGCGTCCACAAGTACCAAACCATCCAATGACAACAATGTTCTTGGTTTTACATAATTTAGGAAATGATCGTTCGTATATTGGGCCACCTGTGTAAAATAACCGATTTTATAAATTAGCTTCATATTTGTATCACGTGTAAATTGTAGTACTGTAAGAGCTATTCTGTAAAAACCTTACTTAAGTGAAGTGAGCTGTCAATAGTGTCAATCTCTAGCATCGTGTGGAATAACAGCTCACTTCAACTAAATTTTCACGGTGAGATTTTTACAGAACTGCAGTGCGATTCTACCAAACTTGTGGAGTGAGCTGTCAGTGTCATCCCACCTAATACTAGGGTTTGACCAAGAATACATTTACAATCATAGCCGAGATTTTAATAATATTTTTTATCCTAATTCTATTGATCATTTTATATTATTTCAAAGCTAGTTTTTTGGTTTTTGTGTCAATAAACTTATTTTTTTATTTTTTTTTACTGTCAAAACATTACTATTTTGTGGGGTTTTAATCTAGGAAAAAAGACTAGTCTTTATATAAGGACTAGTCTAAGAAAAAAAAAAAAAAGAAAAACAACAATATAGATATTCTGACTAAGTTTCTGTTTTGCTATTTTATTTTAAAAACCCACAAAATAGTAATGTTTTCACTACTAAAATACAGGCTTTGGAATTATTTAAAATGATCAATAGAATTAGCATAAAAATATTATTAAAATGTCCATTATTATTGTAAATGTTTGCTTAGTCAATCCCCAGCATCAGTGGGATGACACTGACAGCTCACTCCATGCACGTTTACACGGTGAGATTCTTACAGAATCGACATGCTGAATCCACGGTAACAATTAACAAAAAAAAAAAAAAATAATAATAACTAGAAACTCACGTCACTATTAATCTTTTGTGCTGCTTCCAAAGAACTGAAATTAAGGTTTTCTGGTCCCATTACGAATAGCTGTGTTGTTCTCTGAATAAAACCGTCAGTAAGTGCGTAGCCTTGATTAGCGTATATTTTACAGAACAAGCTGTATTCAATGTCAGGATATTTAGCAGTGAGTAATGCAGAGATTTCTGGGAAGAAACAGCGGACCTGTAAAAAGTATAGGCTTATTAATGTTCTTTTGGAACGAAGTTCTTTATCGCAGTTCGTGGTAGGACTAGACTAGGAGAAATCGTCACGTAACGAAACAGCGTTTACATGTGTATAATAGAAAGAGACATAGATTTTTTGATGGTTGTCGAGGGTTTTGAAGCCGATAGTGAGGTCAAAAGGAAAATCTAAGATGGCGGCTGCAAAAAAAAACAATTATTTTTTCATGTGTGTCGTTTTCGTGGTTTTCGAGGGTGCCGAAGCCGATAGTGATGTCAAAATGAAAATTCAAGATGGAGGCTCCGAATATTTTCCTGCCACCATCTTGGATTTTCATTTTGAATTTCGTTTCTGCCGTGGGTCCCCCAACCCCGACATTTTTTTCATTGAATAGTCCACTCTTTGAATTCTAAGAATAATTGGGCTTGCGTATTTTAAGTTCTGAGATTGCCCTGTATGAATAGGGTTGTGGTAGACCTACTGGACAAATAGCGCCATCCCTTTCTCGCACTTTTGACCCCCTTGGACTTGAAATAACGAGGACCAACAAAACTTTTTTTAAACAACGCGAAAATGAATGATTAGCAAATGATCTTCTAACCTGTTCGAGGACAATATTTCGCTTGAAAACACTCATTAATATATAACTTAGGTCAGCCTTTCCGCCACATCGGCACATCTGCGGGGATGAAGACAATGCAAGAATGAAAAAGCTTCCCTTGTGGGGTCATAATCAAAACTTGCAAAAAAAGTGTTATCACATATTTTTTCCATGTTCAAGACACTTAGTAAGTATTTTTTTTTGGCAGAGGTACGCATTGTGTGCTGAACTATGTGCGTGATGTAGAATATTAAATATTTTTTAAGTAAAAGTGCTTTTTTATATGCACACAGTATGATAAAATATCCTTCTGTGGACTTGTTACTAGTAGGAGTTCGTAGCTTTGCGTGGTTATACAAAATCAACCATTCTTCCTATCATAGTCAGATCTTGAATAATAAATAACTAACATAATGAACTTATATATTTCTGACGTTTCTAAAATTAATTTCCCTTATTTTTAAGAAAAAAACAGATTAAACAACGCGTTACTGAATTCGTATCCATCCTGTGGAATAAAAAAAACTCGGTGTCTAGAATCGATTACACACATTTCAAATCGATATTTTTGTTTTGACACTGGCAAATCTGTGCAGCTGTCCCTCGTCATTGTGCTGAGAAAATTTGTATAGTGCGTGTGGTTTAACGATTAACAAATTGTACTAAACAAGTTTTTTGTCAAAGATCGTGTGTCTTTCCTTTGTGTTCAATATTTTGGTAAGTGTGCACTGAATTAACATGAAAATCTTTGACTGGTTGCGTCAAATGGACTTTTTTATGAATTTTACATTGTTGCTTTTCTAACCTAAAAAAATATGACTGTAAATTGCATTTTTTACAAAGCAGTCCCTTCTGTGGAACTCTTTTCTGTGTCTCTGTGTCCACCGAAGGGATGATTGTCGACAGAATGGATAATATTATTGCTAATTACTTATTTCTCAGAAGCTATGCTATGTGTGTTGCTGTTATTTTTTATTAACTTGTTGTTATTTTGTATTGCTCGTTCTATCTAGATTATTTTAAAGTGAAACTTTTATTACATCGTCTCAAACTTTTTCGTCTGTGTGTTGCATGTCGCGTGACGGTCAGCCGCGGAGTAGGGATAAAGTGAAAAGCGCTCGTTTACTATGTGTATATCATCTAAATAATTGTTAAGTATTATGTATTCTAAGACGACTCTAAGACACAGAGTTCAATAAAAATATTAGTTGGAGACCTAGTCTACTTTTATCATTTCCCATTATCATTCCCATTTTCCAAAATATAAAATTAAGATTGATGAAGCGATTTTTATACACTTAATGGAATATTATTCCGAGAATTTAAGTTAAATGTCTATAATGTGAAAAAAAGTTTTCTTTTACCGTGGTTTCATAAAAACCACACAATCCTTTTTTGTTTTAGCAACTATGCCTCCAAGAAAAAAAAATGATTGAGGAAGAAAAGAAAAGAAGACGTCGAGAGCAAAAAAGCAAAGCATGCGTCGTGCTCGTGCAAGATTAGCTGACGCAGCGATTGAAGAAAGAAGGAGAAAAGATATAGATATATCAGATTTTAATTCATTGTTGGCTTGTGTGAAAAATAAATGTAAAGGTATTGAAGTGATTGGCATAGATAATTATCATGTGGCAGAATTCGAAGAAGTTGCAGCAACTCTCCCATAGCTGAACGTTCAATAGAAAAACATTCTCCAGTAGCTTCAAGAAAGAGATTGCACTTTGATGATGTTTATCCAGATGATTCTGATGATTTTGTTGTACCGCTTGACAGAACTTACTAATAAGAAACTTACTAATAGCTATAATTTTAACGGTAGTGACAGTAGTTACGAAAATATTTTTTAACTGTTGTAAATCGTGGAAGTACAGCGGTAACTGATTATATTTGTCTCTTCTGTGGACAAATAAGATATTCCCGGTGGAATCTCACAGTTAATTTTTTTATTGATTTTTTAAAGACTGATTTAACAAGAAAATATGTAAATTGTATAACGCAGGATATGTTTAATCATTACAAGTTATTTGTTTTTATTAAGATTTAAAATCATCGATGTATAAGTTCATTTCATTCATTTCTGTGGTCAACTTAATATTTTCTGTGGACTATAAAAACGTAAATAGTAGCAATATTTACTAAACTAATTAAAAACGATCTTTTTCTTACACGTGATTATATTATTTTGAATATTTAGCAATTAAAAGTTGATTTTGCATACAATCTGACGATTTTTATTTTTACAAAAAACGAAGCTTCAATTTTGATTATGACCCGTGTAGGTTTTGGCAAGTGTAGTATCAGGCGATTTTGAACCTTGTGCGGATAAGGTATGGGCCTGTGTCCAGCAGGAGTGGGGCTTATCGGCTGAACGATAATGATATTGATGATGAAGATCACTTACATGTTGTGTATCGGGAAGATTAAACACTTTCAAGATTTCTGTCTTCACTGTATCCTTGACTTCTAAAACCAGTTGAGCGAAGAGGTACAAGATGGATGCCCCCCCGACCAACACGTTGTTGTCGGGATCACGTTTTGACATGTCCTGTATAAAAATTAACAAGTTGAGAAATCTGTAATATTCTGACATCGCTTGTGCAATGTGTACCTAAGAGACATAGTTAAAATTATTTTCTCATGTGGTTATAGCGGCAACCATACCTTGCAAACCGAAACACTGGAATGGTGTGTAGCGGTAAAAAAACGTACGATTGATTAGTAATTTATCGGAAAATCTCTTTCACAGTAAGTACTAAGTACTGATAGCACGAGACCGTCAATACGGATATTAACTTAAAAAATCGGTCAATAACTAGTCGGGCTTGCAAAAGTATGATTCCGAACCAAATTACACTAAAAAAACTATAAGACGGACGCTGGTCTGCCTTTATTTTTATCCATAAAAATAATTATTACGTCCATAGTACCAAGGTCCATCTAATATTTTTTGAACTTTAACACTGTCGAAAGCAATTTTCCTGTAAAATATGGCCAAAATATCTAATAACCCCGGAAAAGTAATTTGCATTCAAGATAAATGGACCAAAAAACATGAAAAAATGTAATCCTTAGGGAAATTGATTTCAAGTGATACCTAACACTTTACTTAACGCCATTTTATCGAACTTTTTTGGGTATAAAAAATTGACTGGCGATCTGTTGGCGCGTCATTGAGACCTAACGCTAAGCCAAAATTCAAATTCCTTAGTTATACTAATCTCGTGAAAAAACTCACAAATACAGTGGCAGACTGATTGAGACTTACACTTAGTAGCATTACAGTGTAAGCAAGGTTTCCTTTTATGAACAATTTTTTTGCTACATCTGCACAATTCGGATCAGGTATCGTGGTCATCATAGTCGAGGTAGAAGCTGCTGTCGTATCTGAGATGGGTATATTTTTTTATTGTTTTTCAGAAAATGATTTAAATAAGTTGGTAGCAATTGGAAGCGTAAAGTATGCAGTTAAGCGTAAATATTCATCTTTGACATAAAAATGTATAAAAAACGTTACATCCGGTTAGGATCAATAGCTATGCATAAAGTCTTTTTTTTGGAAGAAAATATTTAAATAATGCTTTACTATAAGCTATAGAGGATCATGCCTTCAGACAATTATTCGTTGCTTATTAGTTACCTTGATTATTAAGATTTCCAGTTGTGGTTGACGATGCCATTGATATTGCCCATCTCTCTAAAAAACGAAATTCAATGAAGTCAAAATATATCCATAAAACCATGCTCCGTAAAATGATTGAAAAATCAAATGAACTTGCTGCATTCCCATGTGCTCAAACAATTTCCTTCAACATCCTTGTAGTATCCGAGTAGACACCGGCATTCGGGTTTGCATTTTGGTAATCCAATTTTTTTTGAACATTTAACGCCATTTAGATAATCGCCACAAGTCTGCTGAGGACATGACGGTGCACATAGGGAATACCATTTGTGTTTACCTTTGCAGTCTTTTGGACCTGTGGGATTTTTAAAGAATTTTTTAAAGGCATTTTTATAGTATAAGAAGAATTAATTCATTAATTTGCTGGACCTGGGAACCAAGCCAAGGATCGAGCTCAGCAGTCGCACTTTCAACCAGTACAACCACCGAGGCAGTAAGAATCTTAAAGTATTTATCGATACAACTAACGTAATTTAAAACGATACAAAAATTCAACGACGTCTACAAGTATTAGGGTAGGAATTGCATTAGGTAGTTCAAATATAGCACTACAACGCAACACATTTGTCTGTCTCGGTGCCCACATTTATACCGTTCACACATGCATCTTCCTGACTCGCATTCTACTGGCACTGAACAAGTTTCGTTACAATTGCTAGACAACGGGAAATACTTCAACTTGCAATTAAGTAACGGACAATCAAAAAATACCTCTCCTACAATTCCGGTAATTTGAAGAATGTTCTTACAAGAAATCCGTTCTTAACGGAGACACTATTAAATCAAATGTTTTGTTGCTTATATTTTCAAGCATGTATTTCGGTTGTCTTACACAAAGTTGGATATGTTCCAACCTCTACTAGATTGGCACAGCATCGATTCCACCACAAGACTTTGGGCAAGCAATATAAGGGATTATAGAAAGTTTGGGAGTAAATAGTCAATCCTGCTAAGTTGCAGTAGTGGTTTTGAAAACATTTACGAGTAAAATATGGTTTTACTACTTATGCGGTTTAACAACGTTTTAAAAAAATGCTTCTGAATTGATACCTATATTATTAGCCTCATATATAAGTAATGGACTAAATTTCTTTTCACCATTCCTATTTTTTATGAATTTTATCGTCAATGTGTCTATGGAAGAAAATCATCAATTTCTAGCTAGCCTGGTGTTCTCTCCCTGTGTAACCGCATGACGCATCTGTGCTTACAACAAGCTGTGTCCAAACTTGTGAAGTTTCTGAATCTAGGTAATGGAAATACACATGTTATTTCAAGTTAAATAAATATCAACTTTATTTCAATAGTCAATAAGTTGATTTCAGAGTGACTAGCACTCTTGAAAAAGTTATAAAAATGTTTGTTAAAGTTAGTAGTAAGTTATAAAAGTGTTTTGTTTCGTAAACTATGAATTAAAGGTATTTTTCCATAAACTTATATTTGTTTACATTTTTGGCAAATAACGCGAATGCAGATAATGTGTCACAGTCGTTGTTAGTTAGTAAGTAATTTTCAAAATTTCGCTTCGGCATAATGGTAGTTTATCTACTAGCATGAAATAAAACTTTTTTTACTGTCTGGACAAAAACAGGGTATAGAAGAAGCCTAAAATGAGCTTTTTTTTTCATAAAAAAATAAAATCGTTGAAGTTTCAATCCTTTGATTGAAGTATCATTGATAATCGTAGAGTTGAAGTTGTTTTTGTTGACGAGTTGAAGTTGTTGTCCTATAAGTTGAATTTATATTATATATTAATCGTTGATTTGTTGATTTATTTTTGTTTCATGTGTAAACTTTACTTTAAATAAGTAGTTAATTTAATTTTAGGCTTCTACGTAAATCCATGGGCTATTTTTTTTAGTTTTCAAGGTAGAGAACTCTAAACTTATTAAAGTGAGACAGAAAAATGCATTAATTTTCTTAAGATGTCTGCGGAATTGCCCATAATATTATTATGAAAGGTTAAAATTATACGTTTTAATTATACGTTATTATCCATAACCTTTCTACATTTTTCTCTATTACCTCTCATTGTAGTGCTTTGTTGTTCCGTAGTAGTCATTATCGCTTCAGTTGTTGTATTTCCTGAATCGTCTATGGTAGTTGTCCAGCCGGAACCTTCAGTCGTTGTTGTAGTTTCTGATCCTCCAGTAATCCCTCCTCCTGAAGCTGTGGTAGTCATAGATGTTCCAGATAAATTTGTTCTTCTTGTGGTAGTTCTTCCAATTGATTTTGTAGTAGTTATCGGTCTTATGGTTCTTTTAGTTGTGGTTGATGCTTCAGTAGTAGACGTAGATTTTGGTTCTTCTTCGGTTGTGGTATTCAATTCGTCTGTTGATTCTGTGGTTGATCCTGTATCTGAATTTGCTGTCGTCTCTTTGCAGTCTGAATCCTCTTTCAATTCTTCGATTGATTCTGTATCTGGATGTTCTGTCGCCTCTCCGCACTCTAAATCCTCAATCGATTCTGTGGTTGGTCCTGTATCTGGATGTTCTGTCGTTTCTTTGCACTCTAAATCATCTGTCGTTTCTTTGCACTCTAAATTCTCTGTCGATTCTGCGGTTGATCTTGTACCTGTATGTTCTGTCGCCTCTCCATACTCTGAATCCTCTACCGATTCTGTGGTCGGTCCTGTATGTGGATGTTCTGTCGTTTCTTTGCACTCTAAATCCTCTGTCGATTCTGCGGTTGATCTTGTATCTGGATGTTCTGTCTCTTGGCCCTCTGAATCCTCTATCGTTATTTCTTCTTCAGATCCTTTTGTTGTCGATTCCAATCCAAACTCTTCTGATGTAATTTCCGATCCATCGGTAGATGATTCCGGGTTTTCAATCAATGCAGTTGTAGTGATCCTGAATATTTTGGTTTTTATCTTAGGTCTAAGAGTTGTCAATTCTTTACCTGAGCTTCCCGTTGTCGTTTCCATTTCAGAGCCACCTGTCGTTGTAGTTTTCCTGCGTTTCTTCTTTTCTTTACGAGTTTTCGATCCCATTCCAGAGTCTCCTGTTGTTGCTTCCGATCCAGACCCTTCTGTTGAAGTTTCCGTGCTAGATTCACTTGTCGTGGCTTCCGATACAGACCCTGCTGTTGTCATGTCTAATCCATCGGTAGTTGAGTCTGGCTCCCCTCTCAAAGCAGTTGTAGTTTTCCTGCGTTTCTTCTTTCCTATACGAGTTGTCGATCCCATTCCAGAGTTTCCTGTTATTGGTTCCGTTTCAGAGCCACCTGTCGTCGCTTCCGACCCAGACCCTTCTGTTGAAGTTTTCGTTCCAGATTCACTTGTCGTGGGTTCCGATCTAGACCCTGCTGTTGTTATTTCTAGTCTATCGGTAGGTGAGTCCCGCTCCCCACTCGAAGCAGTTGTGGTTTTCCTGGTTTTCTTCTGTACTTTATGAGTTGTTGGTCCTATTCCAGAGTCTCTTGTGGTCGCTTCTATTCCAGGAACACGTGACGTAGCTTCCGACCCAGGCCCTACTGTTGTCATTTCTGATCTACCGGTAGATGAGTCCGGCTCTTCACTGGAATCTGTTTTTTTTGTAGGCATATCTGGAAGAAAAATGTTAATTAAATTCAGTTATTAGTTTAGTTGTGTGTTTATGCGAGTTTTTTTTCTAATCGATAGATGTTATAATTTGAGAAAATTAATGTATACCACATTAATTTTACTTACTTACGTTTTCTTTATAAAATTAATCCATACCCTCAAGTTACAACTACAACGTTTTATGTATAAGTTCACTCGAAACTACGAAGAGCAAAGGATTACGATACGATTTACACCATAATTAAAAAAAAAAAATGATTTTCACTTTATGAGAATAAAAACAGTTGTCTGTGTGAATTGTAAAATGTAAATCTTTGTAGTAAAATAAGATCGAAGTTTTGTTAAATAATAGCAATAACAAATATTATAAAACTATTAATAAACTAGTTATTTTTCTTGATTTTAAAATTCTTTATAAATATTACTAAAACAAAATAGGAAAATATTTTATATTACAAAAAAAAAAAAAAAAATATAATGCATGACAAAAAAAAGCACATTTCGTGCCCCGGGATTTGAACTTCCAATCTTATGCACGGCAAGCGGTCTTTAAACCTTCGCTCTATTTATACGTTGAATAACCCTTCGTAGATGTTAATCCTAATTATTGCTTGTCGTTGTATAATACTTTTTTCTAATCTCTATTAATGTATTGTTTTCATTCACAAAAACAATACATTAATCGTAATAAAATGTGTCTTTTGGGGGGGGTAACCACTTAATGGTGCTGTGTGTACGAAATCTAGTCTCGTTAAATCAAATCTCGTAAATCAAAAATGAATGAAATCAAAACGTACCCATAACTTTATTTTTTATATTAAATTTTAAGTCAATGACTGTCTCTTATCATTAGTTTTTTACCATATTTTAATAATTTCACGTAGTATTTCTGTTAAACTACCAAAAATATCGAATAGGCTTCGTAAAACGTTCAACCTTTTGCCTAAAATTGGCTTGAAATGTGAAATATATCTCCTTTGTATGGTAATTGAAGATGCCGATAATTTCCTAAGCCCTTCTATAAAAGCGTTTGTTTACGTTATCTTATTTTCAGTTTAGTTCAAATTTACACTGGAGTTTAAGAACATACTTGAAGTTGAATAGGTTTTAAAATTTATTGAAATCACACATTAATCCGTTGAGCTAAACAAGATGCAGGGACTGTTCTCTTCTCGACTAAATATTAACATCTTAAGTATCATCTCCTTAGTATTCGTTATAAGTTAAGCACTCGTTTGAGTATCAATAATTCTGGTTAAAATTTCGATTCATTCATGTATGTCCTTTGTACTCAGTAATACGTCATATTAAATGTATCTCTGGCACAACAATTATTTCAAACTACAGATACACAATTTTACATCGCTTTTTAGCATTGCAACAAAAGTTTTGCCAATGTTTTTCACCGACTCAAATCTTCTCACATTTACCTTTTCCACGCTGTTCAGCATACCAACTGCGTCGAACAATAAAGTTTTTTATCGAGCAATATAGATCCCAATTGTCGGTTGTGTGTGTAAAGTGAACACACAGTGGCAACCCGGGAAAAATTACATTCTACCCGGTTAAACTTGTTGGAGTACGAATAGCTACCGACTAACTTGCCGTTCTGGTAGTGAGTTTGTAAATTAAGCCCTTTTTATTCAACACCGCGCTTGACAAAAAACCGGGTGAAAAAATGTTTGTGGTACTAGCTGGCAAACTGAAGGAGATTTGTTGAATCAAAAAGTACTATTGAGTAGAAATATGCGTTTTCTTAGGTACAGTTTACCTAGTGCAGCAAAAGCAAATTACCAGTAATATTAACAACACAAAGAGCACTAGAAAATAAATTACTCTCATAAACCTAATACCTATTGTGTAAGTTGTTATTGTATTAGTTGAAGTTACTTTACAATAAAGTGCACAGAATACAAAGACGATATTAATGGAATGCCACAATACGAACTGAATGCTGATGTAATTATTCGATGTTTTAGAATTTATAATATTATAGTTTGACTGAAATGGTACATATCGTGTTCTGCAATTTCGTAGCCCTAGGTAACAATTGAGTCTGCTACATAGTGATAATTTTGCCTTCTTTTATCTGACACTACAATTATAATCGCACAGAAACTTATTTTGATAGAAACACACAACTAGAAACTTGTAGGTACAACAAATCTAGTAAAACGAAATTGTCTAGATCATCCATTAACAGAATTCAAGTGAATCCGAGTGAAATAAATAGTTCTAAATAAGTCGTAAAGAGCTTTATGACCAACGGTCTGTAATAAAAAAAAACTAGTTTTGTGTAACCAAAAAGAGGTTCAAGTAAATAATTCAATGGAATTAAGAAAGAAATATCTTACTTGACCGTCGTTTTGTATCAACGCACTATATTTTACTGGGTCAAATAGCCTCCCTTGAAAGCTTTGTCCCAGTCCATACGTATGTTGGGCCGCAGATGTTTAAATAAATAAATCCATAGTATAAAAATACTTACTTTTAGAAAGTGATTCTATGTAGGTATCGATTGCGTTGAAATATTATCTACTCAAGAGTGATGCCACGCGGGCGTTGCCAATGCGTTGCGTCGTCGCAACGCAGTGATTTCGACGCAGTGTGTGCCACATGAGCGCTGTGATGTCGCAACGCAACGCAGCTTATCCCGACGTCGCACCTTCACGACGTCAACGTCCACCTTCGATATTCTAAAAAAATACTGCGCTGCGCTCCGTTGTCGCTCCGTAGTCTCACCGCAACACCTGTCCCTGCCTCGTGTCCCTGGCCCCCCTTGTCCGAAGCACACACTTTACGTTGCCACACGTCATTTTGACACACCGTGTGGCATGAAGCTCAAATTTATACTACGGAGCGTCACCGCGCAGGCGTCGCAGCACCGACGCAACGCATTGGCAACGCCCGTGTGGCATCAACCTAACGAAAACGTTGCAGTTTCCATAATACATTCTACCGTAAGGGAAATCAGGTAATGGGTACTTCGTGAAGGTGAAACTTCCTGAAGCCCTGGCTTGAACTACTGACATTCACTGAAAACGTTCTAAATTACGCTTCCAAACAAGAAAAAGTTACTAGTTTAGGTAAATCGCTTAGTGCGCCGTAATATTCAAAAGTTGTACTCGAGTTCTATAACTTATAATTAGCCAACAAACTATGCAGTGGTTCATTGAAATTGTATTTGCTTGAATTTAGTTTCATGCGGATTATTAATTGCTAGCTGTGCCCCCCGGTTTCACCCGCATAAGTGTCGCTCTGTAGGAATATCGGAATAAAAAGTATTCTATGTGTTAATCCTGGTTATAAACTATCTGTGTCCCTACGACTCATATAACAGGAATGGCATAGACACACTCAAGAGCTACTTTATCCCCATCATTATAAGACTCATAATCATAACTATCAATATCATTGTTTATTTTTAAACATAACAATACAGTACCTCCTTTCCGCACTACTAGTTAATAAGCTGTAAAATGTAAAAGCGGTTTCGATGGGAAGCGTGGTTTGTTTATAGCCCTTTCAGTCCTCGCTAATGCGTAATGCGCAATTTGTGTAAGTGCACAATCTACTTCAGTAATTGCACTTAGCACTTCATGTACCGTTCTGTAATATTTTAGCTGCATGTGTTTATCACTCATTTTGATATTAGGATGGGTTATGAAGATTTATTTGTTGTGTACTTGAATCGTGAATAGTTTCAGTATTCAGTGGTTTTAGATTTTTTTTCTTTAGTCTATACCGGGTTATTTTAAATTAGCTCTGCAGACACGATGGGTATCGATACCTAAATACGATAAACTAAAAAATAAAAATATTTTACGTCATTTTTTTGTGGGGTCATCGACCGCTTTTAGTGTAGGTATTTACTTGAAACATCAGTTTTTTTTTTTTTGTTAAAACTTCACAAGCGTGATTGGTATCACATTGAAATACGATAAAACTAAAGACAACAGATTTACTCAACTCATACTTCAAGTAACAATACCAAGAGCGTTGCAAACCTCCAAAAAAAAAAATCAAATATTTTATTTTATCGCGTTTAGATGTCGATAACATCACGTCTGCGGAGTTTTGCTAGCTAACCTAATTTGACCCTGTATAGACGGCATTGGTTTTAATTCAACAGGTTTTAACTACCCAATTATTTCTTTTTTGCCATGTTTAGTCGACCCGTAATTGCCTTACAAGTTTGTATACTTCACAAAGTTAACTGTTTTAGAGGTTAGCAAATATAGACTCTTGACAATAAACGACGTCATCATCATCATCTGCCTAGCCTTTTCCCAACTATGTTGGGGTTGGCTTCCAGTCTAACCGGATGCAGCTGAATACCAGTATTTTACATGGAGCGACTGCCTATCTGACCTCCACAACCCAGTTACTGGGTAATACGATACCCCTAGGTAAGACTGGTTGTCAGTTTTTCGGGCTTCTGACACCCGTAACGACTGTCAAAGATCTACGCATGACAGCCGGGACCAACGGCCTAACGTGTTTTCCGAGGCACGGAGGGGTCTCGGTATGTAAAGATGGTCACCCATCCACAGACCAACCGCGGCAAGTGTAACTTAACCTGATTGATCGACCTGTGCGGCTGTTATTATGACAATAAACGACGTACAAGACGCATAATTTCATTAAAAATTACGTTTTTTTTATTTTTTTTTTATTTAATAAAGCATATTCTTTGACACAAATATTCTTTGTATTGTATAGAATGGATTTAATTAATAGTTAGATTTTATGATACGTTGGAAAGTTCATCAGACGATGCTATTTTTGCTGAGTAGGTACCTACGTGTTAATGAGAAGGCCGAAAATTTTTAGATCAAGTAATCCACCATTATGGCTAGTGTTGTCACACAGAAAAATATTACCCCCAAAAACATTTAACTATTTTTAGGAAATGATCTCTCATTACACTGGCAATATAATAGCCAATTGTTAAGTTTGACTATACTTAAAACAGATATTGAAAAACGAAATTGCCCTTTAACTATTAGTTGGCCAGCTGACTAAAGTTAACCTCTCAAACGTCGAATGTACAGTCACCAAAGGAGATAAGTAACCAGGCTCGTCGGATATAGTTGAAGTTTAGTAAGAAACCGACAGAGGTTTTCGAATTAAATTGGGACAGTTCAAATATCAAGTTAAATTTCATTCAAAAACACCCATCGGTTTCTTACTAAACTTCAACTAAATCTGACGAGCTTGGTTACTTATCTCTTTTGGTGACTGTACACCATGTGCACAGATAAAAATAACATTCCTATTGTGTCTGCCCGTGGCTAAATAATAACAGCCGCACAGATCGATCGATCAGGTTGAGCTACGCTTGCCGCGGTTGGTCTGTGGATGGGTGATCTTTACATACCGAGACCCCTCCGTGCCTCGGAAAGCACGTTAAGCCGTTGGTCCCGGCTGTCATTCGTAGATCTTTGACAGTCGTTATGGGTAGTCAGAAGCCCGAAAATCTGACAACCAGTCTTACCTAGGGGTATCGTATTACCCAATAAATGGGTTGTGGAGGTCAGATAGGCAGTCGCTCTATGTAAAATACTGGTACCCAGCTGCATCCGGGGTTAGACTGGAAGCCGACCCCAACATAGTTGGGAAAAGGCTAGATTTGCAGGTTGATTTGTTGATTTGAAGGTTGCAGATGATGATAATAATAATAATAATAATAAAATCTTTATTTCAGACTAAGTCCATAGATATTGTAATACATGCGAGAGTCATAAAATTTGCACACGAATAAATTCTGTCAGGATATTTGAGTCCTGTTTCTCAGCAATGACCTGTAGGATGCTGTTAGTGCTACTCCGGACTCTGCTCAGTAACGACGCGATCCACTTACGCACAATGGAATGGAAGCCATCTACCCTAGCCTCCGCAAACATACCAGAGGCACTACAAAAACGGGGCAACCCTAACAACATCCTAAATCCATTATTGTATTGGACACGTAGGGCATTGATCGTCCTCTGCGTATACCTGAACCACAGGCTGCACAAGTAGAAGGTCTGACAGTAGGCTCTAAATAGTGTCACCTTAACTTGTTCACTACATCGCGCAAACCTGCGGGCCAGCATATTGCTCCTGACCGCCAATGCCCTACGTTCCCTTTCTATATCAGCTTGGTCATCAAGGCCCTCAGTAACGTAGTGTCCGAGGTATTTGATGATGATTGTGTCTGCTAATTGACGCGTGACGGATTGATCTAACACATTGTTATACGGTGTTTGATTACGGATCCAGAAATCGGCCCTTTTGGTAATTAGAATTTACTATTCTCACTATCTATCCGAGGTTGGCATTTTCTTTTCATTACGGTTTCAGTTAGCTGTTATGTGAATACTCTTGCTTAATAATAATTTAAAGGCATCTAGGTACTTTAATATTATCCCACTGCAGGGCAAGGAAATCTTCTCATACTGAGAAGGCATGAGCAGTGATCACCAATCTTGCTCTAGACGGATTTCAGACTTACTAATATTTGCTTTAAGTGCAGGTTTTCTCACGCTGTTTTTCCTTCACCGATGTCAGAAATTAAAAAGATAAACTTAGAAAGTACAGACGCCAGCACGTCAAGCTACTACAATCTGTTAAATTTCTTTAATAGATTTTCAACTTTACGCTAAAGCATAAGGTTCAAAGTTGATTGCGAAAATTTGAAAGTTTCATGTAGCTTGATGTGCTGGTGTCTGTACATAGGTAAGAATTGAAATAGTCACATTAGTACTTGCCCCGATTCGAACCCGCAACCTCGTGCATGAGAGGCCAGGGGGTAATCGCTGGGCCATCAAAACACTGTTTCATTATTTAGATTAAACTTTCGGATTATTAAATACTGTTGATTGAAATCTTACCTCTATCGCTCCCTGTGGCATTATTTGCTGCTGCTACATTATTCGTCGTGATTTTCGTAGCGTGTGTGTCACTTGCTAGAGAGGTTAATTTGAGTTTTAGTAATTAAGTTTTCTTTTTAATATGTTATTTCTATATATCGTTACCCTGGCATATTCCCTTAAATGCAATCCAAACTTAAGCGGATCACGCCCTACAACGCGCCACGCGACGGGTCACAGATAACGCGCCCGCGCGTGATTTTTTACATACATATTCAATAAAAACGCGTGGATTCCACGTGAGGAATTGGGCTCCATTTCCCGCGCCCCGTCGCGCGGCGCGTTATAGCGAGTGAGTCACAAAAATGTAATAAAAATCAATCCAAGGAATCCGTACCAGAAGTCACTGTTAAAATAAAATTAGCTAATACGGCTAATAGTGGCAGTAACTTCCACATTGTCGCTAAACAAAGTCTAATGTTTATCAAACACATCACTTCCCTTTTATACGTATGATTACGCTTTTATACTAGTTTTTATTTGCGGATGTTACGCTATAAAGATTCAGTTAGTATTGATTAATAGTTAATTGTTCATAAAAGACTGCCCCGTTGGTGTGAGAATAGAAGCAGGAGGCGTTCTGTAGTTTCTGCCAGCCGCTGGATGCCGAAACCTATTTCTTTCTATACTTTTCCATAGCTTGGAAATGTGCAGTCAGTTATAAAATAAAATAAAAAATCTAAGAAACAGCAGATTTTTTTTTTTTGCATATACTGAATTGTTCCACTTAATAACAACTTCTTACCCTCTCTTATAATTCCAATCAGCAGTAACTACAGAACACCACCTGCTAAGATCATTGCTATTTTTGCCTCGTTTACGCTCATACATCCATATCACTACATAGTATAAAACAAAGTCGCTTCCCTGTCTGTCTGTCCCTATATATGCTTAGATCTTTAAAACTACGCAACGGATTTTGATGCGGTTTTAATAGATAGAGTGACTCAAGAGGAAGGTTTATATGTATAATACATGCATAATATAGTAGAGAAACACTGATAATTTTAGAGGTTTCTAATGTAATGTCGTAAATAAACACATTTTTTTGTGCTTACATTGTAAACGCTGGCTGAACCCGTCGAGATAGATCAAAATAATGTACTACAGTATTGTACACCTTAACAAGGTCTACAAAAAAGTCCGAGATGGTATATGTCTATCTCTTAGGGATAACCCACAATAACCATTTTTTATCCTATACTTTTTACGAGAAATAATGGCTCTAAAATTATCAGTGTTTCTCCATTGCACCCGTGCGAAGCCGGGGCGGGTCGCTAGTAGATGATACAGCAAAATTATTCACAATTCTTTTAACGAAACACATGTCCACAGCCAACCATTACCCAGGTCCCTCCAAAACAGTTCATATTTATGTTTATGTACAAGCGTTTATCTTTAAAGTTTTCTAATAATGGACTGTAGCTAAATGGCCCTGCCAAAACTTTTCCGCTTTGTTTCAGGAATAGGTACTTCCCATGAAACGAAATCATTTATCGTAGCTGAGTTCTGGTTAAGGGTACGTAAAATATGTACACTCCCGGACACCTAAATGGACCAACCTTGCAGGCATAAAAACATAAAACATCAAAATAAGGATGTGTCAAAGAAAAAGCTTTTATGTAGTTTTGAAGCCAACATACCTACTTTGCTCCACGACCTGATTCTACTATCAGACGTGCTGCAGTGTACGATTCACACTTGGTTGATATCGTAACTAGTGGAAGGTACTGAGCGCTACTCTTCCACATTTAATATGCGCATGGCCAATATGTGGAATTCTCCGTCAGCATCTGTCACACCTAAATAACCCGTCAGCCTTTAAAGCAAGAGTGTACAGGCATCTTCTGGGCACAATCGTTCCATCGTAGACCTCATCCATCGCCATTCATTAGAATTCATCAGTTGAGATTGATGTCAAGAGCAGACTAGTCGATCAATAATAAAAATACTGGCTATCATTTTGAATTCACACAGATTCAAATTCAAACACAGAGGGGCCCGTGGCTAAATAACAGCCGCACAGGTCGATCGATCAGGTTAAGCTACGCTTGCCGCGGTTGGTCTGTGGATGGGTGACCATCTTTACATACCGAGACCCCTCCGTGCCTCGGAAAGCATGTTAAGCCGTTGGTCCCGGCTGTCATTCGTAGATCTTTGACAGTCGTTACGGGCAGTCTTACCTAGGGGTATCGTATTACCCAGTAACTGGGTTGTCGAGGTCAGATAGGCATGTAAAATACTGGTATTCAGCTGCATCCGCTTAGACTGGAAGCCGACCCCAACATAGTTGGGAAAAGGCTAGGCAGATGATATCATTTTGAATTCAGGACCGTTAAAACCAAAAAAAGAAAAAACAGGATACTTCGATTTACGAATCCTGCCGTGCGATTCTGTAACCATCTCTCCGTGAAAACTTGGGTGAAGTGAGCGTGGTGTGAGTCGTCTAGTGTCAATCCCTAGCGTCAGCATGACTCACAGCTCACTCTAAGCTCACTTTACCTTAGTTATCACGGTGAGATTTTTCCAGAATCGACCGGCAGGAGTGTACCTGACTCCTTGGCTTGTCTCTTCACTTTGACGTGCAGGTAAGGTTCGTGCCGACTTGTTAGTGTTTTCTGTGAGAAGTGCTGTGTCTATCCGGCTATTACATGGTTGGTAGCTCTTTGATTGATGTTCAAGGAACTGTGAAAGGGAATTTAAAGAGTGTAATTTTTAGGAACATGTTTTTAGTTTTTTGCA
This sequence comes from Eremobia ochroleuca, assembly GCA_949629135.1. Lineage (NCBI taxonomy): Eukaryota > Metazoa > Arthropoda > Insecta > Lepidoptera > Noctuidae > Eremobia > Eremobia ochroleuca. The sequence goes on from OX451388.1 coordinate 9,085,909, forward strand.
TTTGAGGTGTTTCTGTCCTTTTAACATTCATAATACCTTCTTATCTAAACCTGTTTGAGCAATTGATCATTAAATTTTAAATAGATACTCCCTAGGCTACGAACCCAAACAGGCGCTTTACGTTGTGTAAATTATTTCATCACCACGTCACCACTGCTCTCAAAAAGTGACGGAAAACATAAAAATGAAAACCAGCATTTCCTATAACCAAAACTTCGAACCTGCACTGGGCCCGTGTAGTGGATTATGGCCCGCTCTCTCTTACAGAGAGGTGGCCTGTGCCCCACCAGTGGGAACATTATTACAGGCTGATTGTGAGAATTAGGTTACGCTCCAGAACATCTTAAACTAGCAAACCGCGCCTGCTTCGCACGTTTTTTACGTCTTGACAAAACATATTGATGTATTTTATACATTAAGCTTTCGGATTTTTTCAAAACGACTGTGTTTTTCACATTAACATCCATTGCGTAGTTTAGAAGAACTACGCGATCACACGTACAGACACGAACAGCAACTTTCATAACTACTATACATAATATATTATAAATGTATAGAAGTATAGAAATCAAAGAAAGTTTTGTTTGTCTTAAAAGCTTGTGTCTACTAGCAAAAATAAACTAATAATAATTCCAAGTTTGACGTTGTGAATAAATAAACTTTTCCAAATGGAAAAACATGTTTTGAAAACCTGTAGTTTTAGTCGAAGAAATTCTTAAAGTCTTTATGAGAACAGTAATGGCAAGTTAAATAATTTCGAATTTAATACATTTTGAGCTCAATTCAAGTCTACCTGCTAGTAGATTTAAGTTTAGCAAGGGAGCATGGGGTCCGAGTGCCCAGTTAGTTTTTCGAGACATTACCAAGCTGTTGGTTGACTCCTGACATGGCCAGAGGGCTGGCCTACTTTTTGGTCAAAGAATAAGCATGCTAGCCTATTGGGCACTTTTCCTATTGACAACGATGCGGACGAATTTTTTTGATGCCCTATGATTCTTTCCCCTCCCTTTATTATACAACGTTTAACGTTAAATGCGCAAAGCCTCAGACACCCCAACTGATTTCAGAGAGAAAATAAGTCATTAAAAAAATTGTAAAGGTTTTATGTGCTGTTTTAGTTTTACTGGGCATTCTGGTCGTTTCTTGCGTCTGCGACGACGCTTTATCGAAGGAGGAGTCGTCACCGGGTCGCTGCGCCGCGCTGACATTGGCTTGCTTGACCTATTAATAAATAGACACGGCAAAGTTTTTTAATGAAGAGTTTTTGAAAAATGAGATCTATATTAAAAAGTGGTTCAATTAATTCTGCTCGTTATTCTGATCAAACTATTTTCATGTTTTGCGCATTTAACGTTACACGTTGTATACTTGTACATATTATTATTATATTAAACAGCACCTACTAATCAACTTTGTTTCATAATCAACTTAGTACTCACTAAAATTACAGTCACAGAAATATCACAGACCTGCATTAGGAATGCACAATAGAACTGTAGCTATCCAGCTCGCCCCCTATCAATTAATTTGAAAACAGTCTACGTATAACCGTGACTCACTAATCATTTCGGCAATCAGAATCGCTTCAACGCGAACGCAGCTAATGGAAATAGTGGGTCGCTAGGTTCCTAGCTAACCCATACAGACGTGCAAAGCGGATGAAGCCTATGTAAGTCATTTCAAAACGATATGCGGTTAACAACGCAGGTTTTCATGAAAACCTCGTTAAAATCTGTCCTGAACTAAATTATGGCCACTTAAAATTCATATTTTGGTGATAATCCAGATTTAGGGGTTTATTTATAAACGTTGCTTAAAGTCAATAGACGTTTCATTGTCAAAGATGTATGGTTAAACAGTCAATAATCATTACATAACTTTATGTATCGTTTATAAAAAGGGGTAGTTCTCATTCTGCGAATAATGCGTTTAGAACTATACATTATTTTAGTTTTGTAACTCATTTTAAATAGCGGCATTTCCATGACTGTTTCTAAGCCTCATAATCGTGTCATGTGGCATTATTTTATACGTTAAATTGTACGTTTTCCATAAAAACATAATTATAAATAAAATTACGTGTAAAAAGTTTTCGTGATTTTGTTTAGGGCGAGTGCAGCGAGGCAGCCGTTGATTCAAAAAGCGCGTGCTTGAATCAGATAGGGAAATGAATCGAGGGGGCGTACCACCGTAGGCATATGCTTCTGCCATTAACTTGCTACAATTGCTCTACAACATAATTCTGTTTCCATCAAATAAATGAACTAACGGAAATGAAAAAATAAATCAAATTATATTTTCGAGTGTTGGACAAAGAAATCGTTAGTAAGACTATTATTTAGACTTAGGTTAGTGGGGAATTAATATTTTAGTAGCGCCTGATTGCATGAAAGATTTAATAATTCATAATAGTGAAAATCTGAAGTTGTATTTTGACTTTATGTAGATTAGAAATGTTTTATTCTAAATTTAATTTAATTATAGCAAGTACGAAAGCTTATAAATGAAACATTTGAAATTAATACTAAGTAGCCAGCTGAAAATATTTACAAAAGTGAAATCTTTAACATTTAAGATATTATGAAATCAGCTATCTCAATAAAATAATTAATTTCAGTTAGAGGTAAACTGAAATCTGAAGACATACCAGTCATGCACTCTTATTATTCAGAAAATGTTCGTGAAAATTAGTCACAAAGACAGCATTAAACTAATTAAAACAAGACCCCAGACAGGCATAATTACCGTTGCGAACTTTTATTGTTCAGAAAATCGGTTAATTGCAAGTTTAACGAGTAATTTTTCGGTTACATTAAAGTTAACGTCTTGAAAAGTAATTTGCAGCACACAATTGCGTGGCTGGTACATTACCTACGTGATAATTTGCTTCGATAGTGGAATTTCATTAGGGTAATAATACGATGGCAGTGTTTTGAAGGAATCATTAATTTGTCGGTGCATTAACAACGTTGGCGTGATCGATAGTACCCTGCACGTTTGATGAATTGCTGTTGAAGCAATATGACGTTGGCCCCGGCACCGTTATTATACTACCGTTATAATTCTTATAAAACACTATTAATACTTCAGCTTTGAAGTAGCATAAGGTAATTTACTCTTCCTATGCTTCATAAAAACTTCGAGACATAAAGTGCTTTGTGTTCGAATTTTCACAAGCATTGTGACGTCATTCTTAAGTGCCACTGGCAAATTAACTGTCCATGAAAAAAAAAAACAGAACAATTTATGAGAACTTTAACTACAACTCCTACTATTAGCGTAGATCTAGATTATTAAGAAGGCTTACTGAATGGATACGCACGGAGACACAGATAGCATTTGTTTAATATCTATACATATAATATAGGTAATAATAACTAGTGTGTTTGTCTGGATGTATGTTCCGAATTGGCGCAAGAACGTATTTTTATGAAATTTGGCGTACAGACAGTTTATAACCCGGATTAACTCATACGGTACTTTTTATTCCGGTCGTACGTTCCCGTGGGATATTTTCAGACATCCACGCATATTTTAATAATATGCAATGACGGATGCGTCACGTCAATCCAACAAAATAATCACAAACTGTGTGCAAATTGACATACGATTTTCCAAAAAACAAAAAAAAAATCCTGAATTGTATCCGTGATTTTCAAATGGTCAAAGCAACTAACTTATGGGATTTAATAATGAATTTATAAGCAGCTATAATTATTTAAGTCGAATGCTTACATCATACTCAGAAAAGGTCGACAGTGAGAATTTATCATAGCATATTTATATTAGATTTCTCGCTAAAATCGCTCGTCAGAATTAGAAAATAATTTCGCGAAATAAACCGCCATAAACACCGCGAAGGCAATTCAATATTTTATTAAACTAGGAACAGTAAAAATGGTATAGGGGTCCGTTACCTCCTACATAATAAGTTTTAATTGTGAGTCGAGGTACGATAAGGGTAAGTGGATGTACACAAATTATGCCAGTAAATTTTATGCCCATTTGCATGAGAACTGAGCAAGCGTGTGCCCGTCTAGACGGTTGCCGGAGACTTAATGGCTGAACTATTTAAATGCTTAACAACCTTCTATCTTCATTCAATTTCGTAATGCAACCATAGGAGCTTGAAGAGCTAGCATAAAAGTAAAGAAGCAAATATGTTGTGATCTAGATTGTTTCAGGGATAGACTTGTTTTATATTAATTATTTACTTCTTGTAGTAAAACTGCAGTTTTATATGAATCAATTTTTGCCAAAGTGTATGCATAAATGTAAATTGTAAGCAGGTAAAAGGGAGGGTCGGGGTACTTGTCTGACAGGTGTACCTAATTGTCTGGTCGGAAAAAAGTTAGTTTGTGTCTATGTTAGGTGCAAGTCTTCCTAATGATCTCGTTGAAGATAAGCAAAATTCTCATATCTTATGATTGAAGACCCACACAATATCCGAGCTAAAAAGCAAACATGAAACTAAAAACTGTCATAGGTTCAGAATGAGCGATCGGTCACTTTAAAATGCAGCGTTAGCTTTGCGGACAGTAGGGGCACAGTAAATAAATATACAGTAGGTTATCTAAGGCCGCCCGCCGAGTTATTAGCCTACTCTTGCGTTGATACCCAGGGTTGTCACTTTTACTTTTAGTTAATATTTTCGAACAAGCTCAAGTATAAACGGGATACACTATGCTCAAGTATAAACGGGATAGAATTATTTTTGACGAAATTTGTTTACATTTTAGACGACGATACGCGCATCGACTTAATAAGTCGATGTACACACAAGTATTCGACTAAATAAGTCGATCGTCAGACTACCGGAACCATATTTGGATTGAACAACACATCAGACAATAGAAAAAATAATAATTTCAAAAGTAATTAATTTGCAATATTAATTATTGTGAAATTGCCCTTATTACAACTATACCTACGCGACAAATACGTTTACCTAAACGATGTGGTAGGGGACTCCTAAAGTGCAGACAGTCTTGAAAGCTAATAATTTAACAATAAGTAAGTAACTGCAGTAATAGGCTCCATCTTTTTCTGCTTATGATGTTGTTAAAGTCAGAACGAGAAAGAAATAACTTATACATTTAAAAACTCGAGTAATCTAACAAGCTCTGGCTCGTTTTTGCAGTGCCTCAGACATCATCCGCGAAAAAATGGCCTCACTCCTGAGCAGAATAAGACGCAGTCACAATAGCATCCTGAAGGCTGTGGCGGCCAATACTTCCTCCGCCATAATAAGGAAATTTGTGCGAAAAGGTCGTGGGTTCGATTCCCACCTAGGACAAATGTATGTGTGATTAGCACGATCACTTGTTCTTTGTCTCGGTGTAATTTATCTATAATATCTATGTATTTAGAAATATATATGTATGTTTATCAGTTGTCTACTCATATCACAAGCTCTGCTTAGTTTGGGACTAGATGGCGTTGTGTGAAAGTTGTGGAATATTATTATATTTTTATTATTACTATTTCTAGTTGTGTCTAGTTGTTGGTTGGTCTTTTCGTGAATTCGCCTTTAGTTTAAGTTACTAATTCATAATATTGTATATGCAAACCTGTCACTAACAATTTATGAATATTTTAGGTGTCTGAAATATATTTTTTTAAATTTAATATATCCAGTGATGTTTATTTTGCTTATTTTAAACCAAAATGTTAGAGGATAGTTGTATTGTCGATTAAAAAATCGATAGATTCATGCAGTATTTTCGAAGTAGAAGAAGAAGAACCAGTGCAGAGCAGTGGTATCGGTCCCGACTTGTGACGAGACCCAGACAGAGAGAGATTTTGAATCCAGACAGGAACATTACTTTTTGTATTTCATTTCATCACCACTGCTCTTAAAACAGTTAAAAAAAAACTACGTGTGAAAACCGATATATTCTAGAACCAAAAATTTGAAGACATGTGACATCCTCCTACCCGTACCTGCTCGGCCCGCGTGGTAGATTATGTCCCACTCCCTCTCACAAAGAGAAGGCTTGTGACCCGGCAGAAGGAACAGTATGGGCTAATTACATGTAATCATGTTAAGTTCGCCCATCAGCAAGTCTTCTGTAACTCTGTTTTATTATGCAACTAGCTGCGCCCCGCGATTTCACCCGCATAAGTCTCAATCCCATAAGAATACCTAGATAAGAATTATCCTATGCAATAATCCTGGTTATAAACTATCTTTGTGCCAAATTTCATCAAAATTGGTCCGGCCGTATGAGCGTGAAGAAGTAACAAACATACAAATACACTCACAAACTTTCGCTTTTATAATATTAGTGTGATTGAATATATTGAGCGAATAATTTTGGGAACAATTTATGATATGCATGCCTAATGGACGCTGACCACATAGTACCTACACACTTACATAATAATTGTAAATACATACAACATTTAATCCAATCTATTACACCTACATAATATGCTAACGTAATATTTTATTGTTTCATTATATTTAGGTCGTTAAAATAAGTCCTACCTCGATGAAAGTTTCTTCAACATTGCGCATAAGAAAATAAAGCGGTCTCAATATCCTAAACAAATGCGGAAAAGTAGATTGAACAAACATTGAGCTAATCAAAAGAAAATAACAAGTTGGTAGGTACCTATTTTCCTTCGCTGTGTCTGCATACATACATACATAAATTCTTATTCCGTGGTTTTTCTTGATGTCGATTTTCATTAAAGTTGTCCAATGTTATCTTCGACCTTCGGTATTGACCAGGCTTCATCACTATCATCATCAATATTTCAGTAAAAAGATGTCCACCGCTGGACAAAAGCCTCCCATAAGCACCGCCTGATACTACAAACTTCGACCGGCTGTGTGCTTCCCGCAACCAGCGGATTTTTGCGGCCTTCTCAAGATCATCAGTCACCTTGTGGGAGTCCTTCCAACGCTACGTCTTCCAGTACGCCGTCACCACTCCAGAAACTTTTGGCCACATTGATCAGGCTAAGTTATCTTAAAATTTAATTTAAATAAAACCCAATTATATTTAATCACATTAATATTATAAAGGCGAAAGTTTGTGAGAGAGTGTGTATGTGTGTGTATGTTTGTTACTTCTTCACGCTCAAACGGCTGGACCAATTTTGATGAAATTTGGCACACAGATAGTTTATAACCAGGATTAACACATAAAATACTTTTTATTCTGATATTCTTACGGGATCGAGACTTATGCGGGTGAAACCGCGGGGCGCAGCTAGTGTAAAATAACTTCAAGTATCATAAAGTTCTTAGAACTTGAAACATAATCAGCCTATCATATTCCCACTGCTGGGACATTGGCCTCCTATCTTCCAGGAGGTGATCTACTACGCGGGCCCAGTGCGGGTTTGTAGATGTCATATGTCTTCGAAATTTTGGTTCTAGGACATGCCGGTTTCCTCACGATGTTTTTCGTCGCCGTTTTGAGAGCAGTGGTGATGGAATAATCTACATAAAGTGAAGCCTCTGCCTGGGTTCGAACCTACGACCTACTTGTAAGTCACGGCCGTTACCACTGGGCCACCACTGTTACGATAGGTACTGAGAGGGAGCTAAAAAATCCCCTCAAAATAATAAAGCACCGATAGGATTTCATTAAATTCATATTGATAGAATTACTCGTACCTTTCACATCCCCGTCTAAGACTAACACAGACTTATCTAAACAAAAAAACCTAATAATATATTTGACACCAACCGACTTGAATGTTCGAATGGAACCCGCGCTAAATTATAGCCAGTCTGTAGTACATAAGGTACAAGGAACTTGGGCATATAAAACTATAATAAATTATGATGTTTCACCACATAATAGGTCTCTTTTATTTGCCAAATCATGTTGTTATTTCAAGCCGCACTTTTCTCTACTAATTCTGTGTATGTACAGACGCCAGCACATCAAGCTACCCGAAACTGTCAGAGTTTCCCAATCAACTTTGAACCGTATGCTTCCGTGATAAAGTTGAAAATCTATTAATAATAATAATATTTTATTGACATAAAAGTATGTTACATTAATATATAGAAACCCTGACTCCTGTGCTAGGTTGTAACCTGTGTTACAGGAATCAGTGTCCTCCCAGTTCAAGTTTTACACAGATTTTATGCAATAAAATCTGTCAGATTTTTTATTAAAGAAATCTGACAGATTGTAGTAGCTTGATGTGCTGGCGTCTGTACATCGGGTCGCTTTGTCGTTCCGTTCAATCAGTGCCAGCTACATAAGTGATTGATTTTTGAAAATCGGTGCCTCTTGTACGTTGGTACCATTTGCTTCTTATTATTCGGCTTGTGGCCGCACTTTGCCTTTTCAACGTCGGATACAATGAACTAAAGAATCTAGATAAGTACTTCTATACAAATTGCTATGAAAGAGCTGTGTAGTGTTCTTTATAGTGCCACGTCACTGCATGAGTGTGGAGTATTATTGTGAAATATGGGTGTGAAGAAGCTTAAGTACGTAAGTTGTTTAGGTTTTTGCGATGATCTATTACAGAAAGTAACGTTTTTTCATCGGAGCTTTTTGAAATGATTGCTTTTTCTGTACCCATTTAAATCGAATAGTTACTAAAAATTTTAACCCCACAAAGCCTTTCTAGCTACCAACTATTTCCCGGGAATGAACCGCCGGCATCAGAAGCATTGTTCTCTTTCCAATATACGATCCTTTTGTACGCCGCGTTACGCTAATCTTCATAAATTACATTTTGATTAAATTTTATTGTTGTTCGACCTCTGGCAGTCATTTTGTCACAGTGGTGCTGAAATAATCAGTTTAGTTTAATATTTTAGATGCTGTATCCCCTTTGTTAGTTCGTCAACCCCTTTATTAAATGTCTAGTTAAGAATGTCTTTGTCTGTTTTGGTTTGGTGGTGTATTTTAACCTTTTTCGAAGCAATAATAAATATATTGATTGATCACTGCGTTATCAGGGTCTGTCGTGGGTGGACTAATTACCCCAATGTTCAAAAGCACGATATAGAGATTAGATTAGGCTCTCCAAAGCTCGGAGAAACACTTGACGTGGCTTATACAAATATTATAGGAAGGTACTGTATGACAGATGGATAGAATATGCTTTGTTATGTACACCATAAAAAGTACAGATATAAATGTAGACATTTTACAGCGTCTTATCGCTTAAATCTTATTGATATGATTCCTATTGTTCGAAAAATACCGTGCTATTATTATTTACTCCATATCGTCCTTCTGCGGGGCAAAAATCGGATATTCTCCTTCCAAATTAATTGTTAACTAACAACACTAATAATAGGAATTTCTACTTGATCCAGAATGAATAAAATAGGACGGACAAGTAATATCTTTACTATAGTCATAACAATTGATACATCGCGTTTACTAGCATTTGAGGCGAAAAGGCTCCCACACAGAGTTGCATAAAATATCCATTATAGGAAAACAATAGGCCGGTATCAAATTCATTCTCACGGGACATACAAACTGAATGTGACTGTTCGATATGTATTATTTTTACGAGCTAAGGGATATTTGTAGTAGATATCATCTGTTTTCCCCATTGGAAATGGTATGAATTTCTTGTATTACATGTGTTTATAACTTAAGGGGGCTTATGGTTACGTTTGTCGCCCCCCATTCAACCGGACCCGAGGCGGCGGTGCGTTGTGTCCCACGTGCGCCCCTCTTTGACTTGGCGGGGGGAGTCAAACATCTCACTCCCCGCCAACCTGAGGAGGCCCGCGAAGGCGAGCCAGCAGCAGTTGGGGATCGCGGAAGGCGCGTTCGTTCTCGTGATCCCCGGCGTAATGTGAGAAGGGAGCACCGGGGTGGTTTTTAGGTTTTTAGTCAGTAAGTGTGAGAGGCCCCCCCCTCCCCCCCCCCCAGGGAAGAGGACATCCATGAGGATTTTCCACCGCGGAACAAAAAAAAAAGAAGGCTTATGGCTTAGTAACAATAGCCGCACGGTTCGATCGAGCTTCCCTTGCCACGGTTAGTTCGTGGATGTGTGAGCATCTTTGGATATTAAGACCCTCCGTGCCTCAGCAAGCACGTTAACCCGTGGGCCCCAGCTGTCATTCGTGATTCTTTGGCAGTCATTACGGGTCTTCAAAAGTCCGAAAGTCTGACAACCAGTCTTACAAAGGGGTGTCGTATCAGGTACCCAGAAACTGGGTTGTGGAGGTCAGATGGGCAGTCGTTCCATGTAAAATACTGGTATTCAGCTCCATCCGGTGAGACAGGAAGCCGACCACAACATAGTTGGGAACAAGCTAGGCAGATGATGTGGTGTTTATAACTTTACTTAAATCTGCGAACTTCGTATCGCCTCGAAATCATTAAATGTTGTGTTAACTTATTAGCTGAATTACATTCAGTTTTTTTTTAATTCATCGAAATCAGTCAATCCGTTCTCGAGATATAATCAAAAAAGCTGTTCCATAAAAAAAGTTGAATGAGAAAATTAATTATCTTCATTAACATTTTTACCATGTTTTAATAGTTATTCTGCTATTTGGGGCGGAGACAAATCCAAAAATCAAAGATCATAAAAACCGCGGTTCAGCCGCTCTTAAGTTATTATAAATTGTGTAATGAACTCAATCTTTTTTTTTTCATTCAGGAAAAAAACATGAATTCAGCATAACGGTGGGTCCACACGATACAGACTTTCATACAGACTTCTATAGAATTTTGTCTGTGCGACTTTTTATCACTCCGACATTTGTCTGTACTGCTTAGTCGCACAGACAAAATTCTATAGAAGTCTGTATGAAAGTCTGTATCGTGTGGACCCACCATAATGATCTAGAGCCCGTAGCGTAGAAATTCGCAAACATGAACATTTTGATCGCGTAGTTATTGGACTTTCTATGAAACAGCAGATTGTTTTTATGTAACCGACGAGAAATAATACAAACTAAAAAAAAACAAACCTGTATTTAAAGGTTACCATTAAAAGCTTATTTTTCATAACCCCGATCAAAATAGTAACAGTTTTCCTAGAATCCACGTCACATCCTTCACAGCGAGAGTCCTCCACGCGACAGATCAGACGCGATAAGATAAGCCTGTTTGCGTCATCTGTGCTGAGACATAAAAACAAATGTACGCAGTAAATCTATTTCTCTTCGACGCGCCCTTACGATAAGGTCAATTCTGTGAAATAGCCTTTGAACGCTGTTGAAATAACTCGTTAGCTTTTAAATAAAACGTGGAATAGGTTCTTCCTAAATATAGATATTTTATAAATCAAGGGTATAATCTAAACCAGAGGTCCCCAAACTTTTTTTTCTAATAGACCACTTTGAAAATTTTGCTGGTTCCGGTGTACCCCCTGCAGTTACATTTCTACCATATTCCCAAAACTCGACAAAAAATGTGAAGATTAGATCTAACGTAGACCCGTCGACTCTCCTGTAGACCCCTGTGGGTCCACCTGGACTACTTTGGGATTCAATGATCTAAACTATCAGAACAAATATCGGTCTGAGCAGTCGTACAAGAAACATAGTATGTACGAAAAATATCATTAGTTTAACAGGCGATTGGTTTCAGAGAGATGTCGCTATGGTCGACGTAAGCGCGTAGATTGGGCCCTTTGTACACTGCACGGTTTCTTTACGATACGGCGTGTTAACCGCACCGTAGAAAGCTTGTGTGATCTTGCTTAGGACACGATTCTACGGTGGAAGGCAACGCGCGACGGCGCCGTGCCGTCAGCAAACTTCCATAGTGATCCATATAATACTAACAACCGTGTCTACACACGGCAAATAAATCATAGTTTTTCACGGCAAGAAAAACGCGTATGTACAGACGCCAGCACATCAAGCTACCCGAAACTGTCACATTTTCCCAATCAACTTTGAACCTTATGTTTTAGCGATAAAGTTGAAAATCTATTAAAGAAATCTGACAGATTGTAGTAGCTTGATGTGCTGGCGTCTGTACAACACACGATATGGAACTACGAATTTTGAGGCCAATTGAATCTATAGAGAAATCCGTCTGACCATCCATCCGATGTACTTAAATTTTCTTTTTGTAGTTACAAATACTTAAGTGTAACGTACTTTTTACAAGGTTCTATGAGTTTCCTAATAAAATTAACAAACAATAGCATACCTAACATAACATCACGCCTATTGCCCTCAGGATTAGACAGAGGCGAGCCTATTTTAAAAGTTTATATTAAAAGTACACACACATTCTAAATCACATTAATATTATAAAGGCGAAAGTTTGTAAGTGTGTGTGTGTGTGTGTGTGTGTGTGTATGTGTTTGTATGTTTGTTACTTCTTCACGCTCAAACGGCTGGACCAATTTTGATGAAATTTGGCACACAGATAGTTTATAACCAGGATTATGTAACACATAGAATACTTTTATTTCCGATATTCCCACGGGATCGAAACTTATGCGAGTGAAACCGCGGGGCGCTAATGAATAATATAAATAAAAGACAAAAAGACGCTTAAAATGATTAAAACACCCACTTATAAGTATACGGTCAAAATGAATTTCCTCTTCGGAGAGCTAGAATATTAATGTAGTCCATCTACTTTTTCAGACTTAAATTTATTATTCTTTTCAAAGCTTATAATAGGAACTATGCAACTTTAAGCACGGAGTACAAAAAAAAACCGGTCAAGAGCGAGTTGGACTCACGCACCGAGGGTTTCGTACCATTATATAGTAATTTTCTTTTTTCTGAAAAAGTGTGCTGTTTAGAGACATCGTTTTATCTTTTCCGTAATCATTACATAAACTTCTATCACACAGAATAATTTCAGATTTTTCTCTATGCAAGCTACGGGGATACGGGGGGGGGGGGGGGGGCTGTATTTTTTTACATTTTTTCATAAAAAGTCGAAAACAATACAGCCTAAAAAAAAGTTAGAGAATGTGCAAACAGCACTCTTTCATATGATAACCCACATGTCTTAGTAGCCCCACTTCGAATTAAAAAAAAACATTGTTTAAAAAAATAAATATTTTTTTATATTTCTGTCTTATTTCAAAATAGTTTGGCCAACGTCATCTAAAACTATTCCAAATTTCAAGTTGATAGCATTAGTAATTCTTGAGATATCCAGCTGTTACAGACGGACAGACAGACAGACTGAGTGGCACCATAAGGGTTCCTTTTTACCATTTTGGTACGGAACCCTAAAAACTAGTGGAAGTACAATGGCTTAGTAATAGGAACGTTGCCAGTCCATTGCTTACGAGCGCCTAGGATATTAAGTTATCCATTTTCTCAAACAGTTTTAGCTCAGTAGATATAATAGTCTATTTATTTCCATAGATTTATCAAATTATTAGTACCTATATACGAAAATATGTATCATAAAAACTTCAGTTATGGAACATTTTACATATCTATAGTTAGGTACCTCCGTACGCTCGCGGAACAAAAACCGGGTAAGAATAAATTTTCTCATAAAAGCGGACATAACAAGGGTATGGGGCGGAAACGACTATAACTTAGATGGAGATCGGAAGACCTTTTCTGACGGACTACATATTTTCGGAAATCAATACGTAAGCAATGTAATTTACATACGAATTCCAAGAAATATGTCTTGGCCAAGCTTTTTAGTTATTTCTCATCTGGATATCTGCTTCTGAAAGATATTGTTCTATAAAACGCGGAACGGAACGTCAGAGCATTAGTATCAATTCTCTCGCCTGTCTTGAGCAACGTATGTTAGAAGTTATATTTAATGTGAAGATGCATGAGAGTGCTTTTTCCATCCTGACTCAGAAAAAAACTTACAACGCATTAGTTGCTTGTCATCTTGAGTGCGCCGTACAAGAAATAGGGGAACACGACATTCCAAAGCAACAGAGTGGTACTGTCAATATAAATTACGTTATGTAAACAGATATTTGAAAATTGCTTTTCGACAGTGGTCGTCGAGGACGCAGTTGTATAATTGTCACGGGAGCCCCGGAACAATTATTTGATGTCGGGCCCAAAGCGCATAATTTTACCAAGGCGGTTGACTTGTCAAGAACGGAACGTAGGTCGGTAATTCATCCATCATTTGTCACCGATTGTCGGGCACGCGTACAGCGATGACTTTTTTACTACACCGAAATAGCCAATGGTTAGTTGTCCGACTAAACAGTGGGAAACAAGCGCGGGGCCGGGTGTTCCGCGTAATAGATTACAGTGTCACTCTGGACGACCGTTGTCAACGGCCAGCTGCGAAACTGTCAACCGTTTCTGTACCAAAACAATTTTATCCTGTCCCCTCAGTGTCGTATCGCAATCTACTTGATTTTAACGAGACTACATTGTGGCTGTGGGAAAACTTAGAAGATTACGGACGGATTAGAGGGCGTGGGGTGCCGTATTTTGAATGTTTTTTAGAGTTGGTTCTCTGTGTAAAGGTGCTTGAAGGTTTTACTTTTTAGTGGTTTTTCATGCAGCGACATTGAAATTGCCTTCAATAACCGAAATGTTTTAATATGAAGGTGAGACTGTTATTGGATAAAACAAATATATAGGGTGACTGGTAATTAGTGACCGATACTTAAACATGATTCTACTCATGACAACAAACAAGTTTGATAATGGGACAAAAAGTGAAATGACGAAAAAAAAATCAGCTGTTCCCTACATTTTGACGACTCGTACGAACATAAATGTAGGGAACAGCTGATTTTTTTTTTCGCGATTTCGGAATTGGTCCGATAGTAAAAGTTGTTTGTAATCATGAGTAGAATCATGTGTTTAAGTATCGGTCACTAATTACCATTCACCCTATATTTTTAACCTCTTATAAAGAGCTCTGGAAACAAAGACACTTAATCCTAAGTACCTATCTACTGTCATGATTGTACTTACAATATTTTAGTGTCAAAACAATAATCATTTAATGCATCTTTAATGGTTTAACCTCTCCAAAATTGCTGCTCATAATTCAACCAGCCCAGTCTTTCATGTTTTTAGACCATATCGATAGCATTTTTATGCGCTTTATTACGGGGCTATAATTTCCTATTCCGATATTCCGTCAGATAAAACTACATATATTGAGGGCATCATGGCTAAAGGAGGTTCTAAGGCATGAAGTATGCATGAACTTCACACGGAAGCGAGTATTACCTAGTGTATATTTTCAAATAAATTCGTATACCACGTATTGGTATAAATGACCCCGCACAATATGTAAGGGAAAAGCCGTTCGGTGAATTTGGCTGAAATTTTGTGCGGACTTTGACAGCTCTATTGGCACAATGTCTGAGAGGCATAATTCTAGAGTTTAGAAATGGTGGCCTCGATTCCTGTTTGATACAATTCTGCAGTATTTCTTTGTTTGTATTTTGTAAACGCATAATGTAGCTAAAAAACTCTCAAAACGGTAAAGGAAAACATCGCGAGGAAACCGGCTTGTTCTACAACCAAAAATTCGAAGACATGTGACATCTACCAACCCGCACTGGGACGGCGTGGTAGATTATTGCTCACTCCCTCTCGAAAAGAGGAGGCCTGTGTCCCAGCAGTGAGAACGTGATAGGTCGATTATACTATAATGTAGAAAACCCCAGTAATTCGTCAAATAAACAATTCCTTTTATAAAATGTCTGAATTTTTAAATATTATAAGTAACGATGATTGATTATCAAAAAAATACTGATAAGTACAGAAAAGTTCCAACCATTTGAAAGTTTTGCACAAAAAGCTAATTGAATGTTATCTGAAAATGTTGCCAGACTCGTTGTGAAACAGGAAAAAACTTGGTGAGTATCTCGCTACTTTTATTATTGCGAAAGTTTCACATGACAAGCCTTACAAAAACGCGGGGGAACAATTACAACTTAACATTTATGTATTTCTATTTAAAAAAAGGTTGGTGATTGTGGATCATTATTTTTAGTAACTTCTCTTAAAAAGTACCAAACACCCTTACAACGCAAGTTGCGTTGTAAGGTTATAATATAGGTACATTCCATGAAAATACACGTACATACCGACGTATGTATGAAAATAGTAGGTACATAGTATCCTATAATGTTCCCATAACATTGGACACAGGCCTCCTCTTGGGAGGGGAGTGGGCCGTAAACCAGCACGCGGACCCAGTGCGGGTTAGTAGATATCACATGTCTTCGAATTTTTGGTTTTAGGACAAGCCGATTTCCTCACAATGTCTTCCTTCGCCGTTTGGAGAGCAGCGGTGACGAAATATTTACACAAAATAAACCGCCTGCCTGGCCTGGCCTGGCCTGCTAAGTCATAGCTGTTACCACTGGTCCAGCTGGTCGATTCTGTAAAAATCTTACCTTGAAAACTTGCGTGGATGAGCTGTCAGTGTCATCCCTCCTGACACTACGGATTGACCAAGCATACATTTACAATCATAATCGAGATTTTAATAATATTTTTTTATGCTAATCATTCTATATAATTAATGATCATTTTGTATAATTTCAAAGCTAGTATTTTAATCGTCAAAACAATACTATTTTGTGGGGTTTTTAAATAAAATAGCAAAACAGAAACAGTCAGAATATCAATTTTGTTTTTTTTTTTCTATTTTATTCCTAGATTAGTCCTTATAGAAGGACTAGTCTTTTTTTTCCCCACAAATAGTATTGTTTTGTCGATTAAAATACTAGCTTTAAAATTATATAAAATGATCATTAATTATATAAAATGATTATTCATTAATTATGTAAATGTATGTTTGGTCAATCCCTAGTATCAGGTGGGATGACACTGACAGCTCACTCCACGCTCACTTCACCTAAGTTTTCGCGGTGAGATGGTTACAGAATCGCACTGCTGGACTGTTCTGTTTATACAGATAGTACATGCGGTAGTAGTCGTAGTGGTAGCTACGAATGAATTCATTTCAGTCTTCGAGGAGCCATCGATTTGGATTGAAAAATCATTATTGTGAAACGTGTTACTTGTCCACGACCTTTTACTATCAGATTCATAGAACAAAATACTGCAGTCATCTATTCAGGAATGGCAAGTATTGCTTTTCTTTGACCCAGGCAAATTGGATATGTATCTATCATACAAAACCCTCCATAATTTAGTCTATACAACGTGTAACGTTAAATGCGCAAAACCTGAAAATAGTTTGATCAGAATAACGAGCAGAATTAATTGAACCACTTTTTAACATAGGTCACATTTTTCAAAAAATCTTCATTAAAAACGTTGCCGTGTCTATTTATTAATAGGTCAAGCAAGCCAATGTCAGCGCGGCGCAAGCGGCCCGGTGACGACTCCACCCTCGGTAAAGAGTCGTCGCAGACGCAAGAAACGATCAGAATGGCCAGTAAAACTAAAACAGGACATAAAACCTTTACAATTTTTTTAATGACTTATTTTCTCTCTAAAATAGGTCAATTGAATTAAAAATCAGTTGGGGTGTCTGAGGTTTTGCGCATTTAACGTTACACGTTGTATACAGTTTGAACTATACAGCCGAATGCTGTGAAATCCCTAAGTCGTCGTTTATGACAGATTCGGGGAAAGACGGGCTGGTCTATTAGTAGCCAGGGAGGCGGGGACCAAAAGGCATAACGCTTTCACCGATTTGACTAAATGAGAAGTCGTTAGATTCGTATTATTCGGCAGTGCCATATCGAGGTACGTGACGTCACGTCTAATCCAATATGGGGGATGACACTCCCGAAATTCAGAGAATTAGTAACAGTGGAGTTAGTTGTCGGGATGAGATTGAAGTTCCTACTTAATAATAAGTTTAAATCAAAGCTTTTGGGGACTTTTTTTCGTGGGACTTCCCCCAACTAGGTTGACCTTAAGAAAATGGCGCGGGTGGATGAAGCGGAAGGCGGAAGACGGCGTGTTGTGGCGCAGCCTGGTAGAGGCCTATGTCGAGCAGTGGACTGCGATAGGCTGAGTTGATTGAAAGCTTTTGGTGTTCGATCAGACAAAAGGCAAAAGTAAGAAAAAACACGGCTGTATTCGTGGAAGTTATGGGCAGACGTGTATATTCCATGACACCCATATTTTTCCAGGTACGATATGCTTTAAATTAGTCCAACTGAAAGGGCAAATCATAAAGAACATTCAAAATTCCTTATGAATATTGCACACATTAGATACTTAATATACATTTTATGAAGATAAGGAATTTACCACCCATTTTTTCGCCTTTTCTTATTTTAATATCCGCTAATTCTAAAGGCCTTTAAATACTTTTGTTTGTCATCTTCAGCTCTGTTTACGACATCGCTCGAGATGTTCCGCGGGCGAAGCTTCTTTATCGACCTTTTACCTTTATATATTAACACAAGATTGAACAATCATGGCAAAGGCCTGACACTGCTTTGAGGTCAGAACAAAAAGATTCAGAATTTATGTTTACCGCCATACGGTTAAACGCCGTAACTAACATTTTTATCAAAAAGACTTAAATATAAGTTCGGACTTGCCAAAAAATTGGCCACCTTTCTATGTAGTTGATAAAGCTGTAATGCATTTGTAGCCAAAGTTACAAGTAGTTAAAAAGACATAACTAAGCCCTGGAAACATCATCTGCCTAGCCTTTTCCCAACTATGTTGGGGTCGGCTTCCAGTCTAGAACGGGATGCAGCTGAATACCAGTATTCTACATGGAGCGACTGCCTATCTGACCTCCACAACCTAGTTACTGGGTAATACGATACCCCTAGGTAAGACTGGTTGTCAGACTATCGGGCTTCTGACTACCCGTAACGACTGTCAAAGATCTACGAATGACAGCCGGGACCAACGGCTTAACGTGTTTTCCGAGGCACGGAGGGGTCTCGGTATGTAAGGTCACCCATCCAAAGACCAACCGCGGCAAGCGTAGCTTAACCTGATCGATCGATCGGTGCGGCTGTTATTATTTAGCCACGGGCCCCTCCAACTAAGCCCCGGAAACATTGCTCTCTAAAATGAAAGCTATAATTATTTCCACGTTAACCCCTTTCTCATTAGTAAAACTATTTTGCATACTTGAAAAGCCGTAACTTTTGTTTTAGGCCTTTTCATACTATCACATTTATCTATCGTGATCATACAATCAAAATCCTTAATAGATGATACGGCATTTCATCTTTGTACCTATGTCATTAACCCGCAATAACTAAATACAATGATGAAAAGCCGTACCTAACAACTGTAACAGCGCGTGCTTCCTGTCGTCAAAAGGAGTAATATTTCAATGAATGCCTTACTATTTAAAATAATAATTAAATAATAGCTTCCATACTAGCTTCAAAAGGCGTTATTTACAATAAATTGTAAACAGAAATATCCTAACTATGAATTGAACGTTTACTTAGGGATTGCATAATTTCATAATTTTTTTTACTATCTATTTAATAAATAAATAAATCTAGGTATTTTTAGAAACTATATACTACGGAGGGGCCCGTGGCTAAATAATAACAGCCACACAGGTCGATCGATCAGGTTAAGCTACGCTTGCCGCAGTTGGTCTGTGGATGGGTAACTATCTTTACATAACGAGACCCCTCCGTGCCTCGGAAAGCACGTTAAGCCGTTGGTCCCGGCTGTCATTCATGGATCTCTGACAGTCGTTTCGTTTCGTTAAATTCGAATGTCTGACAACCAGTCTTACCGATGGGTATCGTAAAATACAGAAACTGGGTTTTGAAGGTTAGATAGGTAGTTGCTCCATGTAAAATATTGGTACTCAGCTGCATCCGGTTAGACTGGAAGCCGACCCAAACATAGTTCGGAAAATGCTAGGCAGATGAGGAGATGAGTTGGGAAAAGGCTAGGCAGATTCATTTATTGACTTAGATGTGATGTGCTTGAGGGGCCCGTGGCTTAATAATAACAGCCGCACAGGTCGATCGATCAGGTTAAGCTACGCTTGCCGCGGTTGGTCCGTGGATGGGTGTCCATCTTTACATACCGAGACCCTCTCCGTGCCTCGGAAAGCACGTTAAGCCGTTGGTCCCGGCTGTCATTCGTAGATCTTTGACAGTCGTTACGAGTAGTCAGAAGCCCGAAGGTCTGACAACCAGTCTTACCTAGGGGTATCGTATTACCCAGTAATTGGGTTGTGGAGGTCAGATAGGCAGTCGCTCCATGTAAAATACTGGTATTCAGCTGCATCCGGTTAGACTGGAAGCCGACCCCAAATTAGTTGGGAAAAGGCTAGGCAGATAATGATGATGATGTGCTTGTGTGATGGTGTGCGTGTGGCTGGTGAATCATCTGGACACAATCATATCGGATTTGCCACCAAAACAACTAATATCGCATGTTTATTTTTATATTGATAAACTGGGTTTCTACCAGCTTGTTATCTTGTTCTGTTTTTGTTAATTTCTCATGTATTTAATTTTTATCTTATTTTTTTATATTTACGAGGTTAATTATTCTTTAATATGAATGTATGTAGGTAATTTACACTACAGACTGCCCCGTTATTCTCGTGATTGCCAGCGCGAATCCTCAGCGTAAGGTCCTGGGTTCGATTCCCGGGTCGGATTTTTATTGGGTTTTCCATTAAAGATTTCTTAGTAACAGTCCGGAGTTTGGAAGTTGGCGGTTATAGTTAGTCTTGTTATTTTACCCCCGTGCCCCGGAAAGCACGTAAAGTCGTTGGTCCTTCGCCTGATCTCTCCCCAGTCGTGTCGTATTGCCGTCCCATCGGACTATGAGAGTAAAGGAACAGATTGTGCACCTGTATTTACGCACACACTTGTGCACTATAGCCTCACCAGCCTCAACCGTCTCCCCAGAAGGTTCACGGGAGGCCCCTTCTATGTCCACAATAAGAGTCTACGCTTAGATCTCAAAATGCCCACCGTCCAGCAGTTCATGAAACGCCTTTCCAAATGCTTCTTTGATACTGCTATAAAGCACCCCAATCCCCTGATTGCTCCCTCCCGCGTAAGTAGGATTCGCCAACCAAGGCATACCCTCACCATCCCCGAAGACGCACGGTGGGCCGATATGAACTCGTAGAAGACTTAGGAATCAACAAAAACTGATTGGGTTATTAAAAAAAAAAAAACGGAATTGAAATCTACTATCAAATACAATTTAATAATGTTCTACGAATTTTACGTTTTGACCGTTATTTTCAATGTTATGAATATTTAAAGATTTTTTTGTATGAAAATAAACATGACTTCGTGAAAATCTCGAAATTCTCAAGAGCTCTCAACAAACGGTTTACAGATTAAAATAGTACAAATTATTTTCGTATTTTTCCACACCACCCCAGAGGAAGAGAACTAGGCGCGTTTTTTTTTAACAGTGGTGTCCCCAGTAGGCCTAATCCAATACGTAAACGTCGTTTGTGTTTATACACAGGCACCATTAATTGATTATTCAGAAAAGTCAGATTCAGGTTCATTGTACGGTGATAGGTCTGAACTTAAATGTATTTATTTATTTATTATTTATTTTACCATTTATGCACACACATATATAAACAGACAAGATAATATGTTTTCCTGATCATTATCGTGAGGATCCATAATAATCAACAAAGCTTTTGCCTCTTCTGAGAGGGCTTTGTGTTTTTGCAACAGTTTGTGACGTATTTTTGAAATAAGTGGTTCAGAACTAATTAAATAAATTATTCATTATATCTTCATTAGCAGCCTCTTTAGATAATTTTCCAATTGGCACTATACCCAAATTCTCAATTATATCTGCTCCGTGAGCAAGAACTTTATGTACACTTGTTTTGGACACAAACAAATGACGTCACTGGAGTGGTGTGGAATATTTTTGCACGTACATACAAAAACATCTATTATTTTAATATTTTTTTTCATACAATATTGAAAGCAGTATAACTCTGTAAGTAACGGCTTGACGAAAAAAGTCGTCAGATCATAAAAATATTGTATTAGTATATAGATTTCAAAAATGTACATATCAATCCTTAAGTCCACACTTCGCGATTTCAGCCCACTGTGCGACGCCACGACTCTCCTACAGGAGAGTAGTAAGGCCACCAGTACCTTCACAAACTACAAGTCCCGATAGCCGTCCTTCCGTCATCGCCGTCGAGGCCCGTCGCGACCCCCATATCATGTCCGCCCCGACCCTTACTCGAGCCAGACCGCGCCGCTGAGTCTGTAGTTTTAAATTCGTCCCTAAATAATTCCGATCCAGCCTGTCCCTTGCTGCCTTCTCCCAGCGACGCCCTAAGCCGAAGTCTGTATCCCACGGAGGGTGCCCTTAGCGTGTAGTCGCTTAGTTTTTATGTTTTTTAGCCCTGGCTTTAATTTATTGAGGCATCCACAGGCAAGCCCGGTTAAGCAGACGACAACCACATAGGTTGAACAGCGAGAAATCTTTCACAAAAAAAAAAAAAAAAAATCGTCGAACAGTTGCCCACCAGACACAACATCCGTCTCGTCGGAGGATCCTCACTTTTCTCTGGAGGATGAGTGAACTTTACACCCTGTTCCTTACGCCTCTAAAGGCCTTTTGTTACAAAATTGATCCTTTGTATATTTAGGTCGTATTTAATGTGGTTGACTATAAAACCGTTTTTTTTAATTTCGATACGATGAGCAATGAAAATAAAACAAAGTTTTTAACACACATTTTGACACGTTTTACGTTTTTTTTTTTTTTTATAACATATGCAGCAGTTTTTTTTTTCATTTATTGTTGTTTATTTTCAGACCTTCTTTAGTTATAAATTTTATTCTAAAATCCAATGAGGGATTTCTGAAATGGCGTTCACTAGGTGGCAGCACTGAGACGCCAGGTCCGGGCACCTGTCAAAAGAGTCAAAGCGCCTGCCTGAACATGCCTCTGCAAGTTGGCTTCGGTCCCTCGTACGCCCGAGATATGTTATTATATAAAAAAATAAATAAGTAATAAATTCTCTGTTGGCATACAAAATATGTACAAACAAAGTTTTGCGTAATGAGAAATAATACTTGTGTTACAGGAGCCAGTATCTTCTCCCAATCAGTTTTCCAATATTATCCAATACCCATTGTTTGAATTTACTTTACGATCAATAATAATAATAACACAGGCATAGAGGCAAGAATATACCTACGAGGATTAATATACAGACGCCAGCACATCAAGCTACCCAAAACTATCAAATTTTCCCAATCAACTTTGAACCTAATTCCTTAGAAATAAAGTAGAAAATTATAAAAGACATTTGACAGATTGTAGTAGCCTGATGTGCTGGCGTCTGTACAATACATACATGACGTAACATCAAGCCCTTAACTTCCCAAAGAGTTACACAGGAAAGCAACTGTAATAGGAGGTGCGCCCCTTGCCATCAACCGGCTACAAATCCAGACTCCGTCTGCGACTGCTATTGAGAAATTCCAGATAGTTACGAGTAGAAAACCGTTCAAGAGCGAGTCGGACTCGCGCACCGAGGATTTCGTACCATCATATACTCGTATCATCATACGCAGTTGTAAAAAAAAAAAATCTTTCTTACTTGCAAAATAGTTGGGCAAACGTCATCTAAAACTGTTCCAAATTTCAAGTTGATAGCATTAGTAGTTCTTGATATATCCAGCTGTTACTGACGGAGAGACAGACAGACTGAGTCGCACCGTAAGAGTTCCATTTTACCATTTTGGTACGGAACCAAAAAAAAAACACAATATGTACCAGTTTGCCCAGTTTGCCCGTTTGTTTGTTTGGTATCGAACCCAGGACCTTATGCTCAGCAGTAACGTGACCAGACACACGGAGGCAGAGGATTATTACCTATACTTAATTTGACCATAATATGAATTAAAGTAATGACATAAGTAACTTAAGATCGAGATGTGCTAGGGCTTAAATTGAAGTTGAAACAAGTAACAAATTCGATTTAAAACTAAAATACTTCTAAAACACGTACGAATGTTCAAATTCATATAAATTACGGTACTATGTTTTTGAAAAGCATGTATTGTATTTGATTTACGATTCACAGACATAGGCACGCGTTGCAAACTTGGACTAACTTTTTGTGCCTTTTCAGAATGGGCTTGCAAATAACCTAGAGACAACCTTCATAATAGGTTTTGCTAATATCTACAACATGTCCTAGAATTAACGCACAACCTCTTAAGGGGTCATTGTACTCATAATAATGAACAACTTTGACTATGGCAATAAACCTGAAAACGCGAAAGAAAAATTACCTGTTCCCTACCTTTTGACGTATATGTCGAACATAAATGTAGGAATCAGCTGATTTTTTTTCCAGATTTCTGGTTTGGCCCCGTAGTAAAAGTTGTTCATAATGATGAGTATAAAGACCCCTCAAGAGCCTGTGTGTTAATTCAGGGACACGCTGTATACTAATAATAAAGTTGAACAGTTTATTTGTTTGAACGCGAATCTCTGGAACTACAGTTGGATCTGAAAAATAATTTTTGGATTTCATCCCATTTCTTGAAGAAGGCTGTTATTATAGGGTATTTAACATCACGCTAAGACCCTTTGAAACCAAGCAAAAAGAAAAAAAGTTAGGAAGAACGCTAAACGAAAACGAAGCAATAGCGCGGGAAGGCGATGAGATGCAACGGGGTGCGTCGGGGAACAAGAATTTTACGCGGACAAAGTCGCAGGCAGAAGATAGTGTACATTATTACATACTACATAAGAGAGATTTACCATGTGACGCAATGAAGATTTTCATTCACGCCACGAGTTGGCACCACTTTGACAATACGTCTTCCATTTCGACAATGAATATAAAATCTATGATGACGTTCATCATTCGTTTTATTCATTCGTTCATACAGCTGAATGCCAGTATTTTACATAGAATGATTGCTTATCTGACCTCCTCAATTCAGTTACTGGGTAACATGATAACCTTTGGTATGACTGTTTATCAGACTTTTGGGCTTCTGACTACACGTAGCTAGTGTGAAAGATCTACGAATGACAGCCTGGACCAACGGCTTTACGTCTTTTCCGACGCACGGAGGGGTCTTGATATGTTATAGATGGTCACCCATCCACGAACTGAGGCAACCGTAGCTTATCCTTCGATCGACCCGGGTGGCTGTTATAATTAGCCACGAGTCCCTAGCCAATAGAAATTTCATATTAACAAGATATGATTGTTGTTCACTCAATATTATTCAACAAACCTATTATGAAACTAAACACAAGTATTCCTTATACAACAAACTAAACACAAGTATTTCATAACACGTCATTGAATATGAATGAATGAGTGAATGTACAATGATTAATCAGTTCAATTACGTATGATTGTCATTCATGCGTGCGACGCTCCCGAGGGCGGTCGCCTAGAGCCTTCTAACCCTAAATATGAATATATGGAGCCATAGTGAGCACGGGTACTCCCACGGGTGGCGCTCGCGATTTTCGCAACGAACTTGCCTCATAAATCCTAGCCTTACATGATGCTTGTTTGCATAATACAAGACTTAGCCGGCTTTGTTCCACAGTTTGATGGGTAGGCCGCAACGTGCGCGTCGGAAGTACATGGCTTACTTGTACTTAGTTACAGGTGGTGCTATTTCAAATATTAGTCTCATAAGTAAAAAGTCGCTCTCACAGAGAGCATGCCTGTAGCTATCCCAGTAGTGGGGACGTTATATGCTGATTATGCTAACGAGGAAGGTATCCCGACGTGTCACCTCCGATTTTTTTGTGGCTGATATATATGTTATTCTCCATCAAATTTTAAGAGACACGTATTTTTTTTTTTTGCCAACGCGCCTTTTTTGGGGGTGACACACAAGTGATATCTACAGAAAATTTTCTAAGGGAGATTGGGAAAAATTCACTATTAGTCCAATAAATTTTACTGTGCAGCATAAACATTTTTCCCTTGCTAGCATGATAATTTTTCCATTACCACTCAAATGCACTCAGATTATGAGACAGCACAGTAATTTTTCTAAGATTTTTCTCTCCACGTACTCTCAAAAAGGAAAACATCGTGAGAAAACCAGCATGCCCTAGAACCATAAATTCGAAGACATGTGACATCTAACAACCCGTACTACGCTCGCGTGGTGGATTACGGCCCACTCACTCTCACAGATAGGAGTCAATTGTTACCACCGACGTCGACTGTACCTCCGAAGAATAAGGAAATAATTTACGTAGAATATAAGATGGTGATACTATTTTGCGTTCTAGTTTGTCGTTCACATAATTACTTCCTATGAGAAACAAGAATAAGCCAGTGCGTCTGGCGTATCGTATTTCATTTAGATACGTAGGTAATCCTAAATACTACAATGATAAAAGACTCATTCAAGTTCTGCAAAGCAAACCCCATGAAGACCAAACTTTATTATAATTTAGTTGTATAATAGAAATGTTATTATTGTTGTGTTTTTATTTTATATAGTATATTAGAGTATAATGTCCATATTATAAGTGTTTTGTATTGTTTATTAGAGTATAAGTAGAATAGTTAGGTTTTTATATCCACGTGTACGTTAGGTTCACATTGTAAATATTCGTATGCCGCTATTAGCGGCGGATGTGTCCTGAACAGCTTATCCATATATACCAACCAACTTTGTACCTACCATATCCAACGAATAAATGTCTTTGTCTTTGTCAACAATAAAATATATAACTTACTTATTATTTTTATCAATTTCCCGCGTTCGTTAATTTTTTTTTTTTTGGCAATTGCGTTTACCTAACTGCCAGTATTTGATGATACAGCCTATTTTTACGTGTCTTTCTATACAAGTAGGTTGAATGAAGTGGAAAATTTAGAAAAGTAATGACGTGCTACGAAATTAAAAAATGGGTTTCTAATTTTGTGAAAAATGTAGGGGGTATCATATTTTTTAAGTTATTTCTGTTTATTTTTAATATACTACTGTTTGTTGTCCCTTACTAAATAAAATAAAAATTAAAACATTGTTCATTCATCTACTTATACGAAACCACGAGTATTAGGAACTCATTGATTTTTTGCAAAGCGGAGATTATGTTAATCGGCCCTTGTCGGTGTTAACAACCCAAGGGGATAATAACAATGTTAATGCATTATGATAATGAGGAAACCGTTCAGTTGGTCATAATCTTGCCACTAGACACTCACCCTAATTATTCCTCCAATCTTAAAAGAACTGCGGGGTAATTGCGCAACACTCCGACAGTAGCAATTTGACAGTTCAACAACATTCATTGCGTTATCTACGTTGTTGAGCAGACAAAGTTTTTGTACATATGAAGCAATGAATTAGCAATATTCTTTAAAAAAATCAGATCGTGATTGCAAGTGTGTTTATAATTAGGGTGCTGGTGTGGTTTTTTATTTAGTTAATTGTCATAGAGTGATAGTCTGTATCGAGGCAGTCTAACATACTTTCTGTTACAATTCAAAGAATTATGAAGAAATTTTTTTCCTTTTTTTTATCGTTGCCCTACACTAGGTATTTCTCTTGTATTCTGGGTGCGTTTACAAACATTTAAACTCACATACACAAACAGCCAGACCCGGAACAACTACTTGTAGGTCATACAAATATTAGTTCCGTGCGGGAATCGAGCCCGCGACCCGCAGCGCAGCAGTTAATCGCTTAACCACTGCACCAACCGTGCCGTCAAAGGCAATTGCTAATCCATTGCTTCATATTAATTTATTTATTAATTAACCATCCACGACTTACAGCTAAAACAAACAATAAAAATTGTATGTAAAACTGACAGCCAAATAAAAGTCATCACTTCTAAAAACAGATTGAAAAGAAAGAGTATGAACAACACAAAACAACTACCAAAACAAGAAAGAAACATAAAAGAGTATAACATGCAAGGTTAAACTAAATTCACATTTCATATTCAGTACAAGAATAAAAACCTGAACATACAAATACTTAATTAAAAAAGCTAAGGCTCAGGCACTTTCTGGCCGAGGACACACCTGTTAAGAAAGGATCCAAATCATGCTGTTTACACATGTTATTAAAGATATATGTACATATATATATATACAACGTGTAACGTTAAATGTGCAAAACCTGAAAATAGTTTGATCAGAATAACGAGCAGAATTAATTGAACCTTTTTTTAATAGAGGTCACATTTTTCAAAAAATCTTCATTAAAAACGTTGCCGTGTCAATTTATTAATAAGTCAAGCAACCCAATGTCAGCGTGGCACAGCGGCCCGGTGACGTCGCAGATGCAAGAAACGATCAGAATGGCCAGTAAAACTAAAACAGCACATAAAACCATTACAATTTTTTAATGAATTATTTTCTCTCTGAAATAGGCCAATTGAATTAAAAATCAGTTGGGGTGTCTGAGGTTTTGCGCATTTAACGTTACACGTTGCATAAATATATATGTCCTTAAGCTCATTGTTAGCCTATACTGTTCCACTGCTGGACAACGGCCTCCCCCAAATCCTTCCAGGAAATCACGGCGACTTAAAATATAAATAATTAAGGCCGGACCCTGACCAAATAACCTTGAGCATTCGTTCCCTCTTTGCCGCACCCCACCTCTACAATACTTCGTAAAAACTGGCCACCTGGCGAACAACTTACGAACTATGAAATTGCGACTAGTAAAAAGCACAGACCTTACAATACGCGGCATTTAATAAAAAAAATATTATTTCTATGAATGAAGAAACAGTGCGCCTATGTTGGTCATGAATGTCCACGAATACTTACTTTCTAATTTTTGGAACGAAAAACGTTATGTGACTATTTTATATGATTATCCAATGGGGTCAAAATCCAAATTCAAGATGGCGTCTCCAAAAATTTGCAAATTTTTCGTCATGGGTGTCGTTTTCATGGTTTTCGAGGGCGCTGACAAAGATTATGTGATCAAAATCAAAATTCAAGATGGCGCTTCCAAAAATTTGCAAATTTTTCGTCATGGGTGTCGTTTTTATGGTTTTCGAGGGCGCTGACAACGATTATGGGGTCAAAATCAAAATTCAAGATGGCGGCTCCAAAAATTTGCTAATTTTTCGTCATGGGTGTCGTTTTCATAGTTTTCGAGGGTGTTGACGACAATTATGGGGTCAAAATCAAAATTCAAGATGGCGGCTCCAAAAATTTGCAAATTATTCGTCATGGGTGTCGTTTTCATGGTTTTCGAGGGCGCTGACAACGATTATGGGGTCAAAATCAAAATTCAAGATGGCGGCTCCAAAAATTTGCTAAGTTTTCGTCATGGGTGTCGTTTTCATAGTTTTCGAGGGTGTTGACGACAATTATGGGGTCAAAATCCAAATTCAAGATGGCGTCTCCAAAAATTTGCAAATTTTTCGTCATGGGTGTCGTTTTCATGGTTTTCGAGGGCGCTGACAACGATTATGGGGTCAAAATCAAAATTCAAGATGGCGGCTCCAAAAATTTGCAAATTTTTCGTCATGGGTGTCGTTTTCATGGTTTTCGAGGGTGCTGACAACGATTATGGGGTCAAAATCAAAATTCAAGATGGCGGCTCCAAAAATTTGCAAATTTTTCGTCATGGGTGTCGTTTTCATGGTTTTCGAGGGCGCTGACAACGATTATGGGGTCAAAATTAAAATTCAAGATGGCACCTCCAAAAATTTGCAAAATTTTCGTCATGGGTGTCGTTTTCATGGTTTTCGAGGGTGCTGACAACGATTATGGGGTCAAAATCAAAATTCAAGATGGCGGCTCCAAAAATTTGCTAATTTTTCGTCATGGGTGTCGTTTTTATGGTTTTCAAGGGCGCTGACCACGATTATGTGGTCAAAATCAAAATTCAAGATGGCGCCTCCAAATATTTGCAAATTTTTCGTCATGGGTGTCGTTTTCATGGTTTTCGAGGGCGCTGACAAAGATTATGTGATCAAAATCAAAATTCAAGATGACGCTTCCAAAAATTTGCAAATTTTTCGTCATGGGTGTCGTTTTCATGGTTTTCGAGGGCGCTGACAACGATTATGGGGTCAAAATCCAAATTCAAGATGGCGTCTCCAAAAATTTGCAAATTTTTCGTCATGGGTGTCGTTTTCATGGTTTTCGAGGGCGCTGACAACGATTATGGGGTCAAAATCAAAATTCAAAAATTTGCAAATTTTTCGTCATGGGTGTCGTTTTCATGGTTTTCGAGGGCGCTGACAAAGATTATGTGATCAAAATCCAAATTCAAGATGGCGCCTCCAAAAATTTGCAAAATTTTCGTCATAGGTGTCGTTTTCATGGTTTTCGAGGGCGCTGACAACGATTATGGGGTCAAAATCAAAATTCAAGATGGCGGCTCCAAAAATTTGCAAATTTTTCGTCATGGGTGTCGTTTTCATGGTTTTCGAGGGTGCTGACAACGATTATGGGGTCAAAATCAAAATTCAAGATGGCGGCTCCAAAAATTTGCAAATTTTTCGTCATGGGTGTCGTTTTCATGGTTTTCGAGGGCGCTGACAACGATTATGGGGTCAAAATTAAAATTCAAGATGGCACCTCCAAAAATTTGCAAAATTTTCGTCATGGGTGTCGTTTTCATGGTTTTCGAGGGTGCTGACAACGATTATGGGGTCAAAATCAAAATTCAAGATGGCGGCTCCAAAAATTTGCTAATTTTTCGTCATGGGTGTCGTTTTTATGGTTTTCAAGGGCGCTGACCACGATTATGTGGTCAAAATCAAAATTCAAGATGGCGCCTCCAAATATTTGCAAATTTTTCGTCATGGGTGTCGTTTTCATGGTTTTCGAGGGCGCTGACAAAGATTATGTGATCAAAATCAAAATTCAAGATGACGCTTCCAAAAATTTGCAAATTTTTCGTCATGGGTGTCGTTTTCATGGTTTTCGAGGGCGCTGACAACGATTATGGGGTCAAAATCCAAATTCAAGATGGCGTCTCCAAAAATTTGCAAATTTTTCGTCATGGGTGTCGTTTTCATGGTTTTCGAGGGCGCTGACAACGATTATGGGGTCAAAATCAAAATTCAAAAATTTGCAAATTTTTCGTCATGGGTGTCGTTTTCATGGTTTTCGAGGGCGCTGACAAAGATTATGTGATCAAAATCCAAATTCAAGATGGCGCCTCCAAAAATTTGCAAAATTTTCGTCATAGGTGTCGTTTTCATGGTTTTCGAGGGCGCTGACAACGATTATGGGGTCAAAATCAAAATTCAAGATGGCGGCTCCAAAAATTTGCTAATTTTTCGTCATGGGTGTCGTTTTTGTGGTTTTCGAGGGCGCTGACCACGATTATGTGGTCAAAATCAAAATTCAAGATGGCGCCTCCAAAAATTTGCAAATTTTTCGTCATGGGTGTCGTTTTCATGGTTTTCGAGGGCGCTGACAACAATTATGTGGTCAAAATCAAAATTTAAGTTGGCGCTTCCAAGAAATTGCAAATTTTTGGAAGCGCCATCTTGAATTTTGATTGAAAAATTTGCAAATTTTTGGAGGCACCATCTTGAATTCTTCTCTTCTCTCTGAATCTCTTAATATTGTATAATTGCATAACACACGTGTGAGCACTATGCACCTAAACTATAAAGCTACCATTTACTGGGTACGTCTTTCATTGACTTGAATGTGCCCTGGTGGCTGGGCGTACCTCATGCTCACTCAAATGTCTCGCTGGTGGTGGCGTGTGTGTTGGATCATTGAGTTCCCTTCAAAATGGTTGAGCTAAATGGTGCTGATCCATACGTCATGTTCGTGAACGGGCGCCGCCAGTAGGGACTGGTCATCTCTTAGCCGCCATGGCTTATTTTTATTTTAATCTAAGTATTTTCATTTGTGAATTGTTATTTTTTTTTTTTGTTTTTGTTGTTTTTATCTTTTTTAGTACGGACGCTTTTAACGTGCACGTCTTTCTACATCGTTCTCACAATATGTATAATTTCAACTTGAATGATGTAACCAAAATTTTGTAACAATTTTTATGATTTAAAAGAGTGTCCGTGGAGTTTCTTGCCCGTTCCTCTCCACAGATACCTACTACGCTTTGGAATGGGCAACTAGCTTCATCTTTCTGACTGACCGACCCCTTAACAGTTCAAAAGTGCCTGTAATTGGTTAACTTGAAATAAATGCTTTGAGTTTGAGTTTTGAGTTTGAATTTTGATTTTGACCCCATAATCGTCGTCAACACCCTCGAAAACTATAAAAACGACACCCATGACGAAAAATATGGAAATTTTCGCAGCCGCCATCTTGGATTTAGATTTTGACCTAACTATCAGCTTTAGCACCCTCGAAAACTATGAAAACGACACCCATGACGAAAAATATGGAAATTTTCGCAGCCGCCATCTTGGATTTAGATTTTGACCTAACTATCAGCTTTAGCACCCTCGAAAACTATGAAAACGACACCCATGACGAAAAATATGGAAATTTTCGCAGCCGCCATCTTGGATTTAGATTTTGACCTAACTATCAGCTTTTGCACCCTCGAAAACTATGAAAACGACACCCATGACGAAAAATTTAGAAATTTTCGCAGCCGCCATCTTGGATTTAGATTTTGACCTCACTATCAGCTTTAGCACCCTTGAAAACTATAAAAACGACACCCATGACGAAAAATATGGAAATTTTCGCAGCCGCCATCTTGGATTTAGATTTTGACCTAACTATCAGCTTTTGCACCCTCGAAAACTATGAAAACGACACCCATGACGAAAAATTTAGAAATTTTCGCAGCCGCCATCTTGGATTTAGATTTTGACCTCACTATCAGTTTTAGCACCCTTGAAAACTATAAAAACGACACCCATGACGAAAAATATGGAAATTTTCGCAGCCGCCGCCATCTTGGATTTAGATTTTGACCTCACTATCAGCTTTAGCACCCTCGAAAACTATGAAAACGACACCCATGACGAAAAATATGGAAATTTTCGCAGCCGCCATCTTGGATTTAGATTTTGACCTAACTATCAGCTTTAGCAACCTCGAAAACTATGAAAACGACACCCATGACGAAAAATATGGAAATTTTCGCAACCGCCATCTTGGATTTAGATTTTGACCTAACTATCAGCTTTAGCACCCTCGAAAACTATGAAAATGACACCCATGACGAAAAATATAGAAATTTTCGCAGCCGCCATCTTGGATTTAGATTTTGACCTCACTATCAGCTTTAACACCCTCGAAAACTATGAAAACGACACCCATGACGAAAAATATGGAAATTTTCGCAGCCGCCATCTTGGATTTAGATTTTGACCTAACTATCAGCTTTAGCACCCTCGAAAACTATGAAAACGACACCCATGACGAAAAATATAGAAATTTTCGGAGCCGCCATCTTGGATTTACATTTTGACCTCACTATCAGCTTTAACACCCTCGAAAACTATGAAAACGATAGCTAATCCAAGATGGCGGAGTAGCGTCCTTTCACAAAACTCAATAATTCTAAATACACAAAGCGTCCTTCCGCATTTAAATAACACAATAGGTAACTAGTACAAAAAAAAAAAAAAAACTAATTTTTATTATCAGTACTGATAATGTGACGTAAGCGAGCAAGTGCGCTAGCCGACGGCGACGCGGCGACGCGGAGACAAACGGCACGGGTTTCACCTTCGAGAGCTTGTGGCACACTGAATCCCGATACGGGGCGCATGAGTTACAGTAGTAAAAGCGCCCACATTTTAGAATAAAATTTGTATAAAATCAAATTTTAGTTTTTTGGAAAAAATATTACTACCAAAATGTTAATTATTAAATTGTCTATCCATTAGTGTCAGTAGCAAAATTAAATAATGTTTACTTTACGAGGAGATACATGTTATCAATCACCATTTCTCATTTCTGGAGTTTCGTTGTAAGGAGATTTATTAAAGATATACTGATTAAAAAAAAAATTAAAACTACAATTATGGAGTCAAGATTATGTAGAAATTTAATGTATTTTTTTTTTGTTAATATTTCTTTTAAATAAGAAGTAGATAGCTTCGAAAAACTGCACAAAAACGGCTTCCGCGGCGTTTTGGTCGGGGTGGCGCCTTAAACAGAGTAGTAATTCCTATTCTTTAATAGATTTTCAACTTTATCGCCAAAGCGTTAGGTTTAAAGTTAATTGGGAAAATTTGACTGTTTCTGGGCTAGCGTATGTACAACCTAAACAATGTCCATGTGTCATCTTTGCCTTACTCTCTACAAACCACCCATAACAATCTGTACATAAATACATACAAATAAATAAAATTGAAGTGTCTGTTTGTAATGTCAAAATTACAGCTTTTTACTAAATGTATAAGAAATTCTATACGGTACTCATAACAAAAAATCATTTTTTTTTTACTTTTGTCGGTTTGTCTGTCTGTTTGTTTAATGCTAATGTCCGAAACGGCTGGGTCGATTTTGACGGGACTTACTGGCAGATTTCAATGGCAACAAAAATTAGGGTACCGCGCAAAAAAAAAATCCCATAAAATCCAATTTGTTTTCCGAGATGCACGCGAACGAAGTTACGAGCACAGCTAGTATCACAGTAAAATTCCACATCAAGTTTGATTAATAGTTACATATTGTAAAACACAACACGATCTAAGTTTTCGAAAATCCAAAATACTCTAACACGGGGCTGGTTAGCAATGCTTTTAGTAACACTGCTTAAGAGGATTTTGACATGACAACGACCCTTGTCACACTAGCTGTGACGTTGACGTCATAACAAAGACACAAGCAAAATATTTCTCTAGCGATAAGCTTAGGGTTTAATGCTAATCTTTGAACCAAAAACTAATGTTTCATTACTGAAAGCCAGATTTAGGTTTGACTTTACCCTTGACCGCTTGTTAGAGAGTTTGTTGGGAAAGCGTTCGTTTATAGAAACGGGATTCTATTATAGTTCAATACTATTTAGTTTATTTATTTATCCTCACACTGGAACGCCATATAGCAATTACACCAATGGAGCAAAAAATTACTTCATGTGCTGGTTTCCATCCATCCTGTGCGCGGTGGACATCGTATGGGCGGCGATGGATCGCACACGCTCACGCATCGTCAAGGCATTTCTCCATAGCCCCATCATTCCTTCCATATTGCGCACATTCTTTGCGAATTTTTGAAACACAATGAATTTTTCAAAATAAATACATAAAAATTGAAAAAACGGAGAATAGCGTATTGGTAATTATTTTTTTTATGGCAAAAGTATTAGCCATACGAAAAGATCCTGTTTCAGAAATGTTGTTCATGAATCTATCGCAAAAATATATTTTTTGTCAGATCTTCTAACCAAGCCGTTAATGAGAAGTAGGATTCATAAACTGACCGTGGTGACCGTATTACGGTACTAAACGACAGTAAGGCCCTTCAGGTGTCATCCTGACTGACGGATGACAGTATGTCTATTACTTTTGCTTTTTTTCTATGACTTTTAAATACGACGTTGGGAACGATACCGGTAAAATTGTGGGCACCTGAGACTGCACCGTAATTGCGTTACACACTATCGATTACGAACTGAATCATTTTGAATGATATTGCTAATCCATTGCTTTATTTATTCGAAAAATGTGTCTGCTGAATAACGCTAATAACGCAATGAATGTTGATGAACTGTCAAATTTAAAGCTATTCCTAGTGTTAGTGTGTTACACAATTACCCATCTGGTCTCATAAAATAATATATACGCAAAGTCATGTATTTGATTCACCCACGAAGTGTAGTAGCACCAACGTTAAGAACCCTTTATTTTTGCAAAAATGGAATTATTGATTTCAACTCTTGCTTTATTTAATTATAAGATAGCCGCGAGGAACACCTGGAAGAGGGAAGCACACATCCGGGAAGTATGGCTGAAGAGAAAGGAGGCGTCATACCGGTTATAATTAGCCTCCTTTTCCTTCTGCCATTCTTCTGCGGTCAGGTGATTCCGGGCTGAATAATGATGCTAGGATCCAATGACTGCTTGACCTGCAGTGATTTTAATAAGTAGTTATTTTAAAGTACGATGTGTATTTATGACTTTCTCGTTTTCTGAAAGAATTATTTATGTGCAAAACTGCGTCAAAGCGTCGACCACTTTTACGTTCGCGGCTATTCATAAACTTTTCATTAAGTATAGTTGCCATAATACTTAAAATTAGTAGCGAACTTTTCATGTATCGTCATCTGCCTAGCCTTTTCCCAACTATGTTGGGGTCGGCTTCCAGCTTAACCGGATGCAGCTGAATACCAGTATTTTGCATGGAGCGACTGCCTATCTGACCTCCACAACCCAGTTACCGGGTAATGCGATACCTCTTGGTAAGACTGGTTGTCAGGCTTTAGGGCTACTGACGACCCGTAACCACTGTCAAAGATCCACGAATGACAGCCGGGATCAACGGCTTAACGTGCTTTCCGAGGCACGGAGGGGTCTTGGTATGTGAAGATGGTCACCCATCCACGGACCAACCGCGGCAAGCGTAGCTTAACCAGATCGATCGACCCGTGCGGCTGTTATTACTTAGCCACAAGCGCCTTCCAGTCCCTTTCAGCGAATTTTTCATGTGTACGTACGTATTTTCTATTTTATTTAGTATAAGCTGCATATTTTAAAGCTCTAAATTGCAATCACTTGTGAAATACATCAAGCTAATGACTGCAGTGCTATTCTGTAAAAATCTCACCGTGAGAACTAAGGTGAAGTGAGCGGGAAGTGAGCTCTGTCATACCCTAATTGTAGGGATTAACACTATTAAGTGCTCACTTCACTTATGATTTCACGGTGAGATTTTTACAGAATCGACCGGCTGCAATCTCAATCTGAATAATTTTGAAGGATATTGCTAATCCATTGCTTCATATATTCGAAAATGTGTCGGCTCAACAACGTATAAACGCCAGCACATCATGCTACTACAATCTGTCAAATTTCTTTAATAGATTTCAACTTTATCACTGTTAGAATTAGGTTCAAGATTGATTTGGAAAATTTGACAGTTTCGAGTAGCTTGATTTGTTGGCGTCTGGACATAACGCAATAAATGTTGTTGAACTGAAGGATTACACCTACGTGATACCTATGTAGTTCCTAATTTAGTTTTAATGGTCTAAATAAATAAATAAATAAATAAGACGTGCTATTACTACTGATAGTGTGTAACGCAATTACCCCGCAGTTTGACAAATTGAACATTGAGCATATGTTTTCGGTTTGTTACAAATTGATTTTACCAACTGTTGGCCAATGCCTATCTTCTGTAGAAGGATACGTAAAAATAAAAAAAAAATGTATTAAAAACAATGAGTGCATAGGTAATTAGTCTATTGAATTTTATTGGTATGAACTAATAAAAATAAATTGTAATAATAACACTTCAAGTATCATAACCCCAGTTGCTAAGAAAGTGGGGGCAAGCAAGCAGGGAAGCAACGAGCACTCTATTTGCATAAGCCACTTTCAATAACAATCCGAGATTTTAGAATGAAATTTCTAATCCATTGCTTCATAGGTTTGAAAAAATAATATGCTCAACAACGTAAATAACGCAATGAACGTGACTGGACTAAAAAAATTAAAAGATTGCGATCAATCAGTTTATGTGTGTTACGCAATTAACCCGCAGGAACCCACGCTAAGCAACTGAGGTAGGATACAATATTTAGCTATTATATTATTTTAATATTTTATTTTATTTATGAAGATGAGGGGCCCGTGGCAAAATAATAACAGCAGCATAGGTCGATCCATCAGGTTAAGCTACGCTTGCCGCGGTTGGACTGTGGATGGGTGACCATCTTTACATACCGAGACCCTCTCCGTGCCTCGGAAAGCACGTTAAGCTGTTGGTCTCGGCTGTCATTCGTAGATCTTTGACAGTCGTTACGGAGTCAGAAGCCTGAAAGTCTGACAACCAGTCTTACCTAGGAGTATCGTATTACCCAGTAACTGGGTTGTGGAGGTCAGATAGGCAGTCGCTCCATGTAAAATACTGGTATTCAGCTGCATCCGGTTAGACTGGAAGCCGACCCTAACACAGTTGGGAAAGGGCTAGGCAGATGATGATTTTATTTATGACGATATTTAGCTTTTGTTTTTATCGGGTTTTCACATTAGGTAACTTTCAGGAGTCTGGCATGAGTTGGAATATGATCCCTATTACTTAGCGCCCTAGATTAATAACACTCATTGAGTGGAACTTAAAACATAACTGGTGAAAAACACGAGTTATGTCATTTGTCAACAAATTTCACATCGCGTTTTCCAGTATTTTTAATCACACGTAACCGACCCACGGTTTCTTTGTGGGCCACTTATTATAGTCATCAATGATAAA
Source organism: Eremobia ochroleuca (assembly GCA_949629135.1). Classification (NCBI taxonomy): domain Eukaryota; kingdom Metazoa; phylum Arthropoda; class Insecta; order Lepidoptera; family Noctuidae; genus Eremobia; species Eremobia ochroleuca. The sequence goes on from OX451388.1 coordinate 9,124,077, forward strand.
TTCATTCATTATCTGAACGTTCAGCTCATTTAACTCATAATTTGTAGGTATTCATCTTGCTAAGTTACTAGAGGAAGCTTAATAAACTCTGCAGTAACTCTGCAAATAGACGTATTTTCTTTCTTTCTTTGTTACTAACTTCTGCCTGCGACTTTGTCCGCGTGAAATTTCGGCACCCGATACACCGCGTCCAATCCCATCGCATTCACGGGCTATCACTGAATTTTTCTCTTTTTTGCTCGGTTCCTAAGGCTCCTAGCTTGATAATAAATAGCCTATAACTTGCCTCAATAATAGGGCTATTAAATGAAAAACCGGCCAAGCGCGAGTCGGATTCGCGCACGAAGGGTTCCGTACCATTATCTATAAAAACGGCAAAAAAATCATGTCTGTTGTACTCGTATGGGAGCCCCCTTAAATATTTATTTTATTCTGTTTTTTAGTATTTGTCGTTCTAGCGGCAACAGAAATACATAATCTCTGAAAATTTCAACTGTCTGACTATCACGGTTCATGATGAGATACACCCTGGTGACAGACGGACGGACGGACAGCGGAGCGGGAGTAATAGGGTTCCTTTTAACCCTTTGGGTACGGAACCCTAAAAAATATTTATTCAAATCCGACTAGTTTCAGAGATAAGAGCGTTCAAACAAACAAACAAACTCTTCATCTTTATTATTAGTATGAATATCAGTATAGATAAACGAACCTGAGGATTGAATTTTCAACATCATTTTTTGGCAAAATCAACTTAAAATGTCCCCACTAGTAAGGATACAGGCTTTCTCAACATTAGAGGAAGTGGGCCGTAATGCACCTCACTGGCCCAGTGCGGATTGATGGATATCACATGTCATCTCTTTGCTTTTTTGTTCCAGGAAAATATGCCGTTTTCCTTACGAAGTTTTCTTCCACCGATTTAGAGTAGTGGTCATGAAATAATACTGCATTTGCATGCATGCCTAGGTTCGAATCTACGATCTACAACTCTGGGGCACCATTTCTTTTAAGTGCCCTTTTCAACCGTGTTTAGCAATTGAGGAGCGTCGGAACGAAAACCGATGTATCGAATTTACCATATTTTTCACAAATTAAAAAAAAGCTTGTAAGTTTTTTAATGTTACATAAGTGGAAAATTATAGCATGTCAATTTGCAGTTAAAGTGACATCGATTGATGTGTGAAACTTGACGGAGGGTAGATACTTAATTTAGGGAGATACTTGGCGGACAAGTATGGATATATCGGTTTTTGACGCGATCATTTGGATATATCGGTTTTTGACGAAACCAAAATGGATATGTCGGTATTGAACTGAATTGAATTTGAACCGACCATTGTTGAATTGTGTAAAACTTAATAAGAATTATCGGTTTTTAATCCAACAACAAGAACATGTTGAATTTAAAAATTTATTTGCCGGTTTTGATTTGACCACAGTATTTTGATATTTTTTTTTTTTAAGATGGATGTAACTGTTTTTTAATTGATTTCTTTCCTGAAGGGTCTATAATGAAATATTTTGTAACAGAAAAAAAAAATAATGTCTTAATTAAGACATATCGGTTTTTGTTCCGACGCTCCTCAATTATAATTGAAACATAGCTGATATTCTATCCATACTTTAAAGGGTAATTGACATGGCAGTTTTATTCGTGGTTTGAACGCTAAAGTTTGGGAGAGAATTTTGGAAATGTGCCAAGCAATGGTAATGGGTTCCTTCCCCTGGGGTTATCATGTCTTACGTGTGATGATAGCTTTAAATGACTTGACTAATTAGCCTCATTTGGCTTCCATGGGTATAATAGCGGAAGTTTAAGTGTATGTATCAAGAGAGGTGGCAAAGTCTACTTAAACTGCTTTCGCAATATAGTTTCCAAACATGTAAACAAGTGTATTTTTTTGGAAAAACCACTTTAATATTCACACATAAAGTTCAGTTTGCAATAAAACTTAAAACATTTTTACAACTTTTTCAATAGTATTAGTCATTCTGATATTACGAAAACTTAAAGTTGATTTTTAGTTGTTTCCAATTGATTTTAAGTGAAAATAAAATCAATTGGAAACAAGTATTTGAACAGACTTCTTTCCTGTCTTCTATCTATAAAATATAATAACAGTAACATGTAAAATGTGGCACTTTTAAATAAAATCAAATGAATTGGTGATTATGATCATCTTTCAATTGACTTTTTGCTAAAAAAGGAATAAGGTTCTTAATTGTTTTATTTTTAATACGGATGGTACAAACAGGACAGTTATAGATAAAGGTGGAGGTGACACTCTAAATACCTAAGCGAAGACGACTATAGTCGGACACTCTCTTTCTAAATACATACATAAGACATAAAAAACAAATATCACCGTCTCGTTCTTATGTGTGTATTTAGAATGAAAGCGTTCGACCACAGTCGTCTTCACTTAGGTATTTGGTGTTGACTCCACTTTTATCTATCAGCTTCTTGGGTACGAACACAGACGAGATATTTTTGCCAATGGATGCTAAAACATCGCCCTTTGAGCCTTTGTACGTGCTTACAAAAAAGGTTGTCTACGCTGTCAGGAGCATGTCAAAGTTATTGAGCGCAACGTTCCCTATATTGCGTCAAAGTGGGCATTATTTATAGAAAATAACATCAGCCTTAGGTCCGTGCCATAGACATATATATATGGACTGGAAATACCTACGAAAAAAGGGTGCCTACCTACAACTCATATTGTCTCAAAAAATGGCTGCCATTGCTAGGGTTGTATCAATCAAGGAACATTGGTGTTACTATAACGAGTATCGATACTAAATACGAGTCGTACTAGTTATCACGTTTGGATCATAATATACTAACTTATAGTCCGTTCTAACTAAAGTTGCCTACTTTATAGTAACGTATCCTAGTTTATTTTCGATAAACATACTTTATAATTTTGCATAAAAATACAGTATGCGAAAATACTTTATTTCTAATCTTTTGTTATGCGTAAAAGACTCATATGAACTATTTATCGACAGGTACAGACGCCAGCACATCAAGCTACCCGAAACTGTCAAATTATCGCAATCAACTTTCTTCCCTGAAAATAAAATTAATTCCAAGTGTTTTTTCGGCACAGAATTAAAAACACCTTTTAATTGCATCACGTTTACGTATTAAAGTGAAGGAAAACAGCGTGAAGAGATATGTATCCATATGCCCAAAAACAGGTGCTTTCGCATATTATACCTTTATTATTATACCTATTATACCTTATAATATGTATGTATTTAGAAATATATATGTATGTTTATCAGCTGTCTTAGTACTCATAGCACAAGCTCTGCTTAGTTTGGGACTAGATGGCGTTGTGTGAAAGTTGTGGAATATGATTTATTTATTTATTATTATTTTTATATATGTAATTAATATATATCTATTTATTGATTTCAGGCCAAACGGCCAGGCTATTATTAATCAATCATTTTAATACACATTTACCAAAAATGCTGTGGGAACAGAGTTATCATGTAATCTCATTAGATCAAGTGTTCTATTGAAACAGCTTTCTTCAAAGTGAAGTGAACAGAGGTACCATTCTTTATGTCGGGGATTAATATTTTCTTCACCAATAGCCTCTAACCACTTTTTCTTTAGTCCTTCCTTTTTAGGAAACCTATAAAAAGTGCAAGTATTTTTATCAATAAATAATTTTGGTTACAGCTATATTATATTAGCATATGAAACTAAATCAATAGGAAACGTCAGAAGCTATGTGCACGGTTCCAATTGGTGGTTTCTATTGAGAAGAGTCGGCAAGAAACTCCACGGTTACTCAAAATAATTGGCTTTTACAATGTTAATAGGTAGGGGAGGACAGTGTAGGCCTGTCAACAAGTACCAGGTACTTAAAAAAATAGAAGACATTGTAAAAGCCAATTGTTTTTAAAAGAGTAACCGTGGAGTTTCTCGCTGGTTCTTCTGCATAGGAAACCACCATTTGGAACCGTGCATCTAGCTTCTGACGTTTCATAAGTGCCCATGTAGGTTTATGTGAAAGAAAATATTTTGATTTTGGTGCTGTGAACCACGGGCCGGACCTAGCAAGGTCAATCGGAGCTAATAAGACGCAGGACTATTTATGTTAACATAGCAGAATATACCGATATCATTCCAGCGGAGGAACTAGTTCCGGAAACTATTAGGCAACGGTACAACACTATTCTATTATGACATATTATTGTAAACAAACGAATGAATTAACAAAATAATAAAAAGGTCTGTTATACGGAAATTCACCCAAATATCAATACTTTAGCCATAAATTCATGATCGCGTTACAATTATATCATCGAATGTCTATTATTGTATGTGTTATTGCATGAAAACCGGCTACTAACCTGTGCAAAGAAAGTTGAGGTTGATTTTCATTCTTCCTTGCACCACACTTCACAATACAACACACAGGCATGTTGAATTGCTGTTTTTCAACATTTACATGCAGTTTTAAAGGTAAAGTCCTCGTAATTTTCTCGCAAATCTCAATAATACAAAAAATAAACAACCATTTGACAGCTGAACTACCACGAAACTTGGCGACAAAGATGGCTGCTCTGGCACCTACCTACAACCGTGTATAGAGTAACAGGGCATCTCCTGTTATATCCCATCTCAATGGTCCGTGCTAATGGAAAGCGCGTCACCGGACTCTCCCGCACGTCATCCACGCATCCTTTTCAAAAATAAGGTCATTTTGAAATAGGTTTAAATGCAATTATCCATCAGTCCCTGCATCATTTATTCAATAGCAGCCAGTGTTTTTTTTTCCAAAATAAGAGTATTCGAACTGCACAAAAAATAATTATTTTATTAATTTTACCTCCAAAAGTCATTATGTCGTAATTTACTCATTAAATGTAAATAAATGAGTTCCCGTAGAAAATATATCTCAACTATACGTTAATAAAGGCATATTTTGTCCGGATGAAAATTATCGACGTAAATTATTGTCAAATGTCTAAAAGAACGATTTATACGCAATACCATAGCAGAGTTATTGAAATATATGTCCCAAAAGACAATACACCGATGCGGGGCTTTGTATCTGCACACGAGATTATACCGTATAAAGCTGTGACACGGTATAGATTTGTGTGCGTAATTTGATCAACAATGGAAAAACAACAAAAATGGGTATTACGGTAATACTCAAATAAAACGCAAAGCAAAATAGGAATGAGTCGTTTTGCATTGAAGCATAAATCTATCAGATGGCATTTGCATGCAGAAGTACCGAATAGAGTTCATTGCGGTATTACTGAGGGCAGGATTATTACAGAGTTATTCTTAGCGAGGTAGGTATTGATATGGATCTAGAAATAAGCTATCTAGAACGACTGTCTGTCTGGCTATTCATAAGAAAAATTTTAGTGAGCTGACTAAAACAATAGATACCTGACTATCTTAGTTTATAGACCATCATCATCAGAATACAGCAGTCCACTGCTAGACATAAGCACCATGCACGCCATTCAACTAGATTTTCGGCAACCGTCATCCAGCTGCTACCAGCCATCCTGCGGAGATCGATAAATAAAGATAATAAGATCGATAGATTCGTTTATAGATAAATAACATCAACCAGTCGGTTATCTTTTAAAGCTCGTGAACCAGATGTTGGCCGCAACATCCCAGTTTTCTCCTCTACCGATCGTTATTTCTCCTAATAGTTCAGTTTTTTTTATATATTATGTATGTGTGTAACTATGTATTAGTATTTATTCATGTATTTCATAGTAATTTCCGAGATATTTATCCCGTATGTTGCACCTGCCATGTTTTGTCTCTGCATCTCCCTAAGGTTGACTGCTAGAAAATGCCTCACGCATTAAATCCGGCTTTTTACAGTACTCGTACTTTCTTATTTGTGCATAAAGTTTCAATAGATGAATTCATCATCTGCCTAGTCTTTTCCTATGTTCGGGTCAGCTTCCAGTCTAACCGGATGCAGCTGAGTACCAGTATTTTACATGGAGTAACTGCCTATCTGACCTCCATAACCTAGTTACTGGGTAATACGATACCCCTAGGTAAGACTGGTTGTCAGACTTTCGGACTTCTGACTACCCGTAACGACTGTCAAAGATCTACGAATGACAGCCGGGACCAATGGCTTAACGTGCTTTCCGAGGCACGGAGGGGTGTCGGTATGTAAAGATGGTCACCCATCCACAGACCAACAGCGGCAAGCGTAGCTTAACCTGATCGATCGACCTGTGCCGCTGTTATTATTTAGCCACGGGCAACTCAATCAATAAATAAATTAAATCATATAATTAAATTATGATTGACAGCCAGTTGTTGAATTGAGAACTTGTTAAAACTCTTACTTAATTAGATTTCTTCGATCTAGGCCGCAAAATTCCAAATTGATTTACAAAAAACGTAAGAACTTTTGAATTTCTCGGGCGCCATTCTAGAACTCACCAAAGTACAGTTTGACGAGTTCTCGACTTGCAAACTCTTAATTCTGAAACCGGATGTTAGTCGTAATTTTTAGTACAAGAACTAGCCTTTTAAGCTACAATCCTTTTACAGCGATTTTACCTCTGATTTTACATCACTGTCCAAATTCCAGTGAACTTTAAGGTCATGGCACATTATACCGGTACCACAACTGCACAACAGCTGCAGCAGGGCATTGCCTCGAATTTAGGCTATGACTAGCCGCTAGCGCGCTAACTAAGCGTCGTCCGCGAGGTGCAAGCTCGCAGTCCGCGCGCCGGCCGCGAGGTGCAAGTCGCAGTCCGTGCGCCGGGCCGCAAGGTGCAAGCTCGCAGTCCACGCGCCGGCCGCGAGGTGCAAGCTCGCAGTCCGCGCGCCGGCCGCGTGGTGCAAGCTCGCAGTCCGCGCTCCGGCCGCGAGGTGCAAGCTCGCAGTCCGCGCGCCGGCCGCGAGGTGCAAGCTCGCAGTCCGCGCGCCGGCCGCGAGGTGCAAGCTCGCAGTCCACGCGCCGGCCGTGAGGTACAAGCTCGCAATCCGCGCGCCGGCCGCGAGGTGCAAGCTCGCAGTCCACGCGCCGGCCGCGAGGTGCAAGCTCGCAGTCCGCGCGCCAGCCGCGAGGTGCAAGCTCGCAATCCGCGCGCCGGTCGCGAGGTGCAGGCTTGCTGTCACCGCGAACACAATTCTTAACATTTGTGATTGAACAAGTCTAGGACTTGCACGTTTTCGTAATGTTGCTGGTGACTCGGAGTCGGTGCGCAGTAAACACGCGGACTGCCCGCCGTTGGCTTTTTCATATTGACATTATGAAATATATTATACGAAACATGATTTAATGCTCTAACTTGAATGACAAGTTAATTGCTGGGTTGGAGCGGTGCTGGAATAGTGTGCTCATGACCTTTATTCTCATTCTAATAAGGTTGCTGCCATTGAGAAATCTGTCAAAATCATTGTGATCTTTATTTTCGTCACAATAAGGTTGCTGTTAGGTTGCTGCTGTCAGAGTTAAAATTACTGTGAACGGACTGTAGCTTTTAAACTACGTACCTAAATAATTGATATTTTCGTTTTTAATAATGTGGAAACCGCTTTGTTTGCTATATGAAGTTTTGTTAAAGCAAACGTTGTTTTTAATTTGAGTTAATTTGCATCACTATGGTTTTTATTGAACCAGCTATATAATAAAATGAACCGTTCACTTTAGTATGTGGCTAAATACTCCGATAAGGGGTCATTGATTGTATTATGTAAATATAAGTTACGTTTTTACTGGCCTCACATACCTACTTGTTTGTAACATTGTATGAGCTCTGTAAGCCCGTTGTCAGCTCTATTTAATTATTTTCTCGTTTTTTTTTTTTAAATTGAACACACTCATACATAAACACGCCTTCTTCCCATAGGGGTTGGCACCTGCTACGATCCTTTCATACTCCTTTTGCCTCGTTTACGTTCATAAATCAACACTCCCGTAATTAAAAACGTTCAAAACCTAGTCGCGACCTCATCTCAGCGACAATCAATGTCAAAAACTTGTCAAAAATGTAGGGAAATTCGAGGTATTTTTGACAGATTTAGACTGAGATTAGACTGTGAACGATCTTAAAATTACGAGAATAGCCCCTCTGGTCATACACGCACGCCGGTTGCTAGAAATATGCACCTGATCTTTCTTAAAAACATCACCCATAAGGTGACTATAATATGTCCTCCTACGGCGTCCCCTCCCGGTGTTGCCACTCGCACTCGTTACATTTTAAAACGTCCCGTTTTATGCAAGTCAGCACTTGTGTTTCCTGTGATTGAATACTGAGAATATTTCAGTATGGCAATGCTTGGGAACTGTAATTCTATTACAGCACATGCCAAAACAGGTTATACTTTCGAGTACACCAGCGATAAATCATTTGTAGGAGGTGTCGTGTGATTGGTGTATCTCACAGAAATCGGGATCGAAAGCGTCGGATGCGTGACGCGTTCGCTACAGAATATTTTATTCATGACACCTCATCGTTCATACGTGCAATAACAGTTTCTGTTCAGTACCAATGGAAGGGAAAGCGGGAAATAAATCCAATTTGTACCGGCATATATCATGGTCAGAGCGCAGCTTACGATTTATTCACAATATCATGGTCTAGGTTGTGTATCTACGTGTACTGGCATGCGGCCCACTTCAATCCAATCTCATCAGATGCAATGGCGGCGATGAAAACATTTTGGAATATATGTAGATATACAGGGTGGAAAAATTCTAGGGGCCCTGGAGGGGAACTACTTAAATCCTTTAGTTAGCTCATTTTACTGAAAGGAAACATTCCTTTATTTTTGAAAAGAAACAAAACTGCATTCAAAGATTTTCTAAAATTCGCTTGTCTCACCCGGGAATGGAACCAACTAAATAAACAGAAAATTTTATGCTATTTCCGATTATTCCCCCAGTCGGCACACTTTTTTCGGTGTATACTAGGGTAACCTATGACGTGATCGGACAAACATTTACAAAATAACAAAAAAAATGCCATTTAATGATAAAAAATCTACAGTTCACTATCTTTATTCGGCTTATACTTCGGACAAAAGGTGACCTATGACGTGTAAGGATAAACGTACGTAGCTTCGTTGCGCGTCCTCGCGTTATCTGCGTAAATAATCGGGGATCTCCCAAGCTCTGATAGGTATTTTTAAAACAAGAGGAAATAAATTATCGTAAAAACTGACACGCATCCCGGTTATAGCAATCAAAGTTTATAAGTATCATATTTATGTGGGTGCGCGAATAAGCGATATGTAACTATCAATTTTGCTGTTGGTATTACAAAAAACAATGAATGGCGTACAATTACAGTTTGGAGAGAGATTAGGCGATAAAACGATAGTTTATACATTAAGGGAAGGGTGCACAATACTTGATACGATGGAGGCCTGCAGCGAAGATCCGTATGATGCGCTTTCCACGAATCTTTACTTGTTTCTTCGAGTTTGAACACACGAGTAGCGCGAGCGACGCTTTTCGAACACACACGATTCGCCATATTTTTGCTCTCGTTTAAATGTTAAATAATAAATAAATAAATAAATAAATAAAAAGGAAAGGGATAGGAGATAGGAAGTTGCAAAACCAACTTTATCAATATATATGTAATATGGTTTGCCAACATAAAATCAAGTATTGTCAAGCATTTCATATCAATCGTTAAGTTTGGGTCCAGCAAGATGCTTGTCGTTACAATGTTTTCTATGAAAATATTAGTCATTCTTATAGTGTACTCTGCATCGAACCTCTCTCTTATCCGTAAGTTTTTTTTTTTTTCATTTTGAATACTTATTGAATAAATTCGTCTTATTATGTTGTAACAGTTAACTTTAAATTTCGAATAAAATTGTATTTTTACTAAAACATAATTTACGATATTTTTACAGACGGACAAAAGGATAAAAAGTTTTTTCGGAATGACTTTAATTATTTAGAAGCAACAGAGAGTTTCTATAAAACACACTCTTTTCCAAAAACTTTTTCTGAAGCCAAAAAAACTTGTTCTTGGGAAGGAGCCAGTTTGTGGTACCCAGAGAACCAGGAAGAAGCTGATGCTGTGATATCCTATTGGAACAGAACCCAGCCCATATGGTGGGTGCATGTAGGGATATCCGACTTATTAGTGAAAGGAGTATTTGAGACTATTGACGGTAAGTCTTGGAGCTGCTGTTATTCTAAGTTTTTCGAACACCACTAACATACGGTGTGAGGAAAACTGGAAAACTTGAATGTAATACAGACCTAAATACAACATCATGTCTGTTTATCCTTCGGGGGTTCGATTAAACGAGGCGTTGATTTAGTGTACCTAATCTATACATATAAAAATATAGTAGCAAAGTCAAAGCTGTACATTGAATATAAAAAAAAAAACAAATTGCTACGAGGTCTGGGAATGGTTTTAATGCCAAGACTATACCTAGTTTTAGAATTTTTGTCTGCTTGTCTGTCTCAAAGTCAAAGTCAAATAATTTATTAAAAAAATATACTTCTGAATATCAAAATTTACAAGAAAATAGAATTGTGATTCCAGTTACCCCCTGCAAAACGTAGTTACATATGGGACGAATGAGCAAAAAAAAACATGATCCAACTTCACGCAAATACTGCTTGATAGATTTTGTTCAAATTGTCAACCGGTATACACAAGTATACCGGTTGACTTTTTTACCGTCTGGAAATAAACAGGGTATAAAAGGTGAACGGACGAGAAGCATGGCACAGAATTTCCTTTTCTTCACAAAAAATAACGTAAAAAATCTTTTTTTTTTTTTTGTCGCAACGAATTCATTTCTAACTTCCGCGCCTAGAGTAGAAAGAAAAATGAAATGTTTACTTCAAATAAGTACTTAATAATAAGTACTTGATAGGTTTTTCATTTAAGGTTTTTCTCTGTCTCTGGAATCCGAGTCGGAATTTTAATCTCTAATGAGCTCAAAAGTTCACTGCAATTTATCGTTCCACTCAATATTATGTGGAGGATGATGTATCCAGATTCTTCCTACAACTGGCCAGTGTATTCACGTTATAGTGTTTCTGCCTGGCCGTATAGCTAGTGAGTAGCTTAGCAAAGTGATTTCCGTAGCACAGATGGTAAAGGAACCGCTTTTGGACACTCTATTCGCTTGGAATAAACCTCGTAATGCGGATTCCATACTATACCACTGAACTATATTCTAGGACTGAGAGACTAAAATCTTGAAAAGCTTTATTTTTGTAGCAGATCTTTTCGGTTGCATACTATTACGGAAAAAAAAAATTCCAGTATCTTGAAAAATCTTCAGACAATATTCAGAATTTGCACGCCGAACTTACGTGCTTGATTGAGTTGCACTCCCAGGTCGCAAATTTTGCTCTTTTTCTTTATTTCAACTACCTCTATGTAGTATTTGTTCTCAAGCACCTTTTTATTACGGGTGAACTGGATGTAGTGACATTTAAAAGCATTTTGTTTACTTTGCGCCAGTCTGTCTACAAGTCTGTTGATGTTGTCTTGTAGCAATTTTGAGTCCAAGTTACTCTGAATTGGCTTCATTTACTTTAGATCGACCGCAAATAAATAAAAACGGCAGTGTATAAAGCACTCAGCTATGTCATTAATTAAAACATTACAAAGAATCGGCCCCACATGCGATCCTTGTGGGATTCCAGAGGTTGCTAGATAGTTTTCAAAGAAATGACCAGTCTCAGAGAATCAAAAGTGGTAGTCACTTTTGATTCTCTCTTTTCTTGGTAAGATTTAAGCTACCCTATCAACGTTCCACCCAAACCCAGTTGAGCCAATTTATTAATAAGATGGCAGTGATCCACTTTATCGAAAAAATCAAATAGAATTAAAATCAGTATAGATAACGTCCACTGAAATACGATTGTCGAGACACTTAGACAAACCCGACGTGAAACATAGTACCTACGTTAAAATTGGTCGATCTTACTTTTACGAAACCATGCTGATATTTAGTAATGTGTTCTTTAAGGTACCGCGTCAGATATTTGCTAACAAGTTTGTCGAACACTTTTCTAAATGTAACTAGTAATGAAATTGTTCAATAATTAGCCACTAATTGCTTTTCTCCAAATTTAAATATGGGTATGACGAGAGCTTCTTTCCAGGTATCTGGATATCTTGTAAAAATCTATTAAAAATTATTTGTAGCGGTAATATTGAGGAATTTGCACAGCGTTTAATAAATGTAGGAGGAATACTATCGCTACCCGCGCCCTTATTTTTGTCCAATCCAATTAATTATCGGTATACTTCGTTGCTTTTAAATTCCAAATGATACAGTGCTGCAGACGTGACCTGAAGGGGCCTTAAAAGTATTTGAGAAATTTTCTCCAACGTGTTGCAAAGACCACTTCCATCTGATGCGATTTTGTTGTTATAAGACATTTGTGCCGGATATGTACTGCTACCATTTCTTTTATTTTGGTATGGTTTGGTACTGGTTTTTTGTAATGTTGTCTATTTCACATATTTCTTGTAGCATTACAGAATTGTATTGCTAATAATATTTAGGTTTCCCTGTATAACTAGGACAAGTATAAAGTACGCGAACGGATTTCTAAGAAGTATTTAAATAAAAAAGGTTAAATTTTAGGTATACGAGTATTACTTGTACTTACTCGTAATCCATTGAAGGACTCTGAACAACACAATAAAAGTTTTATTTGTATTACATCTACGGGCGTTTATTTATTTATTTTGATAGAGATACTTTATTGTACACCAGAAAATACATAACATTGAATACCACTAAACATATATAATGGTTTATTGTCCGCAGTGTTAAGTTTAAATTTTAGCTACAAAAACAGTTTGATTATTAAGCAAAGTTTCAGCCTATAGTTACGTCAATTAATTATTATTACGTCATTTCACAGGTAAACGAGTGGAGGACGTATACCACACTTGGCGCAAAGGAGAGCCAAACAATAACTTGGGCAATGAAGACTGTGTACTTCTGCACGCGAATGGCGAAATGATTGATGTGCAATGTGACAGAAAGAATCCATTCTTTTGCAAGAAGACCCTCCAGTCTTTAGAATGGAACCAGCGTTGCAATATGCCTGATTTAGGTATGTTTTAATCAACAAATATTCTAAAAGAAAATATACTACAAACAGCTTGACAATTTATCAACTTTAACTACTTACCAAAGAGTTCTGCAATTTTGTTTAGTTCTATGATGACAAAGTTGTGTGTAGTGATTTGTGATGCTGACTGTGCAATGCAAAGTTTTGGCAGATTCAGTAGCACCAACTGGCGTCGATAATATAACTGCTCAATCCTGTCATTGCTCCACGAATGGTGTAGCCCGCAGATCGCGCCAAATCTGCAGCTTTATTATCTACTACATACATATAGTTCACGAATACTTTTCTTCTGCAGATTACACTTTCAACGTAAAAAGTGGTAGCTGTTACAAGTTACACTCAACTCCATTGAACTGGACTGAAGCTTACAATGTATGCAGCGCGGAACAATCTTACCTAGCAGTGATCAACAATTGGTTGGAATTGGATGACCTCGTGAAGCTTACAGAAACCGCACCGACAAACAAGGTTGCTGGGAGCTACCTAAGAGGAATATATCACCTGGGCTTTCATAACAGATTCAATGACGGCTGGCAGACAGTTAAAGGTTCGTGAGTGTGTATCTTATTCTAGTTATTGAATAGGAAAGTGTTAGAGTCATCATTGCTCATACATAAAAAACAAGACAAACTCGATTCTGTAGATATTAAAAAAACTGTTTGGTGAAAAAATCGATTGACACTGCCCGACCTGCGGATCAAATTCAGGAACCCATGCTTATCAACGCTTGCGAATGACCTAAGTCAGACTGAAATTCCTTGACACCAAGTACAGGAGGAAGACTTTTATTGTATATACGAGTATATACGCATTTGTAAGGACAATCCTTTCATTTTGACTCTTTAATACTATACACGGAATAGATTTGATTAGTATGGTCGAAATGGAAGGGATTGAAATCCTAAATGTGTTAAATAATTAGGATGTAGGTCTTTGTGGTTAATTTTTTTAATATTTTACAGGTACTGGCTTAAATGAAAGTGTTGAATGGTGGAGCAACCAACCGGATGGAGGGTGTGACGACCAGTGTGGATCAATGTTCTACACAGGACGTCTGAACCAGATCGACTGTGGGATGAAGTGCTTCTTTATTTGTGAACACGATGTAGACCAGCCTTCTCTAACCCAATATACCGAAGAAAATATTGCAAAGTGATTGTAATAATATACTACATGTTTGTGTACGTTACGTAATTCAAAATAAATGGGTAACTATATTTTTTGCCGATTTTTGGTTTGATAATGAAATGGAAACTTAGCCAAAGCCATCAACAGGGCACAAATCCAGAATCCGGGCTGCTACTGCGACATTTCTGATGAATAAGGCCAATAACAATTTGCCCGACCCGGAAATTTAACTCCATAGCCTCACGATTAGCAGTCGCGCATTACATCACTAGAAAAACGGGGCTAGAGATGTGTGATTGGAATGAACAACACAAGGGAAGAAAACAAGCCTAACATTAAAAAATGGCACACAGGATTATTTCAAGCTGAAAATCCTGGCCCGAGTACTGGCATAAACGAAACAAATTGCTTGTTAGTTACAACCAACCAAGGTGGTTAGATAGTTTACAACCAGGATTAATTAGCTGCATCCCGCGGTTTCAACCACATAAGTCTCGATCCCGTAAGAATATCGGAATAAAAGTATTTTTTGTGTTAGACCTGGTTATAAACTATCTGTGTCAAATTTGATCAAAATTGGTCCGGCCATTTGAGCGTGAAAAAGTAACAAACATACACACACACTAAAAAACTTTCACCTTTATAATATTCGTGTGATTATATAATAGTAGGATAGGATTTATTTATTTATTTAGGGGCGACAAACAGCAGTGTAATAAGTAGACATAGGTTAGAACTTAGTAATAGAGGTAAAAAATACATATTATTGTGTGTATGTATGGATAGATATATGTATATACATGTTTAACTTACTTATTTTCATTTACTGGCACGACATGAGCCAGACACGACATATTACTGTAAGCTGAACATCGGATATCGTGATAAACTCAGTGGCAATGAAAGCCGTTTAATTAAGGAAAGTTTCCAGAAGACTATATCCTTCATCAATGTTGTCTAACCATTTCTGCTTTAACATTGCTCTTCGCTCAAGTTTAGTACTTGAGCGAAGAGCGTACTGAAAAAAAGATAATGCAGTAAAAATGATAAAATTACATAACTTCTTAAAACTTCGATATCTTGTGTTATGGACACTCAAATCGAAACAAGGCTTTAAAAAAAGTAACTAAATCTAAACAATATATTGATAAAAGTTTCATCTTAACTTTTTATAGATAAATCTACTGTTAATCTCGTTTTTTAGGGTTCCGTCCCTCAAAAGGGAAAAATGAAACACTTATAAGATCACTTCGTGGTCCGTATGTCTGTCAGTGTGTCAAGACCCTTTTTCTCAGCAATGCATGGAGTATCTACGGACCCTTGCAGCTCTAAAAAATGATAGTTTCATTTTTTAAGGCATCGCAATACAAAATACAGCCATTTATGCGCCATGTTTTGCTACTCGCAAATAAATCAAAACTTATAGGGCCGTTGACTTAGAATAATGAAATTTGGCAAATAGCAAGGCTCCACAGCACAAATAAAGAAAAAAAGTCAGAAAATTGTTACTTTTTCCGACGACAATGTTAAGATTGTTTTTGGGATTAATTCATCCTTACTACGGAACCCTTCATTCTGCGTGGCCTGACGCACTTGTCCGATTTTTTTGTGTAAACTAGTGACAAAAGGTCAAGGCATAAGATTTGTACCAATAATAATTATAATATCTCGCGATATCGGGGTTTTCTCAAGTCATAATATTTCTTAATAAGATAAGTAAGAGGAAATTAACCGTCGCAATAGAAACATACATGGACGTATCCGAGATATGCCTCGGTCGGTATGTCAATCGTAATTATTATTACCAATATGTAGTTCACACTAACTAGCTTTGCCGAAGCTGTGCGATACCTATGTATTATGTTCTAACCCAAGCCATGGTCCACTTGAGTGGCAAACATCGAAATCCGTTCCGTTAAGTCGTGAAAAGGTAACAAACAAACAGGCAGATAGACAGAATTACTTTCGCATTTACAATATTCGTATGGATGCTACAGATTATGTGTATAATAATAAAAAAAATTGATAAAACGTATCTAAATGTCTTGACTTTTGCTTCATTTCATGTCAAGCTTGTCGTATTAATCGTTGTGTTTGGATCCAGCAAGACGCTTGTCGTGCTTACAACATGTTTTCAAAAATTATGTTAGTCGTTCTTATAGTGTATTTTGCATCGAACCTATCACGTAAGTTTGTTTTTTTTAAATGTTTTATTTTCAGTCAACCCCAAAAATATGTATATATACAAGGAATACCAGTGGCATCATGCATGAAATTAACAGGGCAAAAATAAAATTCTAGTTCTTCTATTACACGAAGTTAGACTTGTTATTCGATATGTCATATGATATTGTCAGTCTTGATTACCTCGTTCTGGATCTATCTCTGTGAACATTGTTTTAGTCATAGGCTGTATAGATGTTTTGGGACAAAATGTTTACTTCGTTTTGGTAAAATAAATTGCTGTGTTTTGTATTGATCGCATTATCCTGGGGGCTCGAATTACTGACCGCATAAGGAACACGATACTGCGCGCCAAAACCAAGATAACGGACGTTACCCAGAAAGCCGCTAAACTTAAGTGGGACTCAGCCGGACATGTTTGCCGCATGTCAGATGACAATTGGGCTAAGAGAACCACCGATTATATCCCACTAAACGCATGACGCCATCACGGCACGCCGAGACGAAGATGGCGGGACGAGTTTGACTCCTACTGTAAGGACTGGCGGGCACTCGCAAAAGACAGAATTGTGTGGAAAAGGAAGAGGAAGGCCTTTGCCTGCAGTAGGACAGTACAGTCTAGTTAGATTAGATAAGATGTTTTATACCCTTACCGTGAATACAATGTTATGGAACAAAGGTTGTAGACCATAAAATGGTACCTTGTCCGAATATCCATTTTTTTGTGGCTAACTGTAGTTATTTATCAAACTTAACCAATTTGATAAATAAGTGCAGCCTAATAAAACAAAAATCCCTTTAGCTAAGTATCGACTCGGTATCGTCTGAGGTTATGATGATGATGATGATGATGATGAGGAAGTATCGACTTAACATGTGTTTTCACTAAAATATAATTTACTATATTTTTTACAGATGGACAAAAGGATAAAACGTTTTTTCGGAATGACTATCATTATTTAGAAGCAACAGAGAGTTTCTATAAAATATACTCTTTACCAAAAACTTTTTCTGAAGCCAAAAGCACGTGTTCTTGGGAAGGAGCCAGTTTGTGGTACCCAGAGAACCAGAAAGAAGCTGATGCTGTGATATCCTATTGGAACAGTACCCAGCCCACATGGTGGTCGGTGTATGTTGGGATATCCGATTTATTAGTGAAAGGAGTATTTGAGACTATTGACGGTAAGTCTAAAGTCTAAGGTATACTACTCGTATTCCAACGATCCTGTTGTTTATTTGAAATTCATATTTACATTTTATTATCGTCTAAATTTCCACATATCACAAATTAAAGTCACTTTTTGTGACTTTCAGTGTGACTGCTTTGTTGTTCTTGATTGCATTACCATCATTTAGAGAATTTATTCCGGAAAGTTTGTGTATAATTCAAGAATTCCCGAGGTTTTGTCACGTTGCAAAATCGTGCAAAGCAGGTGCAGGGTGCTAGTCCGTGCTGGCCATCAAATGCTTAGTACCTTCGATGAATGAGAAGAGGCCTTTGCACTGTAGTGGAACAACTACAGGCTTGTGTTTGTTTGTTTTTGTTGTTGTGGATGTTTATTTATTATTATAACTTAACTGTCACAGGTAAACGAGTGGAGGACGTATACCACAATTGGCGCATAGGAGAGCCGAATAATTACTTGGACATAGAAGACTGTGTAATTCTGTACCCGAATGGCCAAATGATTGATGTGTCATGTAACCAAAAGAAACCATTCTTTTGCAAGAAGACTCTCGAGTCTTTAGAATGGAACCAGCGTTGCAATATGCCTGATTTAGGTATGTTTTTGTTAAGTAAATATACTATAAGCAGCTAGACAATTTGTCAACCTTAATTACTTGTCACAGAGTTCTGCGTTTTTTTTTGGTTCTATGATGACAAAGTTGTGTTTAGTGACTTGTCATGCTGACTGTGCAAACCAAACTTTGGCGTCAATAGTATAACTACTCAATCCTGTCATTGCTCCACGAATGGTGTAGCCCGCAATTTAGCGCGAAGTCTGTTACATTATTGTCTACGATATTTCACGAATATATTTCTTCTGCAGATTACACTTTCAACGTAAAAAGTGGTAGCTGTTACAAGTTACACTCAACCCCATTGAACTGGACTCAAGCTTACAATGTATGCAGCGCGGAACAATCTTACCTAGCAGTGATCAACAATTCGTTAGAATCAGATGAACTCGTGAAGCTTACAGAAACCACACCAACAAATAAGGTTGCTGGGAGCTACCTAAGAGGAATATATCACCTGGGCTTTCATAACATATTCAATGAGGGCTGGCAGACAGTTAAAGGTTCGTAACTATGTATCAACGTCTTCTAGTGACCGAATAGGGAAGTGTTAATGTCATCATTGCTCTTTTCTAATTTTTTCGCATTGTGGAAAAATACAGACGAAATTCCGTCCCGTAGCTAGTAAAAAACTGTTTAGTGAAAAAAATCTCTTGACACTGCCCAATCAGCGGATCAAATTCAGGAACCGATGCTTGTCAACGCTTGCCAACGACCTAAGTCAGACTGCAATTCCTTGACACCAAGCATAGGACAAACACGCTTATTGTATAGGTACGCATTTGTAAGGAAAATATTTTCATTTTGACTCTTTAACACTATACAAGGAATGCATTATTTATTTATTAAATTTATTTACTTATTTGCATAAATCATGGTAAGTATACAAAGGTGTTACAAGAGTAAAGGATGAGATCATACATGTTTTACACAACTTATTTTCAAAGTATTCCTTAATGCTATTAAAAATATTATCATTTAGCCATTTAAACAATTGAATTTTAAACAGTCTGCTATTTAGTAATTTAAGTTTCCATCGTAATTTGTTATACAACGTATAACGTTAAATGCGCAAAACCTCAGACACCCCAACTGATTTTTAATTTAATTGACCCATTTCAGAGACAAAATAAGTCATTAAAAAAATTGGAAAGGTTTTATGTGCTGTTTTAGTTTTATTGGCCATTTTGATCGTTTCTTGCGTCTGCGACGACGCTTTATCGAAGGAGGAGTCGTCACCGGGCGGGTCATACATTTTGTTAGTATGGTCGAAATGTTCCAAGTGTGTTAGGTACTTAATTAGGGCGGAGGACTTTGTGGTTGATTTGTTTAATATTTTACAGGCACAGATTTAAATGAAAGTGTTGAATGGTGGGGCAACCAACCAGGCGGAGGGTGTGACGACCAGTGTGGATCAATGTTCTACACCGGACGTCTGAACCAGATCGACTGTGGGATGAAGTGCTTCTTTATTTGCGAACACGATGTAGACCAGCCACATAACCCAAGGGCCCAGCTGCCTTCTCTAACCCAATATAACGAAGAAAACATTGCAAAGTGATTGTGAATAATATACTACATGTTTGTGTCTTCTACGCAATGCAATTAAAATAAATACAGTCAAACCTGAGTAAGTGAGAACTGGGTAAGCGAGAAAACTCTATTAATGAGAGTATTTACCAGGTCCCATCATTTTGCCCTCCTAAAACCTCTATGATTGAGAAATATAAAACCTGTATAAGTGGCAGTCATTTGTCACGCGGTGAACCTCTATAAGAGATATTGATACTTACATATACCTCTATAAGCGACAATCAAACCATATTTTATAAAATTTATGAACTTGAAAAACATACATAAAATTTACAAACAGAATCGCAAAAGAAATTAACAGATTTTTTCAAGTAAATAATGTTATAATATTATTTAGATTAAACATTTATGTTCAGCTATTGTTTCAATAAACATGTAATACCCATACATACACGTATTTTGTTTCTAATTACGTCATATTTGCCGTATTTTTATAGACCTCTATAAGTGAGACAGACCCCTTCTGTAACTCTGTAAGGTAGAAACTCGGGTTAGTGAGAAACCTCTATAAGGGAAAAAGCGATCGCGGTCCCTTGAGCTCTCCCTTATCCAGGTTTGAGTGTATGTGAAACGTAGGATTTTTTTTTTGCTGACTTTTGGTTTGATAATGAAATAGAAACTTAGCCAAAGCTCGACATCAACTCAAATCAACTGGGCACAAATCCAGACTACGGGCTGCTACTGCTGATGGATAAACCCAATAACAATTCGCCCAACCCGGGAATTGAACTCCATAGCCTCACGCATAGATTTTCTTGTGAAACCTAAAAAAATAATTCTTTAAATGTTGGACGTATTGAATTTACAAAACTATCTGGGTGAAAAGGGAACAGTTTGTAAGATAACTAGATACTTGAAAGTAACTATACGAATCTAAGAAAAATAAAAGGATACTTAGTTCTTACAAAATGGAGAGTAACGATAAGTTTTGGTTGTAATTTGTATAGAAACATTTCAGTGGGATAGCTCATTGGGTTTTTTTTTTATTTTTTTTTTTACGAGGGGCCTGTGGCTAAATAATAACAGTCGCACAAATCGATCGATCAGGTTAAGCTACGCTTGCCGCGGTTGGTCTGTCGATGGGTGACCATCTTTACATACCGAGACCCCTCCGTGCTTCGGAAAGCACGTTAAGCCGTTGGTCCCGGCTGTCATTCGTAGATCTTTGACAGTCGTTACGGGTAGTCAGAAGCCAGAAAGTCTGACAGCCAGTCTTACCAAGGGGTATCTTATTACCCACTAACTGGGTTGTGGAGGTCAAATAGGCAGTCGCTCCATGTAAAATACTGTTATTCTGCTGCATCCGGTTAGTAGATGTTATAGTTGGGAAAAGGCTAGGCAGATGATGAGCTCATTGAGATTTTTCAAAGATTAACAGCAAACTCGCTATTAAAACTTTTTACAAAAATAAAAAAGATAAAGAGTCCGTACAAGAACAAGGGTTTTTGGAAAATTACCTCGTGATGTCGATTCCTCACTCCACGGGTTCCTGAGAAAAAGGGTTTTGACAGATGGACAGACAGACGGACAACGAAGTGATCTTATAAGGGTTCCGTTTTTCCTTTTGAAGTATGGAACCCTAAAAAACTAATATGGCTAGCATAAGCATAAGCATAATCAGTCTATAATGTTCCCACTGTTTGGACACAGGCCTCCTCTCTGTGAGAGTGAGCGGGCCGTAATCCACCACGCGGGCCCAGTGCTGGTTGGTGAATGTCAGATGTCTTCGAATTTTTGGGTCTAGGACATGTCAGTTTCCTCACGATGTTTTCCTTCAACGTTTTTAGAGCAGTCATGATAAAATAATTTACACAAGGTAAAGCGCCTATCGGGGTTCGAATCTGCGACCTAATCGTAAGTCATGGGGCCACCACTCTCTCATACTGATCTGGCTCGACCAGAACTAACTTAAGATCTAATAAATAAAAGAATTTACCGTTATGTTTTTTAATCTCGGAAGAAGGACGGTAGGTAGTGCCGAAGAATAGTTTTTGATTGACAAGCGCCCTTGTTTTGTGATCTTTTGGATACCATGTGTCTTTGGTTCCATAGGCGTTGGCCAGGTACAGACGCCAGCACATCAAGCTACTACAATCTGTTAACTTTCTTCGCTAAAGCATAAGGTTCAAGGTTGATTGGGAAAATTTGACAGTTTCGGGTAGCTTGATGTACTGGCGTCTGTATGCGAGTATCAATATAGCATGACTGTGAAGCGGAAACAAAAAGAGAAAAGTGATTTAGAGGCAAAATATCCGCCAGAGAGAGGAAAATAAATCAATTTTCTGAGTAATAAATTAGGACGTGTTAAGCCGTGTCAAAACACCGTGATAAAACACGAGTTTGAATTGCGGATTTGATACAATTTAGGGCCGGTTGTAAAAGTGTATGAGGAAGTCAAATGGTCAACAGTGAATCTCGAGAGGACAGATTATCTTGTCTATCCGAAATAACACTATAACTGCTGCTGTCAAGGCAATACCTGTTTAGCCACACTGGGAAACCTTCCTGAACCCTCAACCTTAATTGTTTTTCAATCTATCTAGGTATCTTTATTGGGGGCACGGACCGACGAGTAACGTGTTATCATAGATCACTCTGCGTTAAAATTTGTCGATCTGCTCCGATGTCGCGAGGTCTACTAAAGATCGGTAACAATAGAAAATTAATTGTGTCTCATTAGAGACAGTTGAGCTATTAAAAAAAAAAAATGCTGTTCCATCCATTTTGACGGCGTAGGTATTCCATTTTTGAATATACTCAAACTCAAACTCAAACTCAAAGCATTTATTTCAAGTAAACCAATTACAGGCACTTTTGAATTGTCAAGGGGTCGGTCAGTCAGAAAGATGAAGCTAGTTGCCCATTCCAAAGCGTAGGTACCTGTGGAGAAGAACGGGCAAGAAACTCCACGGACACTCTTTTGAATCATAAAAATTGTTACAAAATTTTGGTTACATCATTCAAGTTGAAATTATACATGTGAGAACGATGTAGAAAGACGTGCACGTTAAAAGCGTCCGTACTAAAAAAGATAAAAACAAAAACAAAAAAATAACAATTCAGAAATGAAAATACTTAGATTAAAATTAAAATAAGCCGTGGCGGCTAAGAGATGACCAGTCCCTACTGGCGGCGCCCGTTCACGAACATGACGTATGGATCAGCACCATTTAGCTCAACCATTTTGAAGGGAACTCAATGATCCAACACACACGCCACCACCAGCGAGACATTTGAGTGAGCATGACATACCCTCAGCCGCCAGGACACATTCAAGTCAATGAAAGACGTACCCAGTAAATGGTAGCTTTATAGTTTAGTTGCATAGTGCTCACACGTATGTTATGCAATTATACAATATTAAGAGATTGAATTTATACAATACAAAGATAGTTTTTTCAATCTTCAGCAGCTCACAACTATATTTTCGAATGCTAATTAATTAGTTTATGCGCCCTTGTGGAGCAGGACCAGCGGTGAACCAAGCATTTTTGTCAGCGATGTAATCCCCCAACTTATAATATGCTTGGCTGCATAGTGTGCGTTTTATATAAGATTTGAATTTAGTTTCGTTGAGTTGGAGTATGTGGGGAGGTATTTTATTGTAGCATTTTAAACAGTACCCCATGAAGGATGAGTCTACTTTAGCCAGTCTGAAGCCTGGTTGAACTAATTGGTCCCTATTTCTGGTCCTATAGGTGTGTCTGTCACCTCTTTTAGTGAAAATATTTAGATTTTTCCTTACGTACATGATGTTTTCATAGATGTATTGACAAGGTACCGTCATGATATTAATATCCTTAAACAGTTCCCTTAGAGAATCGCGCCTGCGGAGGCCATATATTGCTCTGATGGCTCTTTTCTGCAGAATAAAAATAGACTCGATATCTGCAGCCCGTCCCCATAGTAAAATACCGTAAGACATGATACTATGAAAGTAACTGAAATAGACTAGTCTCGCGGTATCTACATTAGTAAATTGACGGATTTTTCTTACAGCATATGCTGCTGAACTAAGCCGTCCTGCAAGAGATGTTATATGAGGACCCCATTGCAGCTTTGAGTCGAGCGTGATCCCCAGGAAAACAGTTTTATCGACGAATTCTAGTTTCTCTTTATTCAATACTATGTCACAATCACTACTTTTAACATTTGGTAAAGCAAATCTTATGCATTTAGTTTTTTTTCCATTTAACACTAAATTATTAGCAGTGAACCAATTTTGCACCTGCAGTAAGGCGTTATTTACGTCGTCAAGATTTGATGCACGTCTATTTATCTTAAAAATTAAGGAAGTATCGTCAGCAAATAACACCATTTTTGGTTGGTTTTTTAATAAATGGGGTAGATCATTAATATATACTAAAAAGAGGAAAGGACCTAACATCGAGCCTTGTGGAACACCCATTTTTACTTTTAAACCAAGTGAATTGACCCCGTTTATTTGAACTTTTTGTTGTCTATCATTTAAATAAGATTTTACTAAACTGAGCGCAAGTTTACCTAATCCGTAATGCTCAAGTTTCAAGAGCAAGGTTTCATGATTAACGCAGTCAAATGCCTTGGAGAGGTCACAAAAGATTCCTATGGCATCTTGGGCCTCCTCCCACGCTGTAAATATGTGTTTTAATAAAGTGACACCGGCGTCGGTTGTACAACAGCCTTTGGTGAAGCCATATTGCTGGTCGTGTAAGATTTTGTTGTTGTTAAAATGATTAAGCATTTGATTGAGCATTACCTTTTCGAATACCTTGCTGAATACTGGCAACACGGATACTGGTCTATAATTATTGGTGTCTTTGCTGTCCCCAGATTTAAAAAGTGGAATAACCTTACTGTATTTCATTAAATCTGGGAAGACTCCTTGATCTACACACAAATTAAATACTAAAGCTAAGTATGGTGCTATAGTCTCGATTATGGATTTACAAACTTTGATAGACATACCCCATAGATCTTCGGTCAATTTGATTTTGATTTGTCGAAAGGCTTTCATAACTATCATAGAGTTTATATGTTTAAATTGAAATTCAACCGGGCAGCCTGGAACGTTTGCTCTTAATAATTCAATTGATACGTCGGCTGAAGAGTTTAAGGCTTCCGTCGTTTTTGAAGGTATATTAGTAAAGAAATTTACAAACTCTTGAGCTACTTCTGAGTTAGAGCTTATGGCACCACGTGAAGTCTCCAATGTGTAATCAGTGTTTCGTTTTTTATTCCTACTAGTTTCGTTATTTATAATTTTCCAAACTGTTTTTATTTTGTTTTCTGCTGATTTAATTTTGTTGCTGATGTACAGTGCTTTGGCTATCTTGCAGGTATTTCTAAAAATTTTTGAATAAGTAGCAACATGCTTGTTGAAAGTATCAGTATTGATGTAAGGCTTAAGGCCATACAGCTCGAACAGTCTTTCTCTGCTTATCCTAATACCCCTAGTTGCCCAGTCACTAAATATAAAATTAGGGCAAATATTTCTTGTTTTCTTTTCAAAGGTGTTATTGAATTGAGTGTGCACTACTGAAAAGAAATTCTCGTACAATTTATTTGCATCATCTATGTTATGGTCCACATCATTTAACTTATTATTTAGGGTACTATTGAATCTATTTAGTTTACCAGTCGTTATTGGTCTAAATTGAATTTGCACTTTTTGCAAAGGTGTTTTAAACTTAAAAGTCTTATATGTAACAGTTTTTTTTTTTTGTTCTTAATAATCGACGAAAAATTTCTAGAATAATGTGCTAGATTCGAGGTTACAGTGTCCATGTCGATGTTCCTGACATTTTAAATAAATAAGAATGAAATGCTGTTCGTTGGTACATAAGCGCATCACTTGACCGATTCGCCAATTTTTTTTTTTTTTTTGTAATAGTCTGAATTAGGATTGTATGCAAAGAAAAAATGGAAAATTTTAGGCTCCAGGAAAATTTTCAAATTTTGATAAAAACTGAACGTCATATTTTATGGGATTTTTAAATTGGTACAGGACAACGTCTGTCAGGTCAGCTACTACCCAAATAAAAGTCACTTAAAAGATTACTCAATAAAACTACAAACTTCATTTTGTCTATCATAACTGAACCAACGAGTTCGGTCACGGTGGACAAACGATCGCTGTCTTCGGGACGTCACGTTCGGCTCAAATGATCTCGTTTCTCCTTGACGTCCCGTTTACGGTGGCGCTGGGCGAACGTCCTTAGGGTGGTAAAGCAAGTATATGGTTCGTACATACATACATTATTGTATGAGCTTACACTCAAAAACTCTAGATTAAAACTCAGTTGTCGCCACTGTCAACGCCACCACTGGTGACAAATGGGATTTCTTTCCATAAAATGTGAAACAAATCCCATTTGTCACCAGTGGTGGCGTTGACAGTGGCGACAACTGGGAATAACCCGATTAAAATGTTGCTTATCCTGATCCCTTCTACTATCTCGTAGGGCACTTTGAATGTCTTACAAGCCATAATAGATGCACGCACCGGTGGGCTCAGCTCCGTTGTGTAAAGTTTTACTACCAAATGAAATACATTTTATCATCAGCTGCCTAGCCTTTTCCAACTATGTTGGGGTCGACTTCCAGTCTCACCAGATGCAGCTGAATACCAGTATTTTACGTAGAGCGACTGCCTATCTGACCTCCACAACCCAGTAACTGGGTGTTACGAAAAACTTCGTAAGACAGGTTGTCAGACTTTCGGGCTTCTGGCGACCCGTAACAACGGCCAAAGATCTAAGAATGACTCCCGGGACCAACGGTTTAGCGTACTTTCCTCAGAAAACATACATACATACATACATACCACCACCCATCCACGAACCAACCACGGCAAGCCTAGTTTATCCTGATCGATCGACCCGTACGGCTGTTATTACTTAGCCCCTTAAATAGATTACATACCTCAATTGCTTAACACAGTTTCAATTACAATCCAAGAGTTTTGAAGCATATGTCAAATCCGTTGCTTCATAAGTTTAATAAATTCGACTGCTCAGCAACGCAAATAACGCAATGAACGTAGCAGAATTATCAAAATGAAAGAAATTGCGATCCGATGTCATTTTATGTGTGTTACGCAATTATTCCACAGGATTTTCAGTATCTTTAGTGTAGCGAAAGAATAGCTTATGCCATGCTAAGTATACTCCTAATAATAAACAAGGCAGCAAGTATTCTAAACGGCTATTTACATTCAACTAACTGAATCAGTCGAATCGTAAGGCTCCTCAATTTCTGAGTTGAGCTGCACGATTTTTGACAAATGCGTGCACTGACTGGACAGGTCCGCTCAATCTGTGTGGTTCTTTACTCAAAAGACCATTTCAGACACCAATCTACATGGTCTTCACATGATCTGACCAAGATTATGTCTGGACTTTAAAAGAGACTGTGACCTCTGAGTTTGTTTCGGCCTTTATTCTCAGAGTAGTCAGATAGGAAACGCCGAACTCATCTAGTTTAAAAAAATATGATTGACATGTAAAAGTGTTTGTACAAACCTACTTACAGAAAATAAGTCATTTATCATTTATTTATCAACCCAACATATAATGTTCCCACTGGTGAGACACAGTCTACCTCTTGGTGAGAGGGAGTGGGCCGTAAGCCACCACGCAGGCCCAGTGCGGGTTTGTAGATGTCACATTTCTTCGAATTTTGTGGTTCTAGGACATGCTGGTTTTCTTACATTATTCTCCATCACAGTTCTAAGAGCAGAGCTGATGAAATTAAACACATAAAGTGCATGCCCGTGTTCGAACTCACGACTCTCATAAGTTGGAGCCAATCCCACTGGGCCATACTGCTCTCTGCAATTGGCGGGATTTGGAATCCACACTTATCTCTTTCATCAAGTCAGGCTCTTCATCTTGCAAATTACAAATATTCAACGATTGATAACGGGAGCTTTTTGAGCGTAACGTTAGTTTATTCTTGGTTAATTACACAATTATTTGTAGGACTATGTTCTTGAGTGACACGCTGTAAAAGCTCTGTCTACAAGGGAAACAATGACCAGTTAACTGCAGCAAACTGTTATAGCCACTGTACCCAATAGCCTACGTAGGTACTCCTAGATTTTAGTAGTATGTTGTAAGTCGTACTAAAACTTTATGTTTACATCTTATTTGCTCATGGAATTCTGCGAGTGAGCCATAATATTCACTACCTACACAAGCATTGAGCATAGAATAGAATAGAATAGAATAGAATACTCTTTATTATGTACACCATATAGATTACAGACATAAATATAGAAATTTTACAAAGGTTGACACAATGGGCGGCCTTATCGCTAAGAGCATACAACTATAAATAATTGGTAGAAGGTAAAAATTAAAAAAAGTTAGGTATTATAACATATTTATTTGTCATAGATACATTCCTGTACGTATTTTAATTAGTGGGTTTTAGTTAGCAGATGCTCTGTGTAGAATTATTTACAGTCCACCACTAATACCTAAGACCATAACATTTATTACATGTAAAATATTCGCTTATTACAACAAGTGTTGGGTATATAGTTAGACAAAAAGGGTACATATTAAGCATTTATTTTATAGAATTCATGCCAATTCGCTAAAAATGCCCGGGCTAAACCCCATCACAAGATCAGTAACTAAAAGACCTAAGATATTATGCTTCCAAAGACTTCTTAATCCACTGAGCAAGCAGAGTTGCTCCAGATTCGTTTTGTTTTTTAGCAAATGGTGTTTTCTTTAAGTTTTCCAACCACGCGGTTACTTTCGGGAACCTGAAAAGTAAAATCGTTTACTTCACCAATGCAAATAAATTATTTTGTTCTTGTTAACTTGCTACTTATACGTACCTCAACCGACTAAAAACCAAAGAGGTGTGCAATGTGTGAATAACATTTTCAAGGTCATCTTTTCATTAATCCCCTTACTAATAAACGTATTATTATATATCAGGTGAATAGTTACACACAGATTTCTCTCTTTCAGTCGTCAGTAATTTGACTTTCGAAAGAAGAAGACCAAGCGTTGCCTAACTATACAGACGCTATACAACGTTTATTAGTAATGAGGTAAAAAAATAACCCTGATCTGAAATTGCTGGAGTAGCTATGAATGAAGTCGCTAAACTAAAGAAGGACTAGGTTGGTCAGCAGTGCGATTCTGTAACCATCTCACTATGAAAGCTTGGGTGAAGTGAGCGCGGAGTGAGCTGTCATTCGCTAGGGATTAACACTATTAAGTTCTCACTTCACTTATGATTTCACGGTGAGATTTTTACAGAATCGACCGGCAGGTCTGGGTTTGGGCAGGGTGGGACTGAATGGCAAAATCCTATTCAATATAGGAGCTGAAGACGATAACTTTGACATCCATATTTAAATCTAGTTACTATACTGTATAATAAAAGCCCTGGAACGAAAGAGCTGGAAGTCATGGGGAGTGGCCTTTGTCCAGCAGAGGGATAATGAAAGCTAACAGTAACCAGTAACTGTATAGTAAAGGAAAATAGGTATCGTCGCACGCCAGTGGAAGCAATACCAGCAGTGCGATTCTGAAACCATCTCACCGTGAAAGATTAGGTGAAGGGAGCGCGAAGTGAGCTGTCAGTGTCATCCCACCTGATACTAGGGATTGACCAAGCATACATTTACAATCATAATCGAGATTTTAACAATATTTTTTTTATGCTAATTCTATTGATCACTTAGTATAATTTCAAAGCTAGAATTTTAGTAAAGTTATCAAAACATTTATAACCGAAATACAGGCATTGCCTAGTTCGGTTGCAGTGGCTACATCCACCTATTAGAAATTAATACTGCCAAAATATTTTTCTGTAACCTATTATTAAGTTTCTTGAGAAATAAAAATTTATTATTATTATTATTATTACTATTTTTTGGGGTTTTAAAATAAAATAGCAAAACAGACACTTAGAATCTCTGTCGCTTTTTTTTTTTTCTAGACTAGTCCT
The DNA here is from genome assembly GCA_949629135.1 of Eremobia ochroleuca. Lineage (NCBI taxonomy): Eukaryota > Metazoa > Arthropoda > Insecta > Lepidoptera > Noctuidae > Eremobia > Eremobia ochroleuca. The sequence goes on from OX451388.1 coordinate 9,153,848, forward strand.
TATACTATAGCCTAAGACGCGAGCGCGTCACGCACGAACAATAAATAAAATAAAACATTCACGTTTAAGACAGCTACTAGACTGATGAAAATACGCAAAAAAAATAATTTTAAAAAGTAAACATAGTAAGTAACTAGCAATAGCATACCTAAAAATATTATTATATAATCTCGATTATGATTGTAAATGTTTGCTTGGTCAATCCCTAGCATCAGTGGGAAGACATTGACAGCTCACTCCACGCAAGTTTTCTCGGTAAGATTTTTACAGAATCGACAAGCTGTATTATGCTAGCTTCTTATCATCATAGATGAATTTTCAGTCTATAACGCTCCCACTGCTGGGACACAGGCTATCTCTCTGTGAGAGGTAGTGGGCCGTAATCCACCACGCGGGCTGAGTGCGGGTTAGTAGATGTCATATGTCTTCGAATTTTTGGTTCTAGGATATGCCGCATGCCAGTTTCCTCACGATATTTTTCTTTACCGCATCGAGAGCAGTGCTGATTAAATAAATTACACAAAGTAAACTAAGCCTTGTAAAGTACCTGCCTGGGTTAGAACCTACGACTCGTAAGTCAGTGCCACTACCACTGGGCCACCACGGCTTTCGATGACTGATGCCTCTTAGGTAGTCTATTGAAACTCCGTATTACGCTAGGTCAACTCTGCCGTCCTTACGAAAAGTGCAATAACTCAGATTTTGGGTCTCAGGGTTATATAAATGGCCTGCATGGCGACTATGGGCTGCATGAGGACTACTCCGACTGCGGCGGTTGAAGCCATCCTGGGACTTCCACCGCTCCACCTGTTCATACAACAGGAAGCGACGTTGGCGGCAGTACGTCTCAACACACTAAACCTCTGGGGTAAGAGTTATACACCACACGCTGCGCTGCTTGAGGGACTCCACAAGGAGTTCCCCATCACGAAGGCCACCAATGACCGGGTACCCAAACAATTTATCTTTGATAAAAAATACAAGATCCAACTTCACGAGGATCGCCGCTGCGAGGGGCTGCGCCCTGCAGAGCTACGAATCTTCACAGACGGATCCAAAACAGGTAGTGGTACAGGTGCTGGAATCTTCTCGGAGGACTTCAACATACACATAGCCACACCATTGGGCGTCCACAACACAGTGTTCCAGGCCGAATGCATGGGCATCTCTTTGGCCGCTTCAGCCATCATGGCCAGGGAAGTGAAGGATCACTCAATTCGCATACTCTCAGACAGCATGGCTGTACTGCAAGCGCTGAATAGTAATACAGTCGACTCTGGGCTAATATACGAGTGCCACCAGCGCCTCAACCAGGTGGGTAACTTCAATAAAATAACCATTCAATGGATAAAAGGACACAGCGGTTCGCTAGGCAACGATGCAGCCGACGAGCTTGCCAGAAGGGGGTCGAGCATGGCACCAGTGGGACCTGAGCCCATCGTGCCACTCCCCTTCAGGTATCTACGCACTCTGGTAAGGAAACGCACCAGAGATCAACATGACAAACTTTGGACGGAACAAGGCGAGTGCAGGCAGGCTAGGGAAGCACTTCCCAAAATGGATGGCCGCCTCACGAAACAGGTTCTCCGTCTAACTAGACAAAAGCTGCGTACGGTGACTGCAGCTTTAACTGGCCACGGGTCATTTAATAAACACCTCTTTGTCATAGGAGTAACAGACAGTCCGCTGTGCAGGGCCTGCATGGAGGATGACGAGACAGCGGCACATGTGCTTCTAAGCTGCCCGGTGGTCGCCACTTACAGGGCAAAATACTTCGGTAACCCAGGTACCCTACGTGAGACGGTCAGTAACATCAAGGCGTTGCTGGCCTTCCTTGAGGAGCTGGGGTGGATCGAATGATCGATTTTCCCACCCGTACGCAAAATACGCGCATTGACGTGGAGTTGCGGACACCAGCCCGTATTACCTATTACCTATTACCTATTATATAAATATCCTTAATCAGCAAAACGAGTTCTACATTTTCTTCTTGGACAGTTTTACGTATCTATCACGAATAGATAACATGTATAGTAATGAAGATACAAAAAAATCAAAAATAAAATCTTTAACCGCGTTTTTCTCGAAAGTGGCTTGGACCTAGTTATTGCACTTTTCGTAAGGACGGCAGAACTCGAAGTCAAAGCCTACGTTAAATATACTAGAGTCATTGCATACGGGACAAGTTATTAACCAATGCGCAAAATTGAATTCAGTACAAGATTCTGAATTCCAAAAAGTTGAAATTTTTCGTCAGTTATTAAAAAAAAAAAAGTTGCCATACACTTTGACCGCGCACTTTTCTATGAAACAACTGTTATTTTTATTTTTACCGGCAAAAATGTTTACGCTACAGGCCCAGAATAATGTGTATGGTTACAGTTTGCTCACTGGTTAATTTTTTTTCCTGTATTCATTTATTTTATTATTTATGTACACACAGTAAAATACATATGGATATGACATAATTATAATTTAAGTACAAAGGTACTGCTTATTCCTTAAGAAATTTCTTCCAGCACACCTGCGAAACGAGAAGTGAAAAAGAAATGTAGACAATAGTGAATACAGAACATGAAGAGAAAAATATGAATGCGTGAAGTCTAAAACTAAAATATTAAATATAACTACACATATAATGCAAAAATTAACATAAGTATACTTAAATAAATACATAATGCTAAAGTATATAAAAATAAAATAAAATAACTTTATTTCGGACTAGGAACATCCATAGAAGGTTAGTAAAAATAAACTTATAAGCTATTTTAGTTACAAACATTTACAAAGATTATTATTTATTATAAACATATATATTATATATGTATACATATCGCCTCTTTGCAACAACAACGTGGCATCTTTAAAAATAGCAGTTTTCGAAATATCACGTTGTCATTGTAAAGAGGCGATATATAGAAATACTCACACTGTTACATACTGTATATGAATTTTCACTTACTTTTTCGCATCTATGGGCAGTAAAACGTCCATACCCGTCACATTACTTAGGGCTGCCACATCGGCAATTGTGATGTGATCAGCGGCAAGGAACTTTGTTCGAGATAAGAACTCTTCAAGAAAACCATATGCCTCGGCAACGTCATCGTACCGTTTTTGGTCTACGTTCTTATTTTTTTCAATTAATAAGGGATACTGCAAACCAAAATAAACGCAGGTTTATCATTCAAAATAATTAAATTTTAAAATATTTGTTTTTTTTTTAATGTTTTGTTTTTATAAGCTTCCGTGAAGAAGTCAATTATTCTTAAAAACAATTATAAGAATACTTTTATCAGAGAAATACAGGTGGCAAGGACATCGACGCGCAAACTGTAATCATGAATACAGCACAAATAAAACTGAACTAATACAACTTCATAATAATCTGCTTCATAGGAAAACTCACAATGTACTTATGGAACAGAATTTTGTTTAAAAATAACCGTTGAATTATTTCAACGCAGGGGGAATCACTGAATCCATGGTTACAAATTGCGTGTCAATGCCCCTGCTAAATACCCACCAATTAAAAGTAGAGAGAACTGCAGATAAAGCCCACAGGTAAGTTTAGAGTACGACGAAAATTGTGACACAAATGTCAAACATGAAATGACGTTAACGTATAAGAAGTATTTTTCTTCGCCAGGGGATTAAAAAAAGACAAAAACTATGCGATTACCATAGATTGCGTATTTAATGCGCGCAAAAAAGTATTTAGGTAAATTATTTTAATACTTATAGGTAAATTACTTACTGTTATATTTCGGAGTCTAGGAAAGAGAATTGATGTGTCGAAGAAAAGTTTTTGATTGACCAGTGCCCTACTTTTGACATCCTTTGGATACCACGAGTCATCTTTTCCGTAGGTATCAGCTAGATACATAATGATAGCGTGACTAAAAAGAAAGAATACAAACATGAGTTAAGAGAAGGTATTTAATTAATTTTCTCAAAGAAATGCCTTAATACGAGTATTGAAACGTGCAATACGTAGCATGCAGTACGCCAGTACGCGCAGACTGGAAGAGAATCAAACTCTTTCATTCTCTTCCAGTCTCACTTTGACTCCCATTCTTACTACAGATCCGGGTGACCTTCTTCCGTTAACATCAACTCTCTATGTGTATATGTTTTTGTATTTAGAACTTTAACTTTGTCGAAATAAATTTCGTAATTCATAAATAGCTCTATGGCTTAAACATGCATACGACTACACTTTATATTTGTACAAACAAAATGGTTATAATAACAAGTCGGTTACAGCCGACCTATTCTGTAACAATCTCACCGTGGAAACATCCGTGAGCTTAAAGTGAGCTGTCATTACACCTGATGATTGGGATTGACATTGTTGACAGCTCACTTCACCTAAGTTTTCACGGTGAGATTATTACAGAATAGATTTGCAGTTCCCGTTTCTTGCCAGTGTAAAGGTTAGCGCACACAGAGCAGCCAAATCATCGAGTAAGCAAATGATGAACAGGCACTAGTACGAGTACGGTGTTAAATCAGTGACCTTGTACAGACGCCAGCACATCAAGCTACCTGACACTGTCTTTCCCAATCAACTTTGAACCTAATATTTTACCGATAAAGTTGAAAATCAATTAAAGAAAATTGACACATTGTAGTTGTGCTGGCGACTGTACATACGGGAAGTTTTAAAGTTTTGTTCACGTTAAAAATAACAAACCTATCATGCAGAATTATATCACCGTCTTCTAGTACAGGAATGGTGTGCAGCGGATTTTTCTGGAAAAAATATTGCTTTAAAAATTATTAAATCTTTTTAGCTGATTTTTAAAGTAATACAGGATAAAATAAAATTAGTTAGCGAAACTCTGCAGACGTGGTGGCTATCAATATCTAAACACGATAAAATAAAATGATTTGATTTTTTTTTGTGGTCAACGACCACTTGTAGTTTTTTTACTTGAAGTTTCAGTAAAAAAATAAGTTTTCTTTTGTTTTATTTGTTTAGATATCAAAACAATCATGTCTCTGAAGTTTACACAGTAAAATCTGTTATTTCAAGTAACTACACTAGCTGCGGTTGGCTACCCTACAAGAAAACAACCAAATTATTAATTTTTTTTTTGTTGTTCATTATAAGATATCGATACCCATCACGTCTGCGGAGTTTCGCTAACTAATTTTATTTGACCCTATAGAGGAGATAGATTGATGCTAGCTCTATGTTCAGTAACATAATAGTCCACTAAAGCACTCAGCGTTGTCAAGTGATGGCCTGAAACACAGGTTTGAATAAACCTACATCAGGCAGGTCGCTATTAAATTCAGTAGGCCTTTAACCAATATAATATATAAGTGATAAACTAGATTTATTTTAGGCATAGTTAATATTTTCCTTATATTAATATGTAACTTTGTAATGATGTAACTTCTATGTAATTTATACTTATGTGAACTTATGAATAAATATTATTATTATTATTAGTTGTGTCAGGAAAGTTAATAACAAGGCAATTTTTTTAAATCTCTTCTACTCGTAGTACTTTGTACCAACTGTCACCGAAATGGCATCTTCTGGTATTTTTGCTTTATCGATTTTAGTAGCTTTTAGTTTCTTTTGAGTACATGGACTTATTCTCTTACTTTCAAATACTCTGGTGTTAAATGATCCTTTTTTAGAAGATTCACTTCGATCTTCTCGAAAGGGACGTTGAATATTTCACAAGCCATCATGGCCGCGCGCACTGGCGGGCTTACGTCCAATGTGTACAGTTTAACACCCATCTGAAAATAAATATACTTAGTAAATATCTACCTATCCAGCAACGATTGGTTCTATTTGTTATATAGGCAAAATAAACTTAGGTACCTAACAACTATTTCATTACTTCGACATAAACATTGCATTTTATAAACGAATCAAAACATCTGGTGCAGTTAGATGCATTTATGTATAATAAATGAACTAACCGACTTCCTGGTTAAAATAATGATACCTACTACACAATTACACTTTTTTACAACATGTTTACAGCATGCACACAGGTAATTATTTCCTAATTTTAATTCGTGTTTTTTTGTTGTTTAGATGCATTTATGCTGCACAGACCAAATATGGCTTTCTAATCTTGCGTTTCCATTTAGCGATATTTATTACTCAAACTCAGAAATCATAACACCAAAACTGTCATTATTACATACTTATTATTACATACTTATATACTTACATTTTTATCCAACTAGGTACGTAAATAAACTCCGGCACGATAATAATACAACGTGTATCACATGCTACTGATCAACCAAGGTTAGAATGCGTATTTATAAACATGACGACCACATACCTTCCTATATACTCGTTCTCTATCTACTATTACGAGTATCTTGTGGTTAGATTTTATCGCATGACTAAGCAAACACTTCTGAATAGATATTATCTTATAATGTACATTTACAATCCAGATAATTCTCTGCAATGAGTATAATCATTGGATTCTGTTGCACACTTCACAGTGACATTTATTTACATTTATTTTTTTATATGTGGATTATAGGTAATTATTATAATCTTCCAATGAGTAAATGCTATGATAAGTGGTGGTGAAAAACTTATCTATTTCTAGTATATCTCATCGTCCATATAAATATTATAAATTCGAAAGAAACTCACAAGAAAGAAAAAGTAGTTCGCAAGAAGCTGGCAGTATCATCACAACGCTAATATTTTCTAATTGTTTGTTTTATTTTCTTTACTATATTAATGTATATTTATTTGTGCTTATATTTATATGTAATTGGGTATATATTATATGTCTAGTTTTAACAGGTTTATGCGTATCTTTATATTTAAAACTAGCTGACCCGGCGAACTTTGTTCCGCCTTAATTGCAATAAATAACAATTTTTTTTTGTTTTTTAATTGGAAAAAATACAAAAAAATTAAATACCTACATTAATCATTGATAATTATTTCTGTATTTTAGTACATAGCTCTTCATTTAAGTACCTTGTGATACACGACATTTTTTGTTTTATTATCAGGCGCAAAAACAAACAACGCAGATGGTCTTCCGACCCGTGAACATGCCACGTACAATTGACCATGGGAAAAACATGAATGTTCTAGATTTAAACCACAAACTTTTAAGGATTGGCCTTGTGATTTGTTGATGGTCATGGCAAATGCAAGACGTATCGGAAATTGAAGTCTTTTAAATTCAAACGGCATATCGTTTGGGATCATCGGTATCCTCGGAATGAGAACTTCCTCACCTTTGAATTTTCCTATCATTATCGTAGCGTAAATTACATTGTTCATCAATTTTCTAACCACCAAACGCGTACCGTTGCACAGTTTTGGTTGGTTTATGTTTCGAAGCATGATTACTACGGAGCCAACCTTTAGGCGTAAATTGTGCGGTGGTAAGCCAGGCACGTCCAAAGAGTTTAAAAATTCAATTGGATAGTTGGTGGCTTCATCTTCATTTGTGACGCAGTCAATAGATTTGAATGAATGCATTGTTCCAATGATCTTATTTTAAATTATGTAGTTTAGGTCATCTACATCTTTATTTTTAGCCGCTAAAATTGCTCGCTCACTCAACCATTCATTATTTTTGCAGTTAGAAATAATTTCTGGAAATACATTGTTGATAAGTTCGTCTTTTGATGAGACAAAATTACAGAAATTATTTGGAAATGATATTAATCCGCTCGATTCATCGACAGGTACTTGACCATTACCGATAGTCAGCAATTGATGTAAAATATCTTCTGACATATTATCCTTGTATTTGTACCACAGGTTACATGGGTTTGATGGAAAACATGTCGAAATTATGATAGCGAATAATGTGCGTATCTGACTTGGAGATGCAGAGATAATGGCTTCAGCGATTGTCGTATCCCAATGACTATCGTTTTCTAATAACTTCAATTCTTCACATACAGCACGATATGTTGGGAATATTACACCATTAACAGTTCGTAGTGACTCAAATGACGTTGGCCCACGCACATTTACCAGCAACAACCGCAAATAGAAACATTCATTATTCTTTGGATGAACTGTATACATACGACCAAGAGCATCAGTAGAACGCACATCTGGATACCCAGGAACCGCATCGCCTTGCTTCCGTCTTTGAAAATTCTTCGATGAAGCATTCCAAGTATAATAACGTGGCATCTCCGAGTAAAGCAAAGTTCGTACAAACTGATCTCTTTGGCAGATTGCAAAAAAACTGGTCAATGTAGTTGCTGGAAGTGTTTCAGCACGTTGCGTAGAATTCGAAGCCGTGAAATATACTCGTTGACCATTCTCCAGATGCACCGCCAAATGCATAACAGTAGGATGACGTTCGTGAATGGGAAATGCGAATATACGCCAAATCGCTTCATTACAGTTCACATAACGACCAACTTGATAGCGTGAAATTTCATCGTTGGTATTCGAGGATTGCAATCCAAAAACCGAAAAAAAAAAAAAAAAAAAAAAAGAAAAGAAGAAAAAAAAAAGAAAAGTATCCTATGTCCTTCTCCTGGCTCTCAACTACCTCCCTGCCAATTTTCAGCTAAATCGGTTCAGCCGTTATTGAGTTATAAGTGGAGTAACTAACACGACTTTCTTTTATATATATAGATATTTATTCCTCAATTTTCATGATTGCACCTACTACTCTTTGTCTCTGCATCACCCAAAGGTTGGCTGGTAGAAAATGCCTGTGGCATTAAGTCCACCTCTGTACATTTATGTGCTTGAAGTATTAAATAAATAAATAATTATGTCTGTATGTTACCTTGTCACGCCTAAACCACTGAACGGATTTCGATTTTGGCAAGAATATAATGGCACCATATTTAAAATCCATGAAAGCTACGTACAACACTACTCCGTGTTGAACCCAACAAACGGATTCCTATTCATTGTCCACCCAGACATCTTTGTGTGCTTGTGTCTCAGTTTAGGCATCGGTCCTTTATCAAACATGGTCAGTCCAGAGACATCGTAGTTTACTTTGTTATGTTACAAGTCAACGTTAACGTAAAGCGATCACCGGGGCGAACTGTTAGTATGGGAGTTACGCAGGGTCCAATTCTTGGACCATTTCTGTTTATCGTGTATGTTAATGACACAAGTCAATAACGACGTAGTTTCTACTCCTATAAGAGTTTGTTCTAACGAACCACGTCAAAACGAGCAAAGTATCAGGGAATACTTTCAGATCACCCATACAGACTCATCTCAACAGATTATTTGAATGATTCTGAATCTTACCTGTAAAAGAAACATAAACAATGAATATGCATTTATTTTTATCACCAATTGATCAGCGTTGTAATTAAATGTAGGTAAACATATTTTTATCAGTAGAGATAAAATGTTGCTTTGTCATTCACGTATGATGGAATACTTATGCAGTATTACAAGAACGATTTTCAGTTGCTAAAAATGTAACAAAAATATTTTCTAACTGGTCAAACATCAGTATTGCCATACAACGTGGCAATGCCGCCAGTCTCTTGGGTACATTACCAGTCGACAGCGATGCGGAGGAATTTTTCGACGTCATTATATTACGAGTAGTTAGTTAATAGTTTGAGTTAGGTTAGGTTATTATATTTTAATTTTAATAGTTTAGTATAAGAACTTTATCCAGTGTATAAATGTTTATCCTAGTGGTCAACTATTAAAACCTTTGTAAGTAAAACAAATAAAAAAAAATATAAGGCTTTTTAACAGATTTTATTAATCATAGTCATTTAACTCAGGGATTTGTGTTCATGCTCAGGCATTGAGGGTTTATTTGACATTTATTATATAGAGTACATGCCCAATTTATTATTCAACGTAACACGTTTGTTTCTTTCATTGTCCCCTCTCAGCCGTCATTCTATCATTTAAATTATTATCATGTGTTTAAAAATAAACATTAAATTAGTTGTTGTGTTATGATATATTTTATGTTATTAAGCATCTAATAAGTCGGTTTGAAATAATTCTAATCTTGAATTTAGGATCTAATGATGAGTAAATGCATGTTATAATAACCATCTCTTTATGGTCCCTTTAATTCACCTGCCGGTCGATTCTGTAAATATCTCACCGTGAAATCATAAGTGAAGTGAGCTTGAAGTGAGCAGTGTCAATAGTGTTAATCCCTAGTGACATCTCACTCCACGCTCACTTCACCCAAGCTTTCACGGTGAGATGGTTAAAGAACCGCACGGCTGTTTTAATTATAAAAACTTTCCGGAATGAATTCTCAGTATGACGGTGAAAAAGACATAAAAATCTGTTGCGTGGTGATGGTCTCATACAGTCAGAAACGGAAAGCTTGGTATTTTTTTACACTATTTAGAAGATAAGATAAAATCGATGTAAATACAATTTTACATAATTATTTAGATATATATTTTGCCCTGTTATTCACCAATGGCGGAATGTGCAGTTGCATTTGGCTCTTCTTGCGTATAGAAAAAGGTGAAATTAGTAGTGAGCCACATTGATACCGTTTTAGAAAATTGTGTCTTCTACAAGTTAGCCAGCCACGTGGTTGTTTTTAGAAACCTGAAAAGTAAAATAACTTGCTATTTATTCCTGCTGACATTTTTTTTTTAACACACTAAAAACAAAACCCTTATCAAACATTGCGTGAGAAGTGATGAATAAAGTCGCTAAACTAAAGAGGGATTAGGCTGGCCGTGACTGCCGGATGCCTGTTAAGCTGTGGGCCAAATTTAACATACAGTGAAGCCTGATACAGTTGTGTTACGTCGAAGAAGAAAACAAAATCAAAAGCAGGTCGAGCTAAACATATACTCGTATGTTCGTAATTCTTAAAGGGAAATATTTAATTGATCCTCAAAAAAAGATTTGTGCTTCTAATAAATTACGCTTTTTAACAAATATACCTCTTTTTATCTTTCTGGTCTTTTCTCAATGTTCGTCGCAGTAACTAAGGTTAGGTTAGAACTGTGACCAACTGAGCGTATGCCGAGCTATGCGATTTGTGCCGCTGACCATAAATGGGGTTGTTTCGGCAAATCCTCGGGAGAGGCTTCAATTTTTTTTTCTTCGGGCATCGTTTCACGGCTCTCCTTGTATATAACTACGCCTATCCAACAACAAATAGATAGATAAATGAACTTTTTCTTGTTCATTATATTTTGTTCGATTTAGCCAACGGCCTAATAACTTTGCTGAGAAAAAAATATTGTTGGGACGACAACAATACTTTAACAGAGCAACATACAAAAGCAGAATAGTCAAAATAAAGTTGGAAAATTAATGAAAAAGTCTTTAGTTCCACTGGCAATATTATATTGTTGTAGTATCAAGGCATGCTGCCATGCGATTCTGTAACCATCTCACCGTGATAACTTGGGTGAAGTGAGCGTGGAGTGAGTCGCCAATACTGTCAATCCCTAGCATCAGCATGACTCACAGCTCACTCTAAGCTCACTTCACCTTAGTTATCATGGTGAGATTTTTCCAGAATCGACCGGCAGCTGTTAAAAATATTGTTGCCGACAACTTACTACGTGACAATAAAAGTATTGCTTTACATATTATTCGCTATGCTCCACTCCACCCTGTTAAAGTTTTTTTATCGTCCCAACAATATTTTTTTCTTAGTGGGCCACAAACAAATACTCGCCAGCGGTGCACATCAACTGCCAATACATGCAATGTAAGTATCTCTTTTATTTACACACGGGACCTATCTTTTGTACAGACGCCAGCACATCAAGCTACCCGAAACTGTCAGATTTTCCCAATCAACTTTGAACCTTATGCTTTAGCTATAAAGTTGAAAATCTATTAAAGAAATCTGACAGGTGTTTTACTAGATTTTTTTGCTATCCTAGCTTGAAAAACTAGCGTCCTGCAACTCCAGTTTGTCTGCTAAGCCCGGTTTGTGCTATGCTGATGATAACCTAATGTACATCTGATGCCTTGATAACCATTTTGCTCACGAAACCGCGTCATAATGATATCATCGATAAATATATAACTAAGCGAATGTTGGAAACATCAACAATGACTAGGCAATTTGTTTTGTTACGCAATTAGCGTTGTCAAGAAAAATTGATGATTTATTATAATAATAGGTCTTTACCTATGAAATTGCCGTTTTGTATGAAAAAATTTAAACGAATATTTTTCATGTATTTTTTATTTGTATTAATCGAAGTAATCACCCATACAATCAATGCATCTTTGCCAAGGCAGTGGCAGTTTATTGATGCCTCTTAAAGAAATTAGCTGGGCGGGAGGCAACAAATTCTTCAAAGGCATTTTGTACTGCCTCTCGGATATTGATTTTTTTTCCCGCCAAGAAGTTATCCAAATTCTGAAAAAAGTAGTAGTCTGTAGGCGCAAGGTCTGGTGAGTAGAGCGGATAACAGAGAGCTTCCAACCCCAGTTCTTGCAACTTGGAGACCGTCTGCTGTGCAGTATGAGGTCGCGCGTTGTCGTGCAGGAGCAGCGGAGACGAGCGATTGACCAATGCTGGTTGGAGATGTGCCAGCTTCTCCATCATTGTGTTCAGTTCTTCACAGTACACATCTGCAGTAATGCTCACCCCGTTTGGTAAGAAGCTGTGATGAATCACACCGGTGCTAGACCACCAAACAGTGACCATCACTTTTCTAAGGGTAAGTTTTTGTTTAGAGCATTGTTTAGGTGCTAAACCAGGATCCCACCAACTTGCTGAGCGCTTGCGGTTATCAAACAGAATCCATTTTTCATCGCAGGTAACAATGCGGTTCAAAATTCCTTCATTTGTGTGTCTGTTGAGCAGTGCAGGGCACGTCTCGACGCGTACTTCGCGCTGACGATCATTGAGTTCGTGGGGCACCCATTTGTCAAGATTTTTTACCTTGCCAATTTGACGCAAATGGACCAATATTGTTTTGACGCTAACGTCGAAAGCTGCTGCTAATCAGCCGTAGATTGTGTATCATCAGCTTCCACAATCGCCTTTAATTCGTCACTGTCGACGACAGTCTTCGGACGACCGCGAGGTTCATTTTTCAGGTCGAAATTTCCAGAACGGAAGCGAGCAAACCAATAACAGGTGGTGCGTTGGTTTGTAGTGTTAGCTCCGTAAACGTCGTTGATGTTGCGTGCCGCTTGTGCCGCGTTGCTGCCACGACGGTACTCATATTCCATAATTACTCGAATTTTTAACGTATCCATGATGACGAAAAAGATTGAAATGCGATGAAAATGTAACACTAATCAATAAACAATTGACTACTTTTGGAAAAAAAATTCCATGTTTTTCAAATAAAATTAATTTGAAATTAGAATTCTTAGCCAAACAAAAATTATTTTGATTTGAAATGGCCAGTACTGCAGAACGGCAATTTCATAGGTAAAGACCTAATATTAGTAGGTTTAAATAAGCCTAGTCATTCAATTTGACCGACTTTTGAGCAGGTTCATCTTCAAAAGATAAAGAATAATATAGAGTAATCTTTCGGGAAGACAGGCGTATATTTATGTAGATAAAGTACGTGCCACAGAACAAGATAAGTTAAATGGAGAAGCTCCTGTGAGGCACGTAGACGCAAAATGTAGAGGTTATGCGGAATGCCCTCGTTTATTGCTTTTTGTTATAAAACTACGTGTTACTATGTTTTAAATTTTTGGTTTCGTTAGGGCGAATACCAACGATTTCGTATACCTAGAATATTATGACTTATCCAGAATTTTTTTTTTTAAATTTTTGACAGTGTTTCCAAACAAAATTGACGTCTGACAATGTCAATTTTATTCCACGGATAAAAGAACTAGAATTTGGTAATATCAGCCCTTAGAGACTGACTTTCATTATCATCATCATCTTTATTTATTTATTTATTTATTTATTTATTTTATTATTTATGTACACACAGTAAAAAACATATGGATATGACATTTTTCTGCCATCTTTCTGCCTTTATCCCAAGTCATTTGGGATCATTTTCATAGACATAGATAGCTTAAATACATAAATGAATAAGATACCTAACGAATTGATAAAAGCAAATTTGTTCCAAAAAGAGCACCACTATCGCTAATTCGGAGGTACAGTAGATTTCTTTTTTTAAATTAGTGCCTTTAATTAAAACAACATGTAGCTACTACAATCAACTCACCCCAATAGGCCAAAATAAACCTTTTCAAAGTTGTACCACAATACTCTCAAAGTTCCCAAACATATCCAGACAGCAAAAAAGAATCCAAAACCAAATTCCGTTTTTAACAAACTTCAAAAAGTAGGAGGAATCCTGCTAGTATATCGACTTCATTATGATCCCCGCACACGATTCAAACGTAATATATCTCGCGACAAAGTTCCGCTGCGTTTGCATATAGCATTGTACGAGGGCGGGTCAATAAGTCCGTGACTTTTGGAATAAAACACAGATTTTTTGATAAATAAATAATTTTATTTTTCAACGTAGTCTCCCTTGAGCTCTATACACTTTGTCCAACGCTTCTCCAATTTTTTTATCCCTTCCAAAAAATATGATTTGTCGAGGTCCTCAAAATAGGCCTTTGTTTGCGAGATGACTTCATCATTGGAGTCAAATCTTTTTCCACCAAGCCATTTCTTCAGGTTTGGGAACAAGAAGTAGTCACTCGGAGCCAAATCTGGAGAATAGGGCGGATGAGGGAGCAATTCATAGCCCAATTCATGGATTTTTGCCATGGCAACTGCACATGTGTGCACCCTTGCATTGTCTTGGTGGAAAAGAACTTTTTTCTTGGCCAAATGAGGTCGGTTTTTTTTCAAATCGTATTTGAAGCGGTCCAATAAGTTGGCATAATATTCCCCATTGATTGTTCTTCCCTTTTGAAGGTAGTCAATGTGGATTATCCCACGTGCATCCCAAAAAACAGTCGCCATAACTTTATTGGCTGACAAACCCACCTTGGCCTTCTTTGGCGCCGATTCACCCTTAGAAACCCACTGTTTTGACTGTTGTTTGGTCTCTGGTGTGTTGTGATGGATCCATGTTTCGTCCACGGTTACAAAACGGCGCAAAAACTCCTCCATATTGCGATTAAACAACGCCAAACCTTCCTGTGAAGTTGTTACACGATTGCGTTTGTGGTCGACTGTGAGCAAACGCGGCACCCATCTTGCGGAAAGCTTTCTCATGCCCAAGTGATCATTCAAAATTGAAACCACTGAGCCATGCGAGATCCCTACGGCTTCCACAATCTCTTGCACTTTCAATCTTCGGTCGGCCAACACCATATCGTGAATTTTTTCGATTGTTTCGGGTGTAGAGACCTCAACTGGGCGTCCAGGACGTTCGGCATCTTCAGTGCTTGTACGGCCACAACGAAATTCAGTAAACCACTTTTTTACCATTGAAATCGATGGTGCAGAGTCCCCATAATATTTATCAAGCTTAGCCTTGGTCTCGGTAATGGTTTTTTTTCGCAAAAAATAATGCTTAATAAGCACACGAAATTCACTTTTTTCCATTTTTTCCTCAAATTACTGGGTAGTCTGATAAAGATAGCTGTCAAACACAAACTAACTGACGCAGTAAGTTCAAATTTTGATAGGAGTCAACTGACAGATGCCTGTTGACAGGAGTAGTGTTGCTTTTTCAGTAAAGAGGTCAGAAATTAAAAAAGTCACGGACTTATTGACCCGCCCTCGTATTAGACAGTTATAAACTTTGATAGCTTTCCCAGTTCTGTACGCAGTCACAATGCTCAAAGTTGGACGTAGCAGACGCAATCTCAGGAACAAGCCGACATGGCCTCTGTTTCCGTAGATTTCAGCGGCGGTCTTTGAAATTAGCTTTGTTTTGTATGTCTAGTACCTCTAAGAATGTGCCCGTAGTGATTTGATTAGTCATGGTTAATGTTAAATAGATATGTTTTTATTTTGTGAATGCAACATTTTTTTATTTTTTTAGTACTTGTTGACAGGGCTACACTGTCCCATGCCTGTTAACACTGTCATTTGGAAACATTGTAAAAGCCAATTATTTTTATTTTTTCTCCTTATGACACAACCAATTGGAACCGTGCACCTAGCTTCTGGCGTTTCATAAGTGCCCATGTAGGTTTATGTACAGACGCCAGCACTTCATGCTACCCGAAACTGTCAGATTTTCAGAATCAACTTTAAACCTTATGCTTTAGCGATAAAGTTCAAAATCTATTAAAGAAATTTGACAGATTGTAGTACCTAGCTTGATGTGCTGGCCTGTACCTAAGCTAGCCGTAACCAGCCATCGATTAGGTATAAGTTAACACCGACGCAAGCAAACATCGTCATTCAGAGTCGAGTTTTATAATTCAGGAAAATTAATTTAATGATAGTTTTCTCCCTAAAGCTGATGTTTGTATGTACAGTTTGATGGCCCAGTTGAATTCGATATTCATCAATCTTTAAAACATAGAAGAAAACATGGATATCTTTTCTTAAAGTTACTATGTAACTACCCAGTGATTCTGCAAGAATTGTATTACATTCATGATGACATAATATCCACCCGGTACGTAGGTACTCTTGCGAGCAGTTTCTACATTAAACCTCTTCCAGGCTTCCTTTTTTCCTATCAGCCGGGAACAGTTGGCAAAGTTTCTAAGACAAATAGAATATAAAGCAGTTTCTCGCGTGTGCGCCGCCTATCAATCATTGAGAATGATGTTTACGAAGTGCCCCACGTCTTTTAGCAAAATATTTTTGCTAAAAGAATTGCCGCCAGAGATCCTTGCTTAAGAAAATCAACAGCAGTGTCCCATGCCATGTCTATATCTCACGTGTAACTTTTTATAAAACATTTCAATTTATACTGGCGCCGATTGCCGTTTACAAACTAAATTTAAGTTCATTGCATCTTCTTCTTCTTTCTATTTCATTAAGAAAAGTACAGAAGATACATTTTAGTTTAGTCCGGTCAAATTAGTCGGCGCCTGACGTAAATTGACGCATTTTTAGTAGCCAATTTTTTAATCACGTCTAAACTTGTCTATGGAGTATCTTAATTTGACAGGACTAAGCTAATATTTATCTTCTGTCCGTTTCTTAATGCAGTAGAAAGAAAAAGGTGCACTGAACTTAAATTTAGTTTAGTTTGCGAACAAGGGAATCAGCGCTATTATCTGCTTCAAACTCGGACTAAGGACGCTGCACGTTAGTTGATTCAAATGAATCAACTAACTAATAAAGGCTAATCTACCACAATTTAGGTCATAGGAAAAGTCCAGAGGCATCGTGTTACATCCTTCCACCTACTTGAAGATTACGGGACTAACTTTATGTATACCAAATGCCTTGTCCGTGTCAATAAGGGGTGCCCAATCTTTGTCCATTTTTAAAATTATGTTAAAAAATACTATCTCTCTCCTGAAACGTCATTTATTATGTTCTTTGCCCTTGTTTTATGATTATTATTGTATATATTTATTTATATACATAATTGTATGTTTTGTGTATGTATGTATGTATTTATTATATATATGTAAATGGACCACAGACTACCTGCAGTATTGTCTCTCCTTTCTCTCTAAATCTATCCAAAGGTTGTCTTTAAAATATCGCTTTTAGCGACGAGACCGCCCATTGCGTCACCTCTTGTAAAATTTCTACATTTATATTCTGTAATTATTTATGGTGTACATAATAAGAAATATTCTATCCTACCGAAGAAAAAATTGGTCTGCTATAATGTTAAGATTAAGAGGAGTGGATAAAGAAAGAAAGGCCTGAATATATGGCCCATATTTTAGAAAAATGTGTCTGCTCAACAACGTAAATAACGCAATAAATGTCGTTGAACTGTCAAAATGAATGCCATTGTTACCATAATATTAGTGTATTGTGAGTCGCGGGAATCCGCTGCAGGCGAAAAGCACAGAACCGGTTAATGTGACGATACTTAGGTATCTACTTGAGGGAAAACCAATGTTCGGACGTGGACGTCTTTCGGCTAAAATGATGATGACAATGAAACATAAACAACATCCTACTAATATAATATTATAAACGCGAAAGTATGTGAGGATGGATGGATGGATGTTTGTTACTCTTTCACGCAAAACCTACTGAACGGATTTTGCGGAAACTTTAGAGTAATATAGCGTATACTCGTACATAGGATACTTTCATCCCGATATTCCGGGATTGACACTTATGCGGGAGAAACCGCAGGGTGCTGCTAGTATTCAATATGTTTGTAGCAAAAGATAAGTAAAATTTCCGCGTTTTTGTACGGAACTCTTACTAAGTTGGCAAGTGCCTATTACTTATGAGCCGACGGCATACCTCCCGGGGCTTTGTTTAGTTTCTTTTAGTCTAATTCACTTTCGCTCGTCCCTGGGCAGACATTCATCATAATAATTCTTACTATACAGGTACCTACTTATAATTAAATTGTGGGTGAGAGAAAATAAGAATCAGGTAGAACTAATAAATTAGGTAAGTTTGTTTCTACAGGTTTTTCGTCTATGGATAGCTTCTAACAGTTTGTTGACAAAAATCTGACATGTGGTGTTAATTAATAAATACGAGATTCTTAATTAGATAACAAATGCGTCATTTTATATATAATATAAAGTGTTTTTTTTTGTGTGTTAATTATTTATTCCTCAATTTTCATGATTGCACCTACTACTGTTTGTCTCTGCATCACCCAAACGTTGACTGGTATAAAATGCCTATGGCATTAAGTCCACCTCTGTACATTTATGAGCTTGAAGTATTAAATAAATAAAAAGGTTTTTAAATGGATTGTTTATCACGTTATCACAGTTTCTCGTTGACAATAATAATACTAATAGCCCTCCAGAGTGCATTTCGGCTAATCTCAACCAAGACAAGCCTTCGGCGCGGGAGATTAATATACAGGGTCAAATTAAATAAGCTAGCTAAGCTCCGCATACGTGATGGGTATCAGTATCTAAACATGATGAAACAAAGATAAATTAATTTGATGATTTTCTTTCTGGGGGACACTGATCTCAGTTAGTGTAGTCGCTTGAAATATCAGTTTAAAAAAACAGTTTTACTGTATGTAAACTTCACAGACGTATCGATATCAAAATACGATAAAACAAATTAAAACGGATTTTCTCAACTCGTACTTCACTAACAACAATACCATGCTATTGTGCATAAATATGATTACCTAACTCTTTTTACAAAAATAATAAATATAATAAACTAGCGACCCGCCCGGCTTCGCACGGGTGCAATAGAGAAACACTGATAATTTTAGAGCCATTATTTCTGCTCGTAGGGTTCAGCCAGCGTTTGCAATGTAAGCGCAAAAAAATGTGTTTATTTACGACATCACATTAGAAACCTCTAAAATTATCAGTGTTTCTCTACTATATTATGCATGTATTATACATATAAACCTTCCTCTTGAATCACTGTATCTATTAAAAAAAACCGCATTAAAATCCGTTGCGTAGTTTTAAAGATCTAAGCATACATAGGGACAGACAGCAGGAAGCGACTTTGTTTTATACTATGTAGTGATATTTAATGAAAAATATAGATATTCTTTCTTTATATATATTTCTAAAGAGCTGTTGGATGTAGGCGATAATCTAACAACCTATCAAGACATACTATTAGGAATAGTCTTCCCTAAAACCAGTTACGTTAGTACGTGTTACGCGTCACATTACACTAGTACGTGACTCCAAATTGTGTTCGTATCTTCTAGACTTCTGGCAGCCTGGCAGGTGGTTTTCATATTTGTTGATTTTTCAGTAAGAATGAACTATAAGGTTCTGCAATTTGGTCACCATTGAGTCGACTGTCGAGTCAAGTTCAGTGGAGTGGTTTGCTGGGAAAGGTGCGAAAGTACAGACGCAGCATATCAAGCTACCCTAAATTGTCAAATTTTCCCAATCAACAAATGCTTTGGCCATAAAGTTGAAAATCTATTATAGAAATTTTTTAGTCAAGATTTTTTGAAAAATGTGACCTACATATATTAAAAAGTGGTTCAATTGATTCTGCTCGTTATTCTGATCAAACTATTTTCAGGTTTTGCGCATTTAACGTTAAACGTTGTATAATGCATTCATATTTAACTTAACAGCTGTGGTTTTTTGCCATGTGTGACACGTGTCCCAAGTGGTCACGACACATGTTATAAAGTGCAGGAGTATGGACGTGTACGAACGCCACTGACACTGCGATGCTTTTAACGTGGTCACCTACTGGGCCTTAATCAGCCCAACTAATCTAAAAAGTACCATCAACTCGAAGAGAAGTTCAAGAAAATTTTTAATATTTCAAATAGTTACTCCGCCACTAACGAGCTAAGTTAGTAAGTTGTCAATGTGTTCACTTTAGAAGACTCCGAACATAAATTATAGCTAACTATAGCTTTATTCTAAACAGTGTCAACCACAGAGCGTGAGAGAGGAATCTGTTGTGTCATCGCAACTAGTTTACAAACTGTTCGGAAGTTGAGAGAATTTCTGGCGAGTAGGTTAGCTTTAGCTAAGTCGATGACCTAAGTAAAGAATAACATAA
The DNA here is from genome assembly GCA_949629135.1 of Eremobia ochroleuca. Lineage (NCBI taxonomy): Eukaryota > Metazoa > Arthropoda > Insecta > Lepidoptera > Noctuidae > Eremobia > Eremobia ochroleuca. The sequence continues at coordinate 9,174,343 of OX451388.1, forward strand.
AGTGTACTGAGTTCACATAATTATTGGATTGGACCTAATGGCTGCGTCAGCGAACGGTTTTCGTGTTGCTGAATTTTGGGCAGAACAAATTTAAAAATTACATATATTTTTTCGTATTTTTTTTGCCAACGAAAGGGTGGGTTGCATCAAAGGCTCCGTTGTGGTTTCCGTGAAAGTTAAATTTAATAGTAACATTAACAATGACCATAGAATCTATCTGCTGTTGCACCGTCATGTAAAATGTTAAAGTTAAAAGAGTGTGTCGAAGGACCGATGGCTGGTGCAGCAGACGAGTCCTAGAGGGGAGACCGCGTATCGGCAAGCGTAGCGTGGGTCGCCCCCCCAGCTACTCGTATACAGATGAACCGACGACCTTAAGATGGTTGGACAAGACAGATTGGACGCGGAAGGCGAAGGACAGCGTGTTGAGGCGAAGCCTGGCAGAGGCCTATGTCCAGCAGTATACTGCGATAGGCTGAGTTGTTTGGTGCACGAAAATTCTCCATACGGTCGCCGTAGGGGAACTCTCCAAGTATAAGCGTGCCTATGCTCTAAATTGGCCCTCAAACCAGCTGCTCCCGTGTTTAAAAGGGTAAAAATGTTGATGCTGAAAATGTAACAAAATATTTCAAACTTTCTGAACAATCCTTGAAAAAAAATGTAAGGGTATTTTTCCGGCCCCGTTGACTTTAAAAAACTCTAAGGGACCTTTTTATCTCGATACAATGATCCTATTTATATTTGTTCACGAGGTCTTTTTGTTTTTGAAAGTACACATATCAAAAAAGTCTAAGCAACATGTACGGTTTTGAAGTTTGGACGATTTTTACTATTGTAATATATTTACATTTCCTTATAAATAATAAAGTTTGGCATTTTTTTGATGCATTAGTGACTAAAGCAACAAAATCCTTCATTTAATTGTTCATTTAATCACATTAATTAGCAATATGTGTACCGATACCAGTATACGTATTATAAAATAAAGTAAAAACGAAATGAAACTTTTCATGTTTTACATTAAATTTATTTTAAAATAAATTACACATCACTCTCACATCTCTTGGACATCATTAAAAATTTTAGTCTGTTGATATTTTTTTTTAATAAATTTTATTGCGTTTAGTTAGGTTATTTAATAATTGTATTGATTTAAACTAATTTGCCGTCTGGCATAGTCTTTACAACCGTTGCCCTACTTACAACATCCTTCTTCTTTTGATGCCTCTCAAATTATTGAAGGCTACCCACGAACTCCGAACTCCTTGTCTTTTGTGAGATGGCAGCAGTACTCGTGACTCTGGTCCATTCGCTTATGTTTCTGAACCAAGAAATTTTTCTTCGCCCAGCACCGCGCTTCCCCACTTTGCCCATCATTATTAGATGCCCACATTCTCATATTCACCGAAAGGCTGTAAGTAAGTTTTTTTTTTAACCGCGATGAATCTCGGAATGAACTTGTGATAATACGCTTGACGTAAATGTGAAATAATAAATGACTATACTAGTTTACATAAATGGCTAAATGAACGAACAAATTGATAATAATGACTTATTTTAAAATAATACATTTTTGAATAAAGCTATAATGTAAATTTTAATAATTAGAATCAATATTATAGTATTATGTAATTTGATATATAAAATTTGCAGTATACATATTATATAGTGTACATATCTTAATATTGTGTCATGAAATTTAAATGCATACCTCATAACCAGTGTTTTACATGTTAGCAAATAAATAAAACCCGTAATTGAAATCACACATTGTTCTCTACAGCTAATTCATACCATGATGTGTCTCACTTTAGCAAATGTGCCATGACGGTCGCGTCCGCATTTCGGTGGTCATTACACAAAGATTAATGACGTCATCATGTCTACTTCTGCCACACAATCACGGCTATCCTCGTTTGTTGCAGGTTCAAATTAAACCCATTGCCCGAGCAGGCACTGCAGTACCTAGAATTTGTGATTGTTCAGGCATTCTACGCAAGGTACTCGAGCAGTTTTTCGTAACACCATCATTAGATCTAGTGTCATTCAATACGGTGGATTTCGTCCTTATATCCAAAAAGATTTTCGCTAATAACTATCAAGAATTTAAAATACTTGAGACCTATCACTATTTGACTGATTTCTGCATTAGAAGAAAAATAAATGTGACCAAGATTTTATCACATAGCATTCACAAATAAATAAGTATGAATATAGTTGTGAGTAGGAATGCTGTATTTTTAAACTTGTTGTTAGTAACTACCATAGTTAGCATTTTTGGTTATACTGTCTGGATCAAAAATAAGACCAGCCGTGGATTTCTGTAATCATTTCACCGTGAAAGCTTGGGTGAAGTGAGCGTGGAGTGAGCTGTCATTCTCTAGGAATTAACACTATAAAGTGCTCACTTCACTTATGATTTCACGGCGCGATTTTTACAGAATCGACCGGCAGGTACCTTAAATATGTTCCTTCAGATTAATTATTTCTAAAAGAGTGCTTTAGTTGAAGCATAGAGTTTTTTATCCATAGTAACAGTAGATTAATTATTTCAAAAATAGTTTCAATTGATTTAGACAAAGTCTAGAAAATTAAAAATCTCTTTTCTAAAAGAGATTTTTAAGACAAAAAAATAAAAATAAACCTTAAACCACCCAGAAGGCGTTTTATAACATCCACAAAAGTGGACATCGCAATCGTATGTTTGACCACACTAACAAACAATTCTACAGCGTCAGTAACAACAGTACATAGAATAAGATAAAACCGTACTAAAACTTCATACACGAGACTAGGCAATCCACAAACTTTTTATTACACGACCTGCAGTATGCCAAAGCTGTAGTTAAAAACTTTTTTACACTATAAAAATCAATGAAAATGTTCAGTGGATATTGATGCTTCACATTCATTCAACGGTGGTAACTCACGTGAAAAAAAACATTTGAACCAAACTGTGCTCCACTCTGTGGAAATAATATCCATTGTGCTAAGCCATGGGCAAAATTTTTACAGGCGAATAAAACAATAAAAGACTTTATTGGTTGTTTATACAATCACTGTCGTAGAAAATGCAATCAGTTCGCGCCATTGCACTATATTAATTAAATTGTATTGGTGTCACCTACCTATGTTATTCACGTTTTAAATTATTCAATAAACCACATGGCTTATTGATGTAATGACCTTTTTAATTAATTGATGAGTATGACCGTTTTAATTAATTTCATATTAATCAAAAAGTTTATACAGTAACTCCTGCTTTCTTCTCATATAGGTAGGCAGAAACTACAGAATGCCAACTGCTACGATCCTTGCAAACTACTTTTGCTTCATTTACGTTCATACTTCTGGTCATACACGCGCGCTGGTATTACGAGTATTACGCAACTAACCTTTCTGAAGAACATCACGATCAGCAGTATCTTTGTACTCAATGGTAAAATGTCGTATCTGTATCCATATATAGCTACACATCAAGCTATCTATAACCACTATAAGTTGACTTCTGATAATACGAAATACCTATACAATGCCTGGTCAGCTAAAAATGGAAATCAGCCGGTCGATTCTGTAAAAATCTCACCGTGAAATCACAAGTGAAGTGAGCACTTAATAGTGTTAGTCCCTAGCGAATGATAGCTCACTCCACGCTCACTTCACCCAAGCTTTCACGGTGAGATGGTTACAGAATCGCAAGGCTGCCGGTCGATTCTGTAAAAATCTCACCGTGAAATCATAAGTGAAGTGAGCACTTAATTTTGTTGGTCCCTAGCGAATGACAGCTCACTACACGCTCACTTCACCCAAGCTTTCACGGTGAGATGGTTACAGAATCGCACGGCAGCTCTTCTACTCGATATTTATATTCTCTTAAACAAAGATAATTTTCGCTCAATTAGCTGCTAATCACCAAATTAAATAACACGCAACGTCAAAATGGCCGCGGTAAACTGTTTAAGGCTATTAAAAGATGCGTTAATAAATACTGGTGTCCAATAAATCTAGGAAAGTAGAGACGTTACGGCGTACGTGAGCGTTGCTGGCGGAATTTAAACGGGAATAAGAAGTTAAGGGAGCTTGTAACTACGTTTAAATTAGTACGTCTTTGTATCACATGCTTGGCTCTGGCAGTTTTAGCCTATTTATATTAAGGCATTTACTACTGACCTGCTCCTGCTTCGCACGGTTTTTATCTTACGACTTGACAAAACATTGAGATTTCTTCATAATTATGTACGTTTAATAAGCTATACGCAAGCCAACCCGCAGGGTAAATGCGTAACACACTATCAGTAGCAATGGGTTTCATTTTGATAGTTCAACAGCATTCATTGCGTTATTTACGTTGTTGAGCAGACACATTTTTCGAACATATGGAGCAATGGATTAGCAATATGCTTCAAAATTATTCAAATTGAGAGTAATAGTGTATTACGCAATTAGGGTGCGGAATACGTTTTCTAAATGATAGTGAAAATCCGTTGCGTAGTTTAGAAGAACCACACGGTCACACAGACAGACACAATAAGCGACTTTAATGTATAAGAAAGAAAGAAAGAAAGAAAGAAAAATGCGTTTATTGGCATTACATCGCGTTTTTTGGCTTTAATAATAATATGGATAGATTAGCTCAAATATGAACAGAATAACACAAAATAGAACGGTTAGGAGGACTTTTGTGTAGATAAATGGTTTTCTGAAGGAGTTAAAGAATAGGCCATCGGTTGACCTTATGGAAAGAGGCTGCTGCTGCTTACAAACATGGATCAAGGAACCTAACATAACTTAGAGTCATATGTTTGTTGGCCTGCAACAAGGTGGACCGATGACCTAGTGAAGGCCGCAGGAATCCGTTGAATGCGAGAAGCACAGAACCATTGGAAGCGGCGGTGTTGGGCTTTGAGGCTGAAATTGTTAACAGTGATGATCACAAGATGTCGATTTGAGGAAACAGCTGCTTCAAAAAATTACTTATTAGTTTAAGGAATTTTGTGAAACAACTGTCGGTATAAGAGTTTTTTTTTTTAATTTTATTTTTATTCAGAACATCATATGTGTGATGCGTTTCGACAGTGTTGTGGGTATGATGGCATAATCATGATACCGAAGCTTTGCTACCAAATTGCTGCACTCTGATTAGTACCAAATTCACCCGCTTTGTGTGTTCGTTAGTCTAACAAATGAGCATTGGATTTTCTTTTTGTGGAAGATATATTATGAAGAAGTTAACTTGAAACTACCTACACAGTTATTATTAAAAACAATCGGATTCCAGACAAGTGCTTTAAAAATGAATGCCAATGAGTTACTCCCAAAGTGGAAACACGTACGAACGAAGCAAGCTAATATAAACCTTTTAATCACACAATCAGAATCTACAACTCAAACAATAAATGCAAGAACACAGACAATTAGCGTTGTCCATTAGTTTAAATAAAATATGTATAAGCACACTATCGTAAATCCCTATTGCAGTAAGTACTGAAAAACTGACCTCAAAACCAGCAACTCGCAAAAGCTTTCCAACAATTTATAAAAAGCGATGACGTAAGAAGTTCCATGCATCTTCTAGGTGCAAAATGTGCTCCTTCGTTTTAAGAAGAGCTGTGAGCGATGTCTAGTTCAGCTGTAAAGTTAACATTCATAAATCGCTTTAATGCTTTAACTTTGTGCAAGCCAGGCATGCGACAAGTTCCCGCTGAAGATCTGCATTGAAGTTAGTTTTAAAACCAATGTACAGACGCCAGCACATCAAGCTACCCGAAACTGTGAAATTTTCCCAATCAACTTTGAACCTAATGCTTTAGCGACAAAGTTGAAAATCTATTAAAGAAATATGACAGATTGTAGTAGCTTGATGTGCTGGCGTCTGTACAATAACTTATCACGTTCACTGTCCAGCCAAAATGTCGAAATTAGCTCTCACGTCCAATTTACTTTTTCGTTCTTAAGTACTGAGGTACTTGCCTTTATATCACCACTAGGTACTCGTACTATTGCTGTGTTAATACTAGTATGTTTCTTTTACGTCCACGAAGTAGGTAAGAACCCATTATAATATGAAAAATTTTATATAAAAAAAAACAACCGACTTCCAAAAAAACACTACAAAGTGAAAAATAATTTTAATTTTGGAAGTCGGTGTCGTTGGTTCCGCATTTTGGTTTTTTGACACCGACTTCCGAAATTAAAATTATTTTTCACTTTGTAGTGTTTTTTTGGAAGTCGGTTGTTTTTTTTTATATAAAATTTTTTATTTTTGACTTTTTAGTTATATCTACCCCAATCAAATTCATATAAACACTACTTGCTATGTAAATATCAGTGACAGGAAGCTGCATCTGCGTTTATAGGGTACAGACGTGATGTTATGTTGTGCGATTGCGTAATTATTATTATCATAAAAAAAAATTATAACCTTTGTAGTGAGTACAGGCGTGATATTATGTTGTGTGATGGTGTAAACAATGCTTAGATATGCTATAGCAACAATCGCGGTTAATCTGCTGTTATTTATTGAAGAGTTCCCCCGATTTCTACAAGATCCCATCATCAGATATTGAAATGGTGACAATGGGACCACACGGGAAGCACCAGCTTTCAAATAAAAAAAGAATCATGAAAATCGGTTCACCCAGTCGGTTATTATGAGGTAACAAACATAAAAAAAAAAAAAAAAAAAAAAAAAATACAGTCGAATTGATAACCTCCTCCTTTTTTTGAAGTCGGTTAAAAATGCAGTGACCCACATGTATGGCACGGACGTCTCGTTCCAACCCAAAATGACCCACATGCGGTTCATGGACAGTGAACGTGTTATAGAACGTGAGTCTTTCATGAAAACAATACTAACAGTAAAATAAGGTTTTATTTTTGGCGCAGTGGTTAAGCGATTGACTGCTGCGCTGCGTGTCGCGGGTTCGATTCCCGTACGGAACAAATATTTGTATGATCTACAAGTAGTTGTTCCGTGTCTGACTGTTTGTGTATGTGAGTTTAAATGTTTGTAAACGCACCCACGATACAGGAGAAATTCCTAGTGTGGGGCACGTTTAAAAAAAAAATTTTTTTTTGGAGACTAAGAAATACTGGTATTAAGTTCCAGTTTCCTAGAAGACCGGTGGCCATCACACAGTATCCACAATTAACCAGTAGATGACGTAACTGAAACGTTATTTATTAAAGTAAGTTGGTGCGTTTTTTGACACTACTACTATTTTCATGACAAAATTACAAAAAATCAAATCTTATCTCTTTATAATATATTAGTTTAGACAATTTGCGTTCGATTCATAAACAAATCTAAAAAATCTTTTTCTTTTGTCGCTTCATGAAAGACCCTGAAAAACACGTGGTTACCTACTACAGCTTGACAATACATATTCAGTTCTATCTACTACAGTATAAACACGTACACACAACATTTATAAATTTACATTATAACACAGACAACGCCCACGCGAAAAATGTAATTCCCAAAATATAAGTGTGTTAATAACGTCGCGATCATACCAATAACATTATACAAGTAATTTAATACCAAATATTACTCTCCTAAATAAAAACCTTCAGAAAATAACATTGATACTCGCGAAAATTAGGTACAGTTGAGAGCAAAAAGATGTAATAACACATAGTATTATACTGGGTGGCCAATTGAATGTACACAACTTTAAATTAAGATTCATGTTCATCCGCACCCCGATTTCACCCACTGCTGAGCAAAAGGGGCCTGGAGAATGAAAAGAGAGGCCCTCTTTTCAAGTGTCATTCCCCAGGCCCCCTTTTTTCCGGGGCGGAAAATCCCCATGGTTATCCTCCACCCAGGAGGGGGCGGAGAGGTCTGTCAGACTCTTACTGATTAAAAACCTACCCGGTCTTCCACCTCACGCCTACGCCGGGGGTCGCGGGAACGTACGATCCTTCCGCAACTCTCGACTGGTCGGCCGGCCCGCCGATGCGGGCCCTTGGGCCCTTGTCCTCGGGTCAGGGGGGGGAGTGAAGTACTTGACTGCCCCCGCGACGTAAAAGAGGGGCGCCTGTGGAACACTAGGCCCCGCCACCTCGGATCCTGATGTGTGGGAGGCGACGCAAGTCCCCGAACCCGTCACCCTTGGACCCATTTAGGGGGGCTGGAAGAGGGCGTTGTCCGATTCCCCAAGCCCCTGTGCCAGCCTCATCCAAGTTCTACCCGCGATGGTAATATCGTCCGCCCATCTCGCCGCCGGACGCTACTCAGTCACTAGATTATTTTCCCATGAATTTTGTATGAAAAATAACTTCCGCCAAATCTCAACCTTTTTGCGGTTTTAAAATACAATCCCTTTTTATCGTGTTTTTCACAAAATTATCGCATACTTTAATAAGTGTTCCACTATCAGAGTCACAAATATTCTGGTTTTAGTGTTCAACATTGACCGAGACACGTCCCTTTAGTTAGAGAAACCCACAGGAAAAAGTCAGAACCAGTCGAATCTGGTGAATTTGGGGGTCAATTTAATGTCAATATTAAATTTATTGTTTCAAAAACATTCCTCTCAAATTTCCGATTATGATTGCATGCAGCACGACCCGCTGCATGGTTTCTTGCTTTATTTTTATTAAAACCACGTGTTTTCCAGGTCTAATTAATTGATTTGAGAAAATAAAAAAAAAACGTGTGCGGTCGGAGGACCCCCGTCAGAAACGAAGTTCATTACGCGAATACACACGTATAATATATATGATAGAAAGATACAGAGAGAGAGAAAGACAGAGAGAGAAAGTGTTAATTTAATACGCGTTTTTATACAGAGCCATCTTGGATTTTCATATTGACGTCGCTATCGGCTTTAGCACCTTCGAAAACCATGAAATCTATGAAAGTCGCATGGAGGGGATAACGCTTCGTTACGTGACGATTTCTGCCAATGTAGTTACTCTTACCGCAAGCCGCGTTAAAGCGTCCCAAAAACACGTTTTTGCACAAGACTGTACAACATGTCGCAATTCGCAAGCCTTATTTCGGGCCAACCTTATATCCGATTTTATGTCTAGAAATGGCTTTTGTACAACTTATATTTTCTTATACAGAATAATTTTCGGGATTGTTGAAAGGGAAAATACTTTAGGATGTTTTGGGACCCCACGTTTCGAGGTTCAGAGAGACCCCGGCGTGCCAACTTCCCCGTGACCTTTGACATTGCCCAACTTTGTAATAAGTTGGTGCTGAATCGATTTCCCAGTGTGCCCAAGATTTGTAATGTAGTGAATTGCCAGAATTGAATATTTAAATTGAGTTCCGATATTTAATGGTATTTAGTCACGCATATATATCTCTAAGGGTGAATTTTACCAAACTTTTATGTCAAGAATAAGTCTTATCCTGAGAATAAATATTGATTTTTTGACAGTTTCACCATCATCATCTTTCTGTCCTTCTTATCCTATGTCATTTGGGAACAGTCAGACGTCAATTTCATTCCACGTATAAAAGATCTGACTTAGGTAAAATCAGCCCTAAATAGTAAGTCTATAGAAGTAACTTCTGATAATCGGCAGTAAACCATGAATTCAGCACATGATTCTAGGTGGGCTAGAAATGTTTAATAGATTATTATATAAAAAAAAAAACTGTTTATAGAAAAGTGCGCCTACGCAGTCAAAATGTCTGGGACAGTCATTTTTATTTTTGATAACCGACGAAAAATTTCAACTCAAAGGTTTCAGAATGTACTGCATCCATGCAAGGCATCGTTTCAGGTTCAAAAAACCTGATACTGAGAAACCCTGCATTTGCCAACGAAAGAAACAGCGTCTAATTAAATTCTGAAAAATACAAAGAAAAAAAATCTAACATCGTTAAATAGGCACTTAGCACTTTTTATTTAAAGAGTGGACTTATCTAAATAGGTTAACATAATGCTCGTGCATCAAGCTAATTTATATCGTGCATGGTTCTTTAAAATGTTCACAACGAAGTTTTGGTATTAATTTAGTTTTTAAAACCATTACCTTACCATGCATTTAGCTTTTTAGGCTTCTGTTTTTAATATAAGTACATAATATTATGTTTGCACGCCATAGTCAGTGAACCGTTTCTTCGATTTTATGTGAACCTGCATGCACGTTTTATTTTTATTCTTGTATGTGTACACATGTTTGGGAAAATAAATATCTTATGTTATTTTAAAATACTTAATTGGTCTTTTATGGACTTAGGTCGTTTGTGTACTGTATTTATTTTTGTGTAACCATTATTTTTTTTTTCAACTTCAGCCAATTTCAATCGATTGGAGGGTAGGACTCAATATGGAACAATAATGGTGTGGTGCCCACTCAGAAAAAATGTAACAACTTGTCTCTCAATCTATATTTTATAGACAACAACCAAATAATCAGTACTGCCATACCACGTGGAAATGCTGCCAGCCTTATGGGCACTTTTGCTGTTGACAACGATGCGGACGAATTTTTGGTGCCCTTTAAATATACTTGTGCATATTATTATAATTTCAGTTACTAGATTATGTAAATATCTTAACTTATCTAAGTAAATAATAAGCCAAAAATATTTTAATTATGAAATACACCAGTTCGAAGTAAAACAAATCAGACCGAATCAAAGGAAGTAGTCTAAATTCTGGTTCACACATAAATTTCTCAGCAAGCAGTTGTCTTCAGATAATGTACCTCGAAGTACAAAGGACGATTAAAACAATGTAAATTAAACGATGCTCCATTAATTACAGGCCCTTCTAGACACTCCTCTCTATTTGAATTATTTATTGAAAATTTCACTGCGAAAGAGATTAAACCGATTTTTACACTCGCTGTCTGCTAATTGTTTAAAGTTTTTAATTGTTCACGAGATGTTTAAGTGCTGTTTATTTTAATTGGGGTAATAATACCTGAAAGGTTTTTAATAAATCATATCAAACTGCTGTTATTAATTATCACGTAGAATTAATACAATTAGGTACCTTCGCAAATGGATTGGTGATCGTAATTCCTCTGAGTATTTGGACAGCATATTCATTCAGATATTCAGATATTATATTTAAAGTCTCTAAAAGGCTCGTGGCTAAACGATAACAGCCGCATGTGTCGATCGAAGGTTAAGCTACGCTTGCCGCGGTCGGTTCGTGGATGGGTGACCATCCATTACATATCGAAACCCCTCCGTGCCTCGTAAAGCACGTTAAACCGTTGATCCCGGCTGTAATTCGTAGATCTTTAACAGTCGTTACGGATCTTCAGAAACCTGACAACCTTTATTTCCAAGGCTGCGGAGTTCAGATAAGCAGTCGCTCCATGTAAAATACTGGTGTTCAGCCCGCATCCGGTAAGACTGGAAGCCGAACCCAACATAGTTGGGAAAATTGGCACATCGATTTGATTCTTTATAAAATCCTTTTTAAAGAAAATCAAACCCGTGTTCACCTAATACTAATACTCATTACATTTTTGTGTACCTGTTTAGATATTTCTTCAGCGTCTTGACACATGCTCGTTTGAACTCGCATCTCAGAACATCGGTCTGGCTGTTGTTCTTAAACAGCTCCCCTATATTTACGAAGACGCTTCAGGGGATGCTTTAAAATAGTTTCAAACTAGCGGAAACCACGGAGTCCCCTCACGTATATATGACCTGATTTATTTTATTACCTCAATGAATTTCATTACTATCTCTAATGGGCTGAGTGTCCTTTGCTAGTGGTCGTTATAATACATCCCTTATTTCAAACAAAGGGTGTTTTATCCCTGGTTATATTTCAGCTCTGCGTGTATCCGGTTTATCATTGTTCTGGCCAAGCGAATTTGGAAAGTGGTGTGACGTCAGCTCGTATTACTTAGAGTAATTAATTGATAACTTAGACGGGCTGGGAAGGTAAGATAAGGAGATATTACGATTACTATTAAATCTGCCTATGTACCACTACTGTATATTTAGTTTAAATAAATAAATAAGTACATACATTTGGAACTAGGAAATAACTAGGAACGCTTAGTTGAAGTTGTTTGCCTAACAAGAACATTAATGATTTCTTAATATAAATCTATAAAAAACTAATATTTAAACCTGAAGGGTTTATTACTAGTCGGATCTGGTCGCAGGCTGAGGCTAGCTTATACAATATAGGTATTGTATTCTAAACTTAATTTTTAACATAAGCCAAAAAAGACGGCACGGTTGGCGCAGTGGTTAAGCGATTGACTGCTGCGCTGCGTGTCGCGGGTTCGATTGCCGCACGGAACAAATATTTGTATGACCTACAAGTAGCTGTTCCGGGTCGGGCTGTTTGTGTGTGTGAGTTTAAATGTTTGTAAACGTACCTACAATACAGGAGAAATTCCTAGTGTGGGGCAACGTCTTTTTAAAAAAAAAATGCTTTTTATTGTTAATTCTATAAGTCCAATGTTGGTTTCAGCACTTCATCATCATCTGCCTAGCCTTTTCCCAACTGTGTTGGGGTCGGCTTCCAGACTAACCGGATGCAGCTGAATACCAGTATTTTACATGGAGCGACTACCTATCTGACCTCCACAACCCAGCTACTGAGTAATACTATACCCCTTGGTAAGACTGGTTGTCAGACTTTCGGGCTTCTGACGACCCGTAAGGACTGTCAAAGATCTACGAATGATAGCCAGGACCAACAGCTTAACGTGCTTTCCGAGGCACGGAGGGGTCTTGGTATGTAAAGATGGTCACCCATCCATAGACCAACCGCGGCAAGCGGAGCTTAACCTGAGCAATCGACCCGGGCGGCTGTTATTACATAGCCACAAGCCCCCCTTGGTTTCAGCACTTGTGATAGGAAAAAAATAAGTTATTATTATAAGAAAAACTAGCGACCCGCCCCGGCTTCGCACGGGTGCAATGCTGATCACTACATACTATAAAACAAAGTCGCTTCCCGCTGTCTGTCCTTCTCTTGGGCTGTATGGTCGTTGGTCTCTATGTATGCTTAGATCTTGAAAACTACGCTACGGATTTTGATGCGGTTATTTTTTATAGATAACAGTGATTTAAGAGGAACATTTATATGTATTATAATACATGCATAATATGGTAGAGAAACACTGATAATTTTAGAGCCATTATTTCTCGTAAAAAGTATAGGATAAAAATTGGTTATTGTGGGTTATCCCTAAGAGATAGACATATACTATTGTGGATTTTTTGTAGACCTTTTTAAGGTGTACAATACTGTAGTGTGTACATTATTTTGATCTATCTCGTAGGATTCAGCCAGCGTTTGCAATGTAAACGCAAAAAATGTGTTTATTTACGACATCACATTAGAAACCTCTAAAATTATCAGTGTTTCTCTATTATATTATGCATGTATTATACATAATAAACCTTCCTCTTGAATCACTCTATCTATTAAAAAAAAAAAACCATCAAAATCCGTTGCGTAGTTTCAAGCGCCACCGGCCAGCTCCCCGGCCGGTAACGCCCTTATTTTAAATCTGTAATATCTTCGAAAATACTCATTTAAATTACATGCTATAAAGGGCCATAATGATCTATATGAAATGCACAATGTTTTTAAGGTACTTAATTGGATCAGGATTAATGCTGTATTGCCTAAAATTGCTTCTTAAATAAGCCATTATTTCTCGTAAAAAGTTAAGGATAAAAATGGTTATTGTGCGTTATCCCGAAGAGATAGACATATACCATCGCGGACTTTTTTGTAGACCTTTTTAAGGTGTACAATATTGTAGCACATTATTTTGATCTATCTCGAATAGTTCAGCCAGCGTTTACAATGTAAGCGCAAAAAAATGTGTTTATTTACGACTTCACATTAGAAACCTCTAAAATTATCAGTGTTTCTCCATTATATTATGCATGTATTATACATATAAACCTTCCTCTTGAATCATTCTATCTATTAAAAAAACCCGCATCAAAATCCGTTGCGGAGTTTTAAAGATCTAAGCATATATAGGGACAGACAGACAGGGAAGCGACTTTGTTTTATACTATGTAGTGATAACAATTGTGAATGGAATAAATAGTGTTAAAATACAATAAAAAACAGATAGCAAACAAAACGATGTTAAAGAACTAATTAACATGCCACTTCATCCAAAACAGTTTTTCAGCCCACTTGGGAGAGACTGATTTATTTTGTCAAATATGTGTACTTCTTGTACTTGAAATGTAGTAACACTAATTTCGCTTAGAACGTGGCAACAACCCATGAAATTATTACACTTACAAGGGTTATTCGTACAGAATAATAATTATGTGTAGGAGGTAAATATGTTAACTGCAAATTACGGTTAGCTTTCAGCTTAAAATTATGTGACCTACAATGAATGTTCTAGAATAATCCTTAAGTGTCTATCGTGAACATCTGCATAATTATACTAAGATTAGGTTGTCTCATAAATTATTGCCAGTTAAAAGACAAATTATTATTAATATTTTTTATTAATAAAAAATACATTTTATCAATTATATAGTCTCCCTCGTCATCAACAACAGTCAGCCATCTACTGGGCAAAATTTGAATACCCTTCTCCCAAAATGAGGCAGGCTGGGACTCGAAAAATTTTTCAAGTTCAATTTTAATACTTCCAGAATTTTCGATTTTTTCCTAGTAAATGAAATATAAGAGCTAGAAATAAATGAAAGTCTTCAGGCACAAGATCCGGGCTATACGGTGGATGTGGAACAGTCAGCCATCCTAGCTCCCCCAGCTGTTTGTGTGTTAATTTGGCGCAATGAGGGCGTGAGTTGTCATGCAAAAGTTGGACTCCAAGTCCTTTTGGCCGCTTAATTTTTAACATCTCTGCTAGTTTGCGAAGCTGCTCATTAAGTTTAGGCTGGGCTGGTGGGTTTTGCCCGCGAGGAATCCAACAGGCATGACGCGTGTTAGTTTCGTAATGTATCCAGCTCTCGTCACATGTAATAATATCCTTGAGAGAGTCTCGTCTGTGCGGACGAAGTAATTTGACAAATGGCCACACGAACGGCCCGGTCATAGTGAGGTGTTCATGAGGTGTCTAACGTGACATCACTTTGCGATATCCCACCGATTTGAGATAACGATCTATAGTCGTGTGGGATTGTCCAAGCGCCTTCTCTAAATCGCGCGTACTATAGTCTGGATGTAGCTCAAGTTCGTGACGCAAAGCATCTTCATCAAAGCTGGTGGGTCGGCCTGTGCGAGGGTGATCTTCGCAGCTTATATCACCAGTGTCAAAACGCTTGTATGAGAAACGAACAGTCCGATCGCTAGTAGTACCCGGTCCAAATGCAGTGTTAATCTTTTTAGCCGTTTCTGTTGAAGAGACTTTAAGTCGATGCTCATATAGCATAATAGCTCGCAGTTGACGCTGATCCATTTTCACTAAAGACTAATTAATGCGTTGCGTCCGCGCCTATTTATACCCTCACCATAAAAGATACTCATCCTTACTAGAAAGATGTAGAACTTTCTTGAACTCACTTTAGTTTAAATACGAGAAAATTCGACAAAAATAAAATATGGCAAGAACTTATGAGACAACCTAATAATATCTAGGCCTCTAATAATAATAATAATAATTCTCTAATTCAGATAACTAAGATCCAATGTGCTAGTAATTACAACAGTGACTTACAACTATTGTTAGTAAAGTGACACAATATGACATTACTTTATCACCGTCCTCACTATTTTTTTTTTTTTTAATTGGTGAGGTAACGTCCTCCCCTATTATTCTGAGGATGCTGTTGCTAGTTTCTCGTACTCTGCTTAGTAGAGATACAGTTTTTTTACTACAGAGTTTTTTTTGTTTGATCGCTGTAATCTCCTACTGCTGGGTTTGAAAAATCTGTTGTATTTTGAGGAAGGTATGTAACATCACGCTACGGCCCTTAGGAGTCGATGACAAAGAAAATAAAATACTTTTTTCTCACACTAAAATATGACCAAAAATAGTGTCTATTGCCGAAGAACTCAAAATTATTCATAAATGATCGGATTTCTTTTAAAATAAACAGCTGCAATGGGTGCAACCGCGAGGCCCAACTAGTTTAGAATAGGAAAAACACACGAATATTTTACTCAAAATAAACTCCAATGAGCAGGAATTGAAATTAATAATAGACGTACAAAAGGAATACACGTTTTATGAATATCAACATTTTGTTACAGTTATGTTCGATACCAATCTGATAGTTTCATTTCCAAAGAATTTATTACTCGTTCATTTTAACGAACCCATACTTTTTTATTGTCCTAAATTGAAAAATATTTTTAGGGTTTCTGAAATATTTCGCTTGTGTATGCAATATTTTAGGTATTTTTTTATCTGTTGGTTTATTCTATAAAAAAATCACCGTTAATACTTAGGTGATGTAAGCTTGAAGTGAGCTGTCATTACACCAAACGAGCAACTCTCATAATTTTAAGAACGTTGACAGTCTGACCTCAATCTCAATCTGTCAAAAATACCTCTAATTTCCCTACATTTTTGAAATTTTTGACCTTGGTTGTCGCAGAGACGAGATTTCGAGCATTTTAATTACGAGAATTGCCCTTCTGGTGCTAGGGATTGATTCATTGACAGTATTGCAGCTCACTCCAATACCACTTCACCTTAGTTATCGCGGTGAGATTTTTAAAGAATAGATGTCTGTTCTCAGATAACCAGGGCGGCTCCAAGTAGTTTCTGCTCTTATTTTGAATAAATAATATGCGTAAAAGCTTCGAAACTGCGCTAATATTTTATCCTGCAGCATTCACTCGCAAGGTGCAACTATACTGCAATGACTAAGTTATGCCGCTGAAAAATCGAGAAAGTGGTAGCGTGCTAAATATCTTACAGGTACCTACTTAAAGCTTAAGCATTATAATATTTACACAAGGCTTAACTAAAGCCGGGAAAATTAATTGTTATGAAAATTGACTACTAATCTAAATAATGATTGCTGTGTATTCAAATAATATCTTTGGTATTTGCATGAAATAACTATAGGTGTTTTGGACGTCCTTTACTCACAAGTGGTTTTTTAAAACACTTTTATACCGTCTTGATACGTTGTGAGGTTTTGGGCTACCCCATCCCAGGATCACGTGTATTTTTTCGACTGAATTATAGGTAAAAAATATTTTATAACACATTTGCTCGTAAAAGGTCTCTTACTGCACCAATTTCAATATCGTAATGTATCTCATTACGTACTTGTGCGTAATTGTAATGTAAAGCGCACGGTTTATCAAGATGCTCCGTCTAAAACGAACGGTACTTTTTTAAATCTTAGCAAAGAGTTTTATGTCAGAAAAGTGGTCAACATTATATGAATAAAATTAACTTTGGGAGATAAAATATAATAAATTAACATTTAATTCTTTAATTTAATTAGTTTTGACAATTAATTACAACCATTTATCTGTAACAAAAACACAAAAGTATTCATTTACTTTATTAGTAATACTGGCTGTTTTTTGTGTCTTTGCCATAAACAAAAGACGCTGATGCGCGCGCATCGTTAATTTGTGAAAAAAGTAAAAAATATTAATAACTGCGGCGAATTTTAATAACTGTTTTAACAAGTAATTAAAGATTTATTCGTTTAAGAAAGTCCGAGTTTTATTTATTTCCTCACAAATGTGTTATAAAACGTCGTATGACATACGTGCGGTTTGATAATTACAGCCTCTGCTTTCTTATAGCCCTCACCTACGGCTTGGGCTAGCAATATCGCCTCAGCTGTAATTTTCAACTTACCGCACTTATATCATAATGTCTATTACACGTCACACATTCAGCTACATTTGTTGTTCGCTGCACGAAAGGAGTGATACCTATACACGTGTACCCATATCCACTATACACGTGATTGTCACACTATCCCACCCCATTGTGATTAATCGTGATTTTTTTCTGACCCCTTCCCTCCAATTTTTTCAAAACTCACATGATTAAAGGACTATAGCTGTATACTTTTTAAGATAAATAGAAAAAGATAGTTCTTGCCAAGAAACGATAAAAACCACATGCCTTTGGTGCTTTTAAAAACGATTTTTAGACGTAAATAACTTTTTGATGAAGGTTTATGATATAATAACTATAGGTACTCGTATAACTGAAAGTTTCTCTTCCTTGTATGTGACAAACAAATAAAAATCCGCTTATCGGTTTCACATTACACTAACATCAACGTTTTGTTCCACATTCTGTTAGGAAGCGATGGATTCATGAAAAAAAAAAAAAAAATCTTGGTAAAAAGTTTACTATCCAAAAAGCGTGATTTAGTGATTGAAATTCACACTGTTGACCAATGACCATTTAGCAATCATTTAACTGTAACCTCATATTATTAAACACATAGCAATGTCAGTAATTATTCTACAATAAGCGGTACGGCGCGACAGCTTAACCCGATAATAGGCTAATTTAACTGAATTTAATAAGCTCAATGTACGAAAGGACAATATTTTATGGAAATCCATTTCAATTCATGAGAACAAAACTGACAAAATTTATGTAATGCAGTACTACGAATTATGTGGGCGATTGGATGACGACAAAAGGTTTGCAGGACCAAATTACGTACGCAAATGTTTGTATTTCATTATGTTTGTGTGCTTTACAATTTGTATTTAGTATTTGGCACTTCATTTTGTATTTCATTTGTAGTAAAAATGCAACTTTTACCAACTTTTTGTAAGAATTATTCATTAGCCTTTCTTTCATTAAGTTTTGTTTCGATAGTCACTGCTGAACCAGTAGGTCCTCTTCATATTTCTATGTGTGCACCAATAAAGAAAGCAGGAAACAGAACTTATTGGGACTCGCATCGGTAACAACGATACGGAAACAAATAAATAAGGAAGATAGATTAGAAAATACAAAAAAAATATTTATGCCATTTTTTATATGGCAAGCATTGCGGATATCGAAAATTTTGTTATGTCTAAATTGAATTGGAAAAGTAAGTGTGTATAAAAAAAAACTTTAGGCCCAAAATAAAAATCTACTATTGATACAGTTGTAATCTATAAAAACATTTGTCCAACCGTTGTCATCTTATTTTATTTTTTCTTGTTGTTGTTACTTTTTACCGAACTACCTACTTAAGTGGTTATAACTCTAAACTCTAAATGTGTATAACTCTAAATATGTAGTCGATGATTTTGGTGCACGGTAAAACTCTAATGAGTTTATGTTGGCACCAACTTAAGCGTTGAAAATGTATGTGTACTACTGAATAAATAAATAAATAAATAATTTATCTTCTTATGTATAAAAAACAGGGTCCGCATTCCAACACCCGTCGTAACATCATTATTTGTCTATGCCTTGAGTATCTATGGCATCTCTGTGACAAACGAATAAATTAATAAAACATAGGTTGTCGACGGTATTTCAAAAATATGAAAAATAAGTAGGTATGCATACCGTACAACAACAAAAAACAGGGTGCACTCTCTTTTTTAACCGACTTTCAAGAAGGTGGAGGTTATATGTTCGACTTTATATATTTTTTTTAATTGCATAATCAGCGATTTTTCCGTCAATTGTGGACCTAATTGTAATTTTTTTTTAATGGTTATGCTCTCGAGGTAGTCCCATTGTCACCAAGTCGGAATCTGATGAGGGGATCCCATGGAAATCGAGAGAAACCCTCATATTTTATAGGCACACCTAAAGCGATTTGGGTGTTTTTATAGTAACTTGTGCATTTGCTCTCGGAAAGCACCTTTAGGTGAAGTGGAACTGATAATGAAGACCACAGATGGCCATCGGAACTACTCAATAATAAGTATTTCATGGGTTGCGATTCGATTAGGTACTTTAATGTGGTTTCTAAGCAATTTATGCTCGTCACAATGCGTATTGAGAAGTGGAGCTGATGGTGACGTCTCAGTTAGCTCCAGTTCTCCTGGTTCTTACTAGGAGACCTCCTCAACAAAATAAATACACGTAGTAAAAATTAAATTGTGATACCTCAATTCAGATTAACTAAAACTAGGAAATCATTTCTTATAAACGTCATTCGCTTTTATTACAAGTTGCCAATGCCGGTTATAGAATTTACGATGGAAGGTTCAAACCCTCATTAAACGTGTCCTTATCAAAAAAGCATAATATTATAAGATTAAAGACTACGTTGAAGACAAGGTAGTTTGGCAATAATTCCTTCTGTACATGTGGCTTTCCTGGCACCTCATTAACGGCATAACTACGTAAATGTCTATTAACTGCTCCCAAATTTCAATGACGATGTTTATTTTATTTATTTTTACATAGGTACTTCTTTGACATAATCTTTTAATTATGACATTATATACCAACAATTCTAATTTCAACTCTTTATTAATGGTAGTAATGGCAATCATATAACTTGATTTTAATAGGTTTTTATATTTTATTGTTTATTTATCTTTTTGATAGATTCTTTTATATTTTGTAAATTTGAGGACTTTGTAGGTCTTGTAGAGTTTAGATCTGTAGACCTTTTTTATTTTATTACGTATCTGGTACTTGTTGACAGGCCTACGCTGTCCTCCCACACCTATTAATTGTAATTTGAAAACATTTTTAAAATAGTAACCGTGGAGTTTTTTGCCGGCTCTTCTCCATAGGAAACGACCAATTGGAACCTTGCACCTAGCTTCTGACGTTTCATAAGTGCCCATGTAGGTTTATGTGAAATAAAATATTTTGAATTTTTCCGGATACCAGATCATCTCTCAGGCTTGCGAGTCCAAGGTGTTGCATTCATCAGCCTAGCTGCAGAGTATTCCGGTAATTCGAGTCCAGCACGACTGTATTTCACGTCGCTGGCTGCTGAATTTCGTGGCCACCTTCGCCAGTGTCAACTACGATCTCAAACTTCTTAAATTCAAATCTTTTATAAAGCTATGCCAGAAAGCCTATTATACTGTAAAAGACTATATTGAGGACAAAAACGCTTTAGATTGAGCTGCTCCAATAGGTCTAGACAGTGAATGTTGTTTATTTTTTATTTCGCTGATTTACACTTTTGTTTTTTTTTTTTTTTCTTTCTAAATATCTATTTATGACATGACATGAACATTTACTGTTTAACGTCTTATATTATTTTAATTATTGTGAATGTGAGGACTATGTGGGTCATTGTTTCCGTTTTAATCATGGTCTGGCAGTTTGAGTGGTTTATGCGGTCTACACAAATGTTCTGTCCTTGGTATTGCTCGTCGAATCGTTGAGCTCCTTAAGTTCTGAGTTGAGCTGCACGGTTACTGACGAATGCGTGCACTGACTGCACAGGTCCACTCAATCTTCTTTCCTCAAAATACCACTTCAGACACCAATCTACATGGTCCTCAACGATCAAAGATTATGTCCGGATTTTTATATACACATTGACATTGATGAATTTTATATAAACAATGACATGGATATTTACTTTGTAAATTATCTTATTTTTTATTATTATTATTGTGAGTGTGAAGACTATGTGGGTCATTTCTTTTTTCTGTTTTCCTTCTTAGTTAGTTTTAATCATGCTCTGGCAGTTTGAGTAATTTATGCGGCCTACCCAAATGTCCTTTCATTGATATTGTTCGTCGAATCGTAAGGCTCCTCAAGTTCTGAGTTGAGCTGCACGATTTTTGACAAATGCATGCACTGACTGGACAGATGCGCTCAATCTGTGTGGTTCTTTACTCAAAAGACCATTTCAGACACCAATCTACATGGTCTTCACATGATCTGACCAAGATTATGTCTGGACTTTAAAAGAGACTGTGACCTCTGAGTTTGTTTCGGCCTTTCTTCTCAGAGTAGTCAGATAGGAAACGCCGACCACATCTAGTTTAAAAAAATATGATTGACATGTAAAAGTGTTTGTACAAACCTACTTACAGAAAATAAATCATTTATCATTTTATCATTTATCATTTATTTAAACTATTTTCGTGGACATTAAGCTCTCTGACCTTTTTTATCTAAGGTCAGAAGCTTAGCTAATGTATTTAAGATTGAATTCCTTTTAAAATGTGTGCAAATTAGTCTTAACGAGCCTAAAAGCCGATTGCAATTGATTCACTAGTTCGCCAAATTTGTTATAATTTTTTATCCTAAAATATACGTATAATCTGAAATTGATACACTCTTCTGATTTTTCATCTTCCTAATAATTTTACAGCTGCAATATTGTCTATTAACTAATAACCGTGTTCTGTATTTTGATTTTTTTACCTTTTATATTTAAAATTAGGTTTTTCCTAAAAAAATATAACTTCGTTACAGAATGTGGGCTTGTTTCTTGTTTCTGAAAGGTTCTGATAAAACAATCGAGGTTTTTGATAATTCAATATGCCACTATTGAATAAAAGTAAAAATACAAGAGCTATACACGCGATCTTAGCAATAGCGGACGTGCAAGAGGGTTGAGCAAGATAGCACGTCAAAAAAAAACCTAGCTATATGACAGTGATCACAGAAAAGAAAAGCAAGGCTTTACAAGTATTTAATCCAACAGGTTCACCAGACATTTACCATCCCATATGGAGAATACCGAAGCTCCAATTCAATCCATCAAACAAAAAACCACCACTATTTCCAAGAAGGCTAATTTAGCATACGTAGCTCACGTGTGGACTGGAGTGGTTCCAGTAAATTCTAGCGAATACATAAATACGTAGCCAGGTCGTGACTTACTCACTAAAATTTATAACTCTCGTGTGCGGAGTTTTAAACACATCAGCTTAATTAATTCCTTTTTGAATTTGTAGTTCACTTCGCGGAGTTAAATTCGCTTTTCAGATAAATTTTCACTTAATATATTCGGCGAGACTGGGCATTTTGATATTGTTCCGTTTTCACGTCGCATTTTTGTTGGCTTGAACTTTAATTTAAATAATTAACATTTATGATATGGTAATTTGTGTGGTTATTTGTGTGTTCGGTTTAAATACGACGAATCTGCAAGGGAATATTTAACTTTCCATTGCGTGAGACTGTGGTTGGTGTACAGATCTACGAGCATTTTTTTTGTGTTTTCATATGGTACTGGATACAAAAATCTTTATTATTTCTCACATAGGCTGGCACTGTTGTATCGTTGCATTCCACCAGAAATCTCGTAGCCTTGTTTTTTGAAATGCCGACGACGCTGTGACGACGGTATGGTTTTAATCGGAAGATCTACAAATCCCTCCATCTCTCCAAGAGGGAAGGTGTTTAATTAGACTTTTACATGAAATAAGTTATCTTGGCAGGCTCATGAGAATTTCTGTTCAATTCCTGTAATTTGAAGAATGTTCAGATTCTGATCTCAGTCTAAATCTGTTAAAAATTCCTCTAATTTACTTACATTTTTGACAAGTTTTAGACATTTTTTGCCGCTGAGTTGAGATTGCGACTAAATTTTCAACGTTTTTAATTAGGTACGGGAATCGATATTCTGGACATAGAACTATGGAAAATTTTAAAAGCTTTGTTATCACGTGTTACTTTTCAGTGTATCAAGATAAAAAGTACCTAAGTGGCCATTCTAAAGTCATTATTAAATAAAACACTAATTAACGGTAATAAAGTTTGCGAGCAGGTAGGGGAGTTAATCATGTTATAGAAACAATGTAGTGCTGTACTTCAGGACGTAAATCAATTAAATCCGCCAATCACAGTAAGTAGGAATAGTGCTGTACGGGCGTTGTCGTCTCACAATGTAACTCAATATTTTAGGTAGTAACAGGAAAGGAAAGCTACTCGAAAGAAATTAAAAATGTGCTTACATTTTTTCATGTCACGAAAAATAGAAATACAAACAAGTAAAGCTTTAATATTTGCTAACTAGTACGAGTAGGTATGTCCCGTGTCGTTATGTACCTATGTACTTATGTAAATATACCAAAAAAATTTAAAAGGTTATATTTTAAGTACTCATGAATAATTCAGCTAGTCATAATTCAATTCCAGTACCTATCTAAAGTAAAATCAGGTAAGTTACAGCAAACATTTTCACTTTTCATATTTTATTTAAAACAGTGGGCCCTGCTTTGATTAATACCAACAATCCTCTAACTAGATACCTGTTTATTAAATTACTTCTGATCATCGCAAAACGTTCGGAGAAAATTCTTTAAATTCGCTCATTTTACATTCGAAAGATATTTCGCGAACTTTGCATTGCACGCACGTCTTAGGCTGGCTGCCAGAGATAAATAAGTTAAGGACGCCGATATTTCACTCCAAACCAATATCGTAAAAGGCGAGAAAGAAAACGCTTAAAACTTCACCCTTTTGTTAGTTCTGAAGCGAGAAACAAACATTTCTATTACGTCTTAAAACATTACTAATAAAGTATTTTTGGCCACCATAAAGACCCTTAAAGGACCCTTAAGGTAAATTATTAAAATAAATTACGTAAGCGTCAACTTTCCGTGCGTCTGAACAGGTAACCCCGACTTTTTATCATCATCGTAAGAGCTTTAAACATAAAAATACTGTAGACAATTTTTCAACGACGCAGAACCATGAATTTCAAATACGTTTTTACAGATAAGGGCCATTGTTGATATAAAATACGATTACGCAGCGTAGCCACGCGAGCGCAGACATCCCCGACCGTAAAAATTACAATACAACAAAGCAAGAGGTACAAATCATGGAAATACAAAGTTTGTATTAATGATGGTACTTACCCAACGTTTTTTATGATGAAAAATTCTTTTATTGCTCCTTCCAAGTTTTATGCTATATAAAATCTAGTTTGGATATTAAAACAATTATTATGATTCGTTAAATCGTTGGACGTTGGCTCGCACGTACAGAAGTCACTACGACTATAACCGTAATTTCTCCTATTAACCCGTCAGCGGAGACATGAAATGGCTTTAAACTGCTTTAAACAGTCGGCTCACAACGCGATAAACTAGACATAAAGTATGGCTGACTATAGCTTCATATATTATGTACAAAGTAACTCTTCCTACTTTCTTGTGTCGTAGATAAAAGCGTTAAAAGCCTCGCCTACTCGCGTTCATTAAGAGCTCTCAGTGTTCCACGGTAAAAAAATGAGGTAAGTTCGCAAGTAGATTTTAGCGAGTTAATTACTCGACAACAAGAGATCATGAACAAAACTACCTGCAAAATTATCTCAGAAGCACCTGCCGTGTACGCGTCATGAGAGTCGTAATAGCTGAAGAATAAAGACGAATCCCGGCCATTTAACTCGTAAGTCGACTTGGAAACATTTGGCACCGAGAGAAAAGCTTAACACAAAATTCCGAATGCCTTTATTATATTAAGCTACCTCGTTCGCGTTATGCCGTCTTTTGTCCATGATATTCTACCCCGCCAGATAACTTGAAAGTGCTAAATAATTCATTTGATGTTTAATAATATTTAGGACTTCACTGCTTTTACCTTGAGGTTAATAAAGAGTTAACTCTATGATGAAACAACTTCTTAATCAGATTTAGATCATCATTGTGTCCGGAAATATGGTTATCAGCTATGTTTGGTTCGCGATCAAAAGCAAGAAATGATATATTTAGAAGTCAGTCAGCGCCTACAGAAACTTATATTACCTAGAGATGGGTCATTAATTGTCATTGACGACGTTTTTTGGTTACTGTAATTTAACTGTTATTTATTTATTTATTTAAACTTTTCGCACAAAAGGTACAAAGGCGGACTTAATGCCTTAGGCATTCTCTACCAGTCAACCAAGAGTGGTGAAGAGATTAGATGGCAGGTGCTTTGGTTGACACGACGATGATAAAAAAAAAATAAAAAAATCACTAGACAAATACATAAATAGGTTATAAACACATACATACGATTTACTATAATATATATTTATGATATATATTTAAAATATATAAATATTTGTGTGTATATATATATCTATAATATATAAATATATACAAATTCAAAGAAGAGAGGTGTTGAGATGACTCTACGCTATTTATTTTGAAAATAACTCTGCAATTTCCGCTTAAATGCATACCGACTAGTGGCCGTCCTGATATCAAGAGGAAGCGCATTCCAAAGAAGAATGGACTGAATATGAAAGGAAGAATGAACAAAGTCAGAAGTATGAGAAGGACAAAGTAGGAGAAGGTTGTTAGAAGAACGCAATAATCATCAATGGTCAACAGGTTAAAAAAACTGTTAAATTATTAACAGGTTTTGAATGTTCAATCGGTAGCGTTTATCGTCAATTTATGTCAACGTTTTCAATTATTGACATTGTATTTTTTTTGTTGGCATTACACTAAATAAAAAAATCATAACATTACCTCCTAACACATTATTGAGCTTTCTTGTCTCGCTCACACGTACGAGTGAGGTCCAACACGTTTACGGTTCGATGCGATGACGCGACGATGTTCGGTATCGTTCGGAAGTATTCGTTTCGCATGCTAGTTGATTATCAGAAATTGATAAAATTATAGTGAAATTAAATAATCCATTGAGCCGTTGGCGTAAATTAACAGCATTAGTCGTAGTTTTTTGTCTTACATTATATTTTTTTTAATACAAAGTATTTTTCTATTTTGTTTTAGTAATATTTATAAAGAATTTCAAAATAAAATACTTGAAAAATCATTTAATAATATTTATTATCGCTATTATTTACCAAAACTTTGATCTTATCTACAAAGATTTATATTTTATAATTTGATTTTATAATATTCATAGTTAACCTATACAGATTTTGCCTACTGACACAAACGGGTCCCCAAACAACTACATCCGAAATTTAGTAGCAAAGAGGATGAACTTCGCTTTCTATTACTTGTTGGAGTCTGCTTCTCATTTGACTAACCATCGTCCAAACTGCATTACTACCTCGCATCAACGCCCAACTCCTCAAAACTTCATTGTTCAAGTTAATCTTGGACTTCGCTTCGCTTGAATCCCAGTTTAAAACCATTTTTGACCATTTTTGACCGTGAATATTTTCTATTGGATTTAAATCTTTTCGATCGCCAGGAGATGACAGTTATGTCAGTCTGTGTAGTAAGCCATTCCATTACTATACGTGAACGATGGACCGAACAGTTATCTTGAACAAAATAAATCTGTCCTTCTGCGTAAGCAACTTGCACTGTTGGCACCATAACATCTTGCAAAATTTGCGGATAGGCCTGGCGTTCAGGCGCCCACTTGCTTCTACTAATTCTCCCGGTCCCATGGACGACATCCAAAATCAAAATCAATATCAAAAGTCATTTATTCAAACTAGGCTGAGAATCAGCACTTTTCGAACGTCAAAATTGCAAAAGACAGTGCCCCAAAACGCCCGCCCTTCACCACTTCCTAGTGCTTTCGTTGGGAAGAAGAAGTGACGCAACAAACTCCCCAGCAGCACAGCTGTCTGTTTAGTTAGAAAATACTTGACTGAATACAATACAAGGTATGCAAAATAATTAACATTACAAGACACAGAACACTAAATTAAATTATTTGCCATATGTCAGCTAGCTACGCCGATATACCAAGAAATTTAATAAATCAAAATTAAATAAAAGCCTCCAGGTGTAAAGGGCCTGACCGCTAACACATTTATGTAATGCTGGGTTCTGTTTACATCGCTGTCGCTTGAAGTCACAAATGATAAACTAGGACCATAGAAGGAAACTAAATATCCATCCTCAGTACCCTGAAAATAACAACAAAGGTTTAATCTTGTTTTTAGATATTTGTCTCCAACCAATGGTCATGACGTTCAAAATAGAATAAAATATATAATACAGTATATTATAACTTAATAATAAGTATATAATACTACTGAATTATATAAAGTATAGATAAAGAATAATAATAATAATTTAATATACTTACTGTATTAAAATTATAGTAAATAAACAGTTATATAGGCAGTGATACGTTTATATTTGGTAAACATGATATTAAATAATTAAATGGGGTGGAATATACATATTAATTTACTAACTTATTGAAAGTTAACTTACCCAATGTTATTCTACCACTGGCTCTGTTAGGTTAAACATTTTGAGCTTGGTATAGTTCGTTAGGTTTCCTCCACAATATTCTTCGACAGTCTCTCTTGAAGGATTTTTCGTCTCTGAAGCGATATTGTTTTCCCAATCAAAATTAATGTATGCCTGGGCAAATAGCACTCGTTCTCTTCGATGTTCTTCCGTTAGACATATTTTCTTTGCAGGTCGATAACTGTCAAGGTTCGCTGCGTATAAATGTCTTCGAACCGTGGACACAGATATTCTATGCCGTTGCGAACTGTAACGAGTGGATTTGAACGGTGATATAGAGTGTGAACCTTGACAATATCCCGATGACGTTCAGATTGGTCCGTATAGATCCCGTTACTCCTCCGACCCATGGACCTTGTCATAACATTGCTGGTTTCTTGGAATCTGCACCCATAAACGCACCGTTTGTCTCTGTATAGAAGTTTTAAATAAGTTATTAAATACTACTCACAAGATACCGCAACCAACTCAAAAAAAAAAAAATCGGAGACCACAAATAATATTATAACTAATTTACTGCTATGCCAAGCAGTCTCTTTAATTGCAATTCCTTTTAAGCTCACATTTTGTTCATACAGAATAACTATTTTTGTTCTCATAAAGTTAGAAATAATTTATTATAAAAAATAATAGGTAAATCGTAGTCATTTACTCTTCGTCGTTTTAAGTGAACGTGTACATCAAACGTTGTAGTTATAGCTTGAGGGTATGAATTTATTTTATAAAGAAAACGTAAGTACGTAAAATTAATGGATAACCTCAAATTATAACATCTATCGATTAGACAGAGACCAAGTTACTCGGACGATATTAGATAACAATTTAATCGCAATTCATAATTATGGGCTCGCAGTTCGTCAAATTGCCGGTGCGAGTATGACGACGTTCGGTGACGCGGATAGTTCGAATCCAAGTCGAAACAATGAACTCTTTTTGAAGTATTTTTTTTAGATTATTCGTAACGAATTCAATGTTGTAACAGTGTAACATTTTAAAACTTATTGAACACCATAAAATACATTACAAAACATACAATAGGCGGCCTTATCGCTTAAATAGCAAAAAAAAAAAGAAAGAAAATGGACTTCAATTGTGTCAATTATTGTGTGCCCACTCCATACGCAATTGACGTCCATTTGCCTATATCTCGTCTCCAACAAGACAAGTAGCATTCAAATCATAACAATAGTTCCTTGTCATTGTTAATAAGTCATTTATCCGTTCATAAACAAGGTTATGATAACCCGGTTGAGTTAACCCGTCGTTGCTGTCCTCACCATTATACTGTCCCTAAGTTATGGACATAAATCTGACTTAACGGCCCAGCGGGACAGTGTTTGTACATTATTGGGTTAAGACCGGGGACCACGTAACAAGTGGAAAATAACGTTATGGATTCCTTGAGTGAATTATTGTGAGGTTTGCGCGTTCCTATATTTTACTGGTCATTAGTGGTTTAGACGACGTCTAGTTATTATGTAGACTCTGTAGTTTGCCATAGTAGTTATACTCCGTTGGTTTATGTGGTTAACTAGAGGTAACCAAAAAAAAAAAAAACAGGCACGTGGTTAAACCTAGACCGTGCGTAACCTGAACGTGGTGCTAAACCTTTTCTTACAAATTTTATTTATCTATTCAACAAGGCTACAAGCATAAATACCGAAATTTCACCAAAGCCTATTCACACGCACTTTTAACAAAGTTATTCTATAATATAATTAGGCGTTTTTAAATGAAAACGACAAATGTTTCACACGATAACCGGCAATGTTTTAAGTGAATTTATACAACGTGTAACGTTAAATGCGCAAAACCTCAGATACCCCAACTGATTTTTTATTCAATTGGCCTATTTCAGAGAGAAACAAGATCATTAAAAAAATTGTAAAGGGTTTATGTACTGGTCTAGTTTTAGTGGCAAGTCTGATCGTTTCTTGCGTCTGCGACGTTGTCACGTCGCTCTATCGAGGGAGCAGTCGTTTATATTATTATTTACTATATGCGCTCATAAAGAACTTAGGTTATTTTTGAACAGTGATTTAAATGTTTCCATCACACTTTTCCAGGCTTTGGAAAAACTTTCCCTGACATCCTCACCATTTCAGAATATTGAATATTTGTGTACAAAGACGCCATAGTCGCGAAATTAGCGCGAACGCGCCGCCGGGGTAACGGGATAAAACAATAACACCTGTGACACCTTTGCCGTTGCCGCTCAGACTGATGTTAACATGGCCACTGTCACGTATTTTGTACAACCGCCTCCGTGCAGATCGTCATTTCTCTTTCTAACCCTTAGGTTACGTTTAAGTTAAAAAAAGATAGGTTTATTTATTTAAACTTTTCGCACACAAAGAGGTACAAAGGCGGACTTAATGCCTTAGGCATTATTGTTTACTTCAAATTGTCTTATTTATGGTCAAGATTCGTATTTGCATTGAAGTAAAAGCTATTATGATCCCGCGTATGAGAAAATTTAAATTGGTCAACAACAATTGGTGCTAGTTTAGCTATTTTGGCGGGTTTGCGCATGTGATGGCTTGCTTGACCAATTAATAAACAGACACGGCAACGTTTTTAATAAAGATTTTCTTGAAAAATGTGACCTATATTAAAAAGTGGTTGAATTGATTCTGCTCATTATTCTGATCAAACTATTTTCAAATTTTGCGCATTTAACGTTACACGTTGTATAAAACAAAAGAAACCGACTAAACGAAATACCAGTCACTTCAATTTAGCAACGTTATTTAGTTACATAAAGCTTGTTTTAAAAAAAGCTTTTTATAATACATTACGATACGTGTGACTTAAGCAGTCCATTGTTTCACGATGCTAAATAAATTAAGTTAGACGTATCGTATACTATTTTATAGCTCGTGTGACCTAAACCCTCACTTAAGTCACGCTTTTCGACTCTTAAATCACAGAAAAGCGTGACTTCAGTGCGGGTCTAGGTCACACAGTGCTATAAATTAATTAATTACTTAGTGCTGTCAGTGAATAGAATATTGCCTAAAAGACCAAAGACCCAAGTACTGATTAGAAACGTTATTAATATTAGAAACGTTAGCAACTAGTAATTAGTATATTTTCGCCGTCAGAAAAGTTTATAAAGTTCAGTTTATTACTTGGTAATAGTCTGCGAAGTAGGTAATTTTATATTAGGTAGCTCTCAGTCTTAATTAAGGTGATAAAAGAAGTTTGACGGAAAGGATCAGCCCTGTCGTTAATTGCCAATTTTACAATTACCACTCAAACGTAGCCTGGGCACAATTTTATTCTTACTATTTGTAATAAACCATAAAATATATTACCAGAAATTATACCCTAAAATGACGGATTGAACAATTTACTAATAATTTGCTCGTTTCATGATTATAACTCAGCAAAACACTTAATACGGACAAGGACATAATAATTACCTATGAAATAATTTGACAGGAGAGTCGTTATAAAAACAGAAGTAGGTAATTCATTGTTTCCTTAATGCGGAGTTGGTTATTAAATAACGCGTGCTTTCGTCCTTAAGTCACGCGAGCTCAATATTAGGAATTAGCACAGTATAGTAAAGTAAGCACTAAGTCCTTTTCAGCAGTGCTATTCTGTAAAAATCTCACCGTGAAATCATAAGTGAAGTGAGCACTTAAATCCTATCATTATGGAATGAGAGAGCTCACTTCCCGCTCACTTCACCTAAGTTCTCACGGTGAGTTTTTTACAGAATAGCGGTGCTGGTCAGGTGAAAATCAGCGCTGTGCTGCGCGTCCCCCTGTACTCTTAGCACAGCATCATGCTGAGTGGAAGCCTTCTTGTCACAGTCATGACGTGCAGCCATCAACTGCTTCTGTTTCGTGTTCGTGATTATAGGTCTATATTTTGTTTTTATTTTTCTTTATTATTAGAATGAAAATTATCTTTTTGTATGCACGTGTTTCTGTGACAGATAAACCTATTTTTTTTTCTTTCTAAGCAGTATTACGTCTCCGCAGTGTCTTTAAAATAATTACCTACGGCCGCTCGGTAGAACAACATGCACTAGAGTTGTCCACTGACTGTGTCTCTTGGGTTACGTATTTGATGCGTGTAACTGTGGTATTCTCGCGATTGTTTAGAGGTCCTACTGTCAAAATCCGTCTACTAAGATACGGGCCTGTCCGAAAGTAGTTCGTAACTTTGGTGAAGGTATATCCTACACCCGATTAAAACGTCACGCCGGCGGCGCGTACCACCGGTGGCCCGCACGCGTACCACCGGTGGTACGCGCCGGCGTGAACGTGTTAAGTATCCTTTCGGACAGGCAATAACACATCAGGAGTAGGGACTATTAAATGATAAATGATAAATGATTTATTTTCTGTAAGTAGGTTTGTACAAACACTTTTACATGTCAATCATATTTTTTTTTAAACTAGATGAGTTCGGCGTTTCCTATCTGACTACTCTGAGAAGAAAGGCCGAAACAAACTCAGAGGTCACAGTCTCTTTTAAAGTCCAGACATAATCGGTCAGATCATGTGAAGACCATGTAGATTGGTGTCTGAAATGGTATTGTCAAATGGCGTTGTCATTCCTTCTTAGTTTGGGCCCCAAATTAATCTTATGTCCGTAGGTGATACGGAGTAGGAAGCATCCGTGAATCGGCCGGACCTATAGATTTCGTGCTTAGAGAGTGGTGAAGCGTCAATGCCCCTTTTCAATGTAAAAAAATAAATAATAACATTTTAGGATCTTCTCCTATAATATAATATGTTAGTATTTCAAATTAAATATTTTAACTTCTCAATTGATGAATCCTCGCACCAATATTTGTTGCCGCAGCGCTATGTATCGAAACGTTCTTGAGTCTTCTCGCTTTAGCCAATAGATGGCATTAGTGAGATAGTGTGCTACCCGCCTCGTACTTAGACATGGCGGGTGCTGATGCACTCCGCCTTTTAAAAATTCCTTTTTTGGTGAAAGCTTGATGATACTCGTAAAATAAATGGACCCGCATCTGTGCTTCATTGAGAACTTATAGTGCAGTGTTGATTTTTGGAGTTTTGACCATTCCACCGGTGGATTCAATAAGATTTTGCTCGCCGGCCGGCAGCCTATACCTACAAGCCATCACGTGCGCATGAACGAGGTATTTTCCCATCTCCCTGGGTCTAAGTGGAATCTCTGGATTGTCAAGGTACGTGGGCATGTTTTGCTGCTAATAATTTTTTGGTATTGGTTTCTCGAAGATTCATCAATAGGGAAATTCGCTTCATTTTGAGGTCCGCCATTACACTTTTTTTCGCTAAATCTTCCTCGCGGTTTAGGCTATTTACACGCCTCACCAGGGAGTATACCCCCAGTACCGAAATAAACCGAGATTTCGTAATGAGTCGTTTCGGCCGTGTGTATGAAGACGTAATACTGTTTACTTTATTATACTGTGGAATTCGCTTACTTAGAGCGATGCCCTTCAAGTTATTTTCATTGCCACCAACCTTTGTGAGCGAGTCATCATCTGACTAGCCTTTTCCCAACTACGTTGGGAAAAGGCTATTACTAACCTAACCTAACCGGATGCAGCTGAATACCAGTATTTTACATGGAGCGACTGCCTATCTGACCTCCACAACCCAGTCACTGGGTAATACGATACCCCTAGGTAAGACTGGTTGTCAGATTTTCGGGCTTCTGACTACCCGTAACGACTCTCAAAGATCTACGAATGACAGCCGGGACCAACGGCTTAACGTGCTTTCCGAGGCACGGAGGGGTCTCGGTATGTAAAGATGGTCACCCATTCACAGACTAACCGTGGCAAACGTAGCTTAACCTGATAGATCGACCTGTGCGGCTGTTATTATTTAGCCACGGGCCCCTCAGCGAGTTTGTGAGCGAGTATTGATTTTATAATACACTGATAAGGATAATATTTACATAATTAGCCGTCACGAATGTCGCATTGGTTGAGTGGCTTCGGTGCTATGGGTCGCAGATTTGATTCCCGAGCAAAACAAATATTTGTATGGTCGGCACCACACGGTCCTTACTCTACAGAGAGAAATCGTTAAACTACGGTTTCCGAAAAGAACGATGGCCGCTACAAAGCGTCTGCAATTGACCGGCGAATGACGTCACTGAAACGTTATTAATAAAAGTCCGTGGGTGTTTTTCTATAGAGCGGTTTTTAACTGCGGGAAGTCAACCCACGCTGCAATCATTTTCATGATAGCCGTCACCGCGGCCGATATGTGGCGGTCACCGCTATTCTAGGAAACTGTACCTTTGGTCTTTTGTTTATAGCATATTTACCTACCTTAATTATCAATTTTTTATGCTAATTGAATTGATCATTTTATATAATTTCAAAACTAGTATTTCATTTGTCAAACAATTACTATTTTGTGGGGTTCATAGGGGTGGGGTTAGTAAGTCCGACTCGCACTTGGCCGTTTTTTTTTTAAATTTCTTTATGCTCGGCTCCTAAGGACCCTAGCACGTTGTTAAGCCAAAAATTGCGTAATAAAATGCAAAAATATTTTTTCAAATCCAACTGGCAGTTCCATAGATTAGCGCGTCTTCAGCTTAATTATTAGTACAGCAGGGTTATTGCGTAACACACTATCAGTAGCAATGCGTTTCATTTTGACAGTGCAACAACATTCATTACGTTGTTGAGCAGACACATTTTTCGAACATATAGAGCAATGGATTAGCAATATGCTTCAAAAGATTCAAATTGAGAGTAATAGTAGGGGAGCCCAAGCAGGGATTTTTGAAGTGACTCGAGCGTGTCAGAAAATTATACATATAGGGAGAATCCTTGCATCCTTTAATGTACCTCTACCAAGTATGAACCCTCCATATGGTGGGGTGTGTTGAGGGGAACCCGTCTGATTAGTAAAAAAAAATCGATTCTTAGAAAAACTCGAGCGCGTCAGTCATTTACAGTATGTACGCGCATTATATTTCTGGTAACTATTAGATATTAATCTGACGATTAATTCAAGGGGGCTGGCCGTAACGAGCGGTTGAAAAAAAAAAAAAAAGTTATTCGAGCGTGTCAGACATTCAAAGTGTATGTCAACTAAAGCTTAAAAAGTGTCCTATTAAAATATCTGACGATTTGGACATGACACAAACTCATAATATATTTTTGTATATGTAAAAAAAAAGGTGATCTTGAGATACTCCAGCGCGTCAGATTTTTATGCAGGAGGGTCAAGTTGATGTCATAGTCCTCCTGAATAATAATCTGACAATTATATGGAGGGATATCGCTAGTCTGACCATTTTGAAGGAAATTTAGAAATAATATATCCGCATTTACGTACAGAAATTGGATAATTTATTAATATAAAATTAAATTATTTAGTTTAGGGACGGTGCGAGAGAGTGAGAGATAGAGAAAGAGCGAGAAAGAAAGTGAGACGGGGAGTGGGGAATAAATGATAAATGATTTATTTTCTGTAAGTAGGTTTGTACAATCACTTTTACATGTCAATCATATTTTTTTAAACTAGATGAGGTCGGCGTTTCCTATCTGACTACTCTGAGAAGAAAGGCCGAAACAAACTCAGAGGTCACAGTCTCTTTTAAAGTCCAGACATAATCTTGGTCAGATAATGTGAAGACCATGTAGATTGGTGTCTGAAATGGTCTTTTGAGTAAAGAACCACACAGATTGAGCGGACCTGTCCAGTCAGTGCACGCATTTGCCAAAAATCGTGCAGCTCAACTCAGAACTTGAGGAGCCTTACGATTCAACGAACAATACCAATGAAAGGACATTTGGGTAGGCCGCATAAATGACTCAAACTGCCAGATCATGATTAAAACTAACTAAGAAGGAAAACCGAAAAAAAAAATGACCCACATAGTCTTCACACTCACAGTAATAATAATAAAAATAAGATACTTTACAAAGTAAATATCCATGTCATTGTTTATATAAAATTCATCAATGTCAATGTGAATACACAGCTCTCAGCCGCTGTACGCTTCACCTTTGCTCCACGATTCTACTAACATCGCCCCATGAAAACTGTCAGATTATTAGTTCTTTGTAATTCTAATATTGTTTCCTTCAAAATAAAAAAAAAATTGAAACGCGCTCGAGTATTTCAAGGTGACTTTTTTTTTTACAACTTCGAGACTCGCTTGTTTCTTAATGTCACGCTCAAATTGTCAGATTATTGAGATATACAATCTTCTCAATGTAATTAATCAACTTTCTCTTAATCTGACGCGCTCGAGTTTTTCTATGGATCGATTTTTTTTTACCACTCAGACGGGTTCCTCTCAACACACCCCACCATATGGAGGGTTCATACTTGGTAGAGGTACTTTAAAGGATGCAAGGATTCTCCCTATATAATATTCTGACACGCTCGAGTCACTTCAAAAATCCCCGCTTGGGCTCCCCTACTATAATAGTGTGTTACGCAATTAGGGTGCTGATGTTCTCATCCATTCTTCATAGTTATTGTTATCTTTTCAATGAACAAAATGAAACAAAATATTAAAATATACTCACTGTTACAGCTTTTTATAATAGTAGTCACTCTTAGCGTTTTTCTTTTATGATTGGTTCTGTTGATAGTGCATTTTATTTTAATAGTTCATTATTTTCAAGCTGGTTATGAGCCAACATTGGCGGTGGCACAGAAAGATGCCAAGTCCGGTGGGACTTGGCTTCTTTCCTTTCTCACAAAATTGTTTACTCTGATCTTTTTCTGGCCGACGGTTAAGAGAGATCCACGTCTCATCCATGGCAATAGTATATGAGAGGCGGCTTGTTTGCTGCTTGTAGTACCGCAAAATGATTCTGGAATACTCTATACGCATTTCCAATTGAATTGGAGTAAATTCACGAGGAACCCATTTTGCATTGATTTTCCGCATTTCCAGTTCTTCAGTAACTATTTCGTGACAAGTAGTTTTAGGAATTCTTAAATTGGCCGTCAGTAATCTCAGGCTCCAACATCTTGTTCGATTGAATGCTTTCCTCACGGTTTCAACTCGTTGGTCCGTTTGAAAGCCAGAACTGTGGGCCCTGCCACGATCTCGTACGTCATAGTTTTTTTCTTTGAATTTTCGATACCACGTCCGAACCGTAGATTCATCGAGCGAATTCTTCCCTATCACTTTGTGCTATTGTCAGCTTCAGCTGCAATATGTCCTTGAGCAAACAAAAACTTGATGACGACCCATTGGTCATACAGGTCAAAAGATTTTTTTAATCCTACATCTTCACACTGAGCCATTACGGAACGATCCGAGCAGGGTATAGTAATAAATGAACTACACTACACAATGCACTAGTGTCACGCACACAAACCTTTACAAATATGTATAAACTTGTTATCAAAGAGCGGGTTGTTTGCTCCGGACAACCGTATATTTCTGTGTGCGAATGCTTCAATGAGGTTGCTGCCATTCGCCGAACTGGTGAACGTAGACCAGTGTTAGATCTACAGGTACCTACCTATTGCAAAGAGTTTGCCTGCACGCACCTGCAGTCTGTGGAGAGTTCTGGGGACTGCATAGCACAATACATTGTTTAAATCTATACAGTCAAAATTGCATTAACAATGTTAT
This sequence comes from Eremobia ochroleuca, assembly GCA_949629135.1. Lineage (NCBI taxonomy): Eukaryota > Metazoa > Arthropoda > Insecta > Lepidoptera > Noctuidae > Eremobia > Eremobia ochroleuca. The sequence continues at coordinate 9,211,872 of OX451388.1, forward strand.
ACAATGTCATTGCTTGTAATTGTTTATGTCTAGAGCTGAGCGTCACAAGCTTTTATGCTTGATGCGGTTTTTACGATCGGTTTATGTGTTGGTAATGTATTAATTAAGTAGCTTTTGCCCGCGGCTTCGCTCGCGTTAATTTAGAATTTGACAATCAATTCGGGTTGTACTCAGCTTGTGGTTTGGGCGTTGCACTCATGGGCTCAGAACGGAAGATTATTCTAGGATGCTCCTACAATGTTGTATGTCATTCCATTTGGCGCTAATATGTACAAATTCTGGGCATTGGACACACGCGAACATGCTACAAATAGCTGGGAAAAACATGGCCTTTCCAAATGCACCCCTGCTACCTACAATGTTTGCCCTTGTCTATAATTATATAATTAGACGGATGAAAAACCGGTTTATCGACACTCTGGACTCACATAATGTATTAGGCTTGAATAAAATAATAAAAAAAAAACTAAACTTTCTAACATGTATAATTCAATCATGATTCGAAAGACACGTGGCGCCATTTATTATCATAATAATGTTAGTGTTGTTTTCCTCAGGAACTGCACTTTTTTTCGGGATTAGAGGTATCCTATGTCCGTTTTTGTACACCTGACAATGTATATGCAAAATTTCAGGATGCTTGGTTCAGTGGTTTAGGCGTGAAAAGGTAACAAACTAACAAACAAACTTACTTTCGCGTTTATAATATTAAATATAAAAGTTAGGATATTAAATTCACAAACAATAAAGAAATCTCGATGGTTTTTCAAGTCTTAAAAGCCGTGCGAAGTTGAAGTAATAAAAAAAATATGTAATATAAACCAATACGTTAACATCCACCCACAAAGCCAACCAGTCTTACCAAGAGGTATCTTATTACTCAGTGGAGTAGTTGTGGAGGTCAGATAGGCAGTCGCTCCATGTAAAGTACTGGTATTCAGCTGCTTCTGGTTAGACTGGAAGCCAACCTCAACATTTTTAGGAAAAGGCTCAGCAGGTGATGATATTAACCACAAGATTTAAAACAAGTACATTCTTAGAATAGGTATTTGTAAACATGAGATAAGCACAACAAACATTTGTGTGGTTTTAACAAATTATTTGGTAGAAGACAAGAAACCTCACACGGTAAACACAATGTCAGCTACAGGTAACTAATTTAGATTGACATGTGGACAGAAAACCGTCTAGACTGGAATTGGTTTAGGCCTAGACTAAGCATTACTCTAAAACTCATAAAGGGTAAACGAAGGGCTATGATCAATATTTACTAATACATTATGTTTGGCAAATGAGAATATTAATAGAATAGAAGGTTGATTGAATCTTACCACAACATTGAATCTGAAAAATTATAAAAGAAAATGTTACTTTTAAAACGTTTTACAGGTATTGTTTTGTATAAAATAAAGGTTTTTTCTGACTTTTTATAAGAGAGATACCTACTTATTATCTAAACTAATATTATATAAGACATTTTTTTTCGTATGTTTGTTTGTTACGCTTTCACGTTAAAACGGCTGAACGGATTGGAACATTGGCAGACCTGGATTAGGTGATAGAATACTTAAATCCCGATATTCCTACAGGATCCAGACGTATGCGGGTGAAACCGCGTGGCACAGCTAGGATATGTGTTGGGGTTTCTGCGTCAGGTCGTCGTCGTGTCAGCGTCGTTGGATGAAATCAGACACCAGGCTTCTTGTGATAACGTGTAATATCGTTTTATTAGGTTTTACAGTAAGTATGTAGAATGTCTTTTCACAATTATAGTAAGTACGTGCGGTAATAATTTTGCGTGTGTTCGATGATGGCGTGTCACCATGACAGTGAAAATCCGCAGCGCGTCGCTAGCGTCGCGCTGATGTGCATGCTTCCCCGCGCACCCGCCTTCGTCCCGTCGATTGGTATTATTTGTTGCCAGTAGATGGCTCTGTGGTCTTCAACAATATGCGCATTATTAGTCAAGGTCAATTCTCAATAGATTATTTTATGTTTTTGCCGTAGGAGAAGAAAAACCATAATATATTTTTTTCTGACAGAATTTATTTCACAACATCTATGGGGCTGTCCAAACCAGATACGATCCCGGGCCAATTTAAATTTCTTAATAGATTGGAGGGAGCACAAACAAATACCTTAACTTTTTTAAGAAATGTACCTTTACCATTTTAATGGAAGTGCTTTGATGCATAGGCAACGACGGACGGGGACTGACAGACGTTGACGGACAGATGGGGACGGGAATCGTTGAATTCATAAAAGGTGCATTTTACAGACTCATTGCCTAAGAATTTTGTTTTGTTTAATCTCCCGATATTAAAAAAAAAAAACAACGAGTATAGTGGGTGACGCAGAGCTCCCAGTTGAAGCATCTATGATTTTGACAAGGTCTTTTGTGCGGTGTTTGACAAGCGTAACTTTTAAGATGGAGTGGACTAAAGCCATTGACTTCTATTGTTTTTTCTGTCATCCATCGTATTTGCCAGACCTTACATAAACTTACTTTTAAAAAAAAATCGGAATTCAGATAACTTAAAAACATAGATTAAAAGTCCATCATATATAAAGACCTATTATGTCGTTGGCCTTACAGACTCAAGCCGCGGGCCATAAACGATCTATACTATGTGGTGACCCAGAAGGCTCGAACTTTTTTATTTTTTTAAATTTATTTAATACTTCAAGCACATAAATGTACAGAGGCGGACTTCATGCCATAAGCATTTTCTACCAGTCAACCTTTGGGTGATGCAGAGACAAACAGTAGTAGGACTTTTTGTATCTCATTACTTAACTCATTTTAAAGTTAATTATAGATACTTACAATTAAACTGCAAAAAAAAACTTGGCACAGTTATTGTAACCGTCACATCGCGAAACTTGGTGACTAAGCTAGTTTATGTCAGCATGAGAAGAAATAATAATAATAATAATAATTTTAATTTAATAAAAACGTTACATAAAGTGTACATGTAGCCAACAGTAATGATGGATCGGAATTAGAATGTTAAGTAGCGACCCGCCCGATCTAGATTTATTCAAACCTGTGTTTCAGGCCATCATTTTACATTTCAATTACATTGGGACATTAAAATTTTAAGTACAACTGATATAAATATAATCTTTTAACAACTATGAGAAAAAGCCTAAAACTAGCTTATGTAAATACCTAAACAGTACATTAAAACCCACAACTAGCTTAAGTATTATACAAAAGTAAAAAAAAAATCATAATAAATTTAAAAAAAATCATTAAAAAAAATCATCGTGATGACAAAATTTCTAGAAGCTTTTCTGGAAGCATCTGACAAGAGCTTAAATGAAAATCACTGTTGAATATCAAAACTTTAAGTGAGAACATTAGTCTAATCGTCAAACTATTGTAGAAACCCTGGTCACCTAATCCCCCACATTCAGCAGCCGTAGAACAAAAAGCGATGTAAACAAGAGCGCTTAATGCACCCCAACTAAGTATATAATGTGCAATACTAAGGCAGTAAGGCCTTAATGTAGGCACTAAAGCTGTTTGTATTATGTGAAGAGCAAAAGTTAGTATGTGAACGTGCACATAATACTCTTGACTGTGACTTTTGGAGTATGCTGAACTTTAAATGAGATTCTTGGAATGTTTGTAAGGGGACACTTTACGGTTGTATTATTCCACTTACAACCCGCACCCAAGCTTTAAATAAAATACTGTCACGGGTGGTACCCCGACATTGCAATATCTGCACGAACTTTTGAAGGTACCAGCATCCTTATTGCGTAATACACTATTACTCTTAATTTGAATAATTTTGATACGTATTGCTAATCCATTGCTCCCTATGTTCGAAAAATGTGTCTGCTCAACAACGTAAATAACGCAATGAATGTTGTTGAACTGTCAAAATGAAACCCATTGCCACTGATAGTGTGTTACGCAATTACCCTGCAGGTTATTTATTTATTCAAAATCTGCGGGGCAATTCTCGTAAGTTTAAGAACGTTCACAGTTTGGTCTCGGTCTCAATCTGTCAAAAATACCTCTAATTTCCTTACATTTTTGACATTGATTGTCACTGAGATGAGATTGCGGCTGGATTTTGAACGCTTTTAATTAATTACGGGAATTGGCCTTCTGTATTAACATTAACCTACATAAAGTCTGCCAAACTTCAGTTTATCGGCAGTTACTGTAGTTCTCGTCTAACAATAGTTTACAAATTTCAAATTTTGATAATTAATGTGCTTATGTAAATAACTTAAATTGTGCTAAGTAAATAAATTATAGTAAATATTATAGTTGAGATAAAAAATCTCACATTTTACAAGCCGAATTTTCGCCGACTTGAGTTTTGTTACAAAACATATCTATGGACACATTGAGAGATAATGTTTTTGTAGAATTCTTTTAAGTTGAGATAGGATTTTTTTGTTCGTCATAAACTTTCGCCCATTCACCTTGTGAAATGATGGAGAAAAATGGAGGGTCGTAAAAATGCTATCTATAGTTGAGCGATCTATTTTAATTTTTTATATGAAATGAAAATAGATTGGATATATTTCGTCAATCCGATTACCAAAAGCTTTGTGATGGATTGCATTGCAGAGATTTCGGAGCAATTCGAATTCATTGTTCATAAACATACCGTCATATTTTATATTAAAACCTATTATATTGAATCTATTATAATATTTTGGAATGACTAGACAAAAAAGATAGATGGGTTAGAAGGGGCTCGTGGATAAATGATAACAGCCGCACAGGTCGACCGAACTTTAAGCTACGCTTGCCGCGGTCGGTTAGTGGAGGGTTGATTATCCTTTACTTATCGACTAACGTGCTTTCCGAGACACGGAGGGGTGTCTCGGAAAGCATGTTAAGCCGTTGATACCGGCTGTCTTTTGTAGATCTTTAACAGTCGTTACGGGTAGTCAGAATCCTAAAAGTCTGACAGTCAGACTTACTAAGGTGTATCGTGTTATCCAGTAACTGGATTATGGAGTTCAGATAGTAGGCAGTCGGTCTATGCAAAATACTGGTATTCAGCTGCATCCGGTTAGACTGGAAACCGACCCCAACATAATTGGGAGCAGACTAGGCAGATTAGGTAAAAAATATGAGACAAAAACTAAATAGATTAATACAATTTTAATGGCTCCAAGAGGAATAATGCTACAGTTACCGTTTCAAAGTCTCAAAATATATTCGTATATTTGCTCACTTCACGTCTACCATGCACTGAGTGCCATTTCAATATCTCGTTATAAAAATTGCCTTTTCATTTTACATTCTTTTTATTCTTTATGAAAGAAACAATGGCGGCTTTTGGTGCTATGCTTGAAATCCTTTTGACATCCAAATTACCTGCAGAGTTTAAGACGATTAATTATGCTTAATTGACCATTTAGTTTCAAGAATTTAAGTATGGGTTAGTCTGGGGTATTCTGCTGTCCATAAGAAGTGCTAATTAAGTCATGAACTTTATTTTAAGTGAAGAAGTGACAGTAAATATTAAGTAATAACTAGGTTTGGCCCGCGGGTTCGTCCACGTGGATGCCGGAAGATATCCCACAGTAGTTTCAGAATTAACGCACAACCTCTTAAGGGGCCATTGTACTCATCATTATGAACAACTTTTACTATGGGACCAAAGGTCTTTTTTCGTGATATCATCGCGAAAAAAAAACAGTTGTTCCCTACATTTATGTTCACATAACTCGTCAAAATGTAGGGAACAGCTGATTTTTTTTCATCATCATCATCATCATCCATTTCTTCATATATTCGAAAAATTTGTCTGCTGAACAACTCCATCCCTACTGTTAGTTTGTTACGCAATACCCCGCTGAACCAGAAAATAGCGTCAAAAGCTAAAAAATATGCACGTAATCGTCACTGCATTACCCCCAGGTTTTGTTGTAAAAATTTCATAAGATAAATCGTGTGTCATCGTGTGGGCCGCATATCAATCACTTCAGGCTGCGACAATCCATTTTCTGAACAACGACACGTATCTAAAACTAATATTTTACAGTAGGTACCTATCTATGTATATCTATGCTACTATTAATAAAGCTGAAGAGTTTGTTTGAACGCGCTAATCTCTAAAACTACCATTCAGATTTGAAAAATTATTTTTGTATTTGATAGCTTAATAATTGGGAAATGTTATAGGGTACTTAATATCACGCTAGAGCCCTTACAAGCCGAACAAAAAAGAAAAAATCAGAAAGAACACTAAGTGAAAAAGAAGTAATAGCGCGGCCAGGCGTTGTGATGCGACGGAGTGGGTCAGGAGAAAAAAACAGTAACGGACGAAGTCGCGTGCAGAAGCTAGTATCCAATCAGTAGGAACGATGAACATAACTTCCGCAACGTGGGGTCATTGTTTGCTACCGTTTCGAGATTTTGAGTTGATTTTCAGTTTTATTGAAAATTAAAATGGAAAGGCCCCGAGGCCCTGGGTTTACTTCCCAGGTCAGGGTAAGTTTTATTAGGTTTTTCCGTAGCAGCTCGGAGTTTGGATTGTGGTCATGGCAATAGGCTTGCGCCTTGTACATGGGACTTAAACATTACTGCCGAAATGTGGGTGTACCATATAAATATGGGTGGCCAAAAAGTTGTGGATTTCGATCCACAACTTTTTGGCCAACCTTGCGAAAAAGGGAGATAAAGGTGGTAATTTCCAACAAAAATCTTTCTACAGCATCGCCATTATTCAATTGCCCTAAAAGTTATGAATATTTTGTGAAATAAAACACTAAAAGGAGGCAGTCGAAAGGAGTATCAATCATAATTATTATGATTGATATAAACAACTATTGTTTGTATTAAACATTCGAAAGGAGGATTTTAACATTATTTTAAAATTCTCCTTTTGACTGCCTCCTTTGACAGCAACTACTCGTAAAAAGTAGTTTTAACTTTGTAATCTACAGACTATTACGATTAGTAAGTACATTCTAACTGGGTAGGTTCGCTCCTGAGTTCCACTTGACCTGATAAAGTATAACTAAAATCCATTAACAGTATCAACCTGCTCTGAAATTCAGTAAAACACACTGTAAATGAGATTGAATGTGATGAGATTGCTTCAGCAGTACCTACTTGAAAATCTCGTTGGACTTTTCCATTTTCAATAGTTTTTCTGCCAATTCACACATCGCAGGACCCTTGAGAAATTAAATTCAACTAGGTACCTACCTACCTCAAGTTTGTTGTTAAATGATTTTATTTCTGTAAGAAGGTTTGTACGAACACTTTTAAACGTCATTCATGATTTTAAAAGAGGTGTAGCTATAAGGAGGTGTTGTAATTTTAAGTTAATATCTATTTGTAAATTGTATGTAAGGAGCTCGTGGCTAAATAATAACAGCCGCATGGGTCGATCTTCAAGGATAAACAATTCTTCCTGAGGTCGGTTCGTGGATTCATTACATACTGAGACCCTCCTGTGCCTCGGAAAGCACAAGAAACCGTTGGTGGATTTAAAAAAAATATATAGAACTACAAATTAATGATTTCCGGACTTATTCTTTTACTTGTGCTATAAGACCTGCTTCTTGCCAAATTTCATGATTCTAGGTCAATAGGGAGTACCAGTTTTGATTTTTATTCGAGTATCAAAATATAAATTTAGTTGTTTGTAGGGTTCCGTACATCAAAACAAATATATTGCGTTGTTAACTCAGTAGACCTACGTATTTGAAATTAATTTCATCTTATTATCTCCACGAGATCCTGAGAAAATGGGTCTTGACTGACTGACAGGCAGCTGATCCTTTAGAGGTTCCGTTTTTTTCCGGAACCCTAAAGATATCTTTTTTTGAGCTGCAATGCCGCATATATACAAACTGTCAATTAGACCAATAAATACAAAATATATGGTATTTGCTTGCATGTTATTTGTGCTAATTACTCGTATGTTCGAATCTGCCAATTAACGTAACTACATGGCGTACACATTATTCAAAACGAATTCTACAATTTTATGACATTGAATTAGAGGGTGGGGGAGGGGATTTTAGTGAAGTAAATACCTAATGTTTTATCTACATATTTTCGTATGAATATCATTTTTGAGTAATAATATATGGATTTAATAAAGAAATCTGGCAAGCGTGCTATGTGGTGTAAAGAAATGTTCCTTCTATACATATAATAAAATAGTAACGAAGAATTTTGGTCCGTTTGTCTGTTTGTTTGTATACGATATTTGAAAACTTCATACTCAAGCAGTTGCTAAGACATTTTAAATAACCTTCTACATAATGAACATTATGGCTTTACAAAAGGTCTACTACAGATGCAAGTGTTGCTCTGCTGAAACACATATTTAAGGCATGGGAGAACTTGCAAAATGCTATTGGAGATCTATGTGATCTCTCCAAAGTCTTTGATTGCGTGCACTTTTTGCGTAAACTACGTCGTTACGGTGTCCAAAACGAAGCTCTCAACGTAATAAATTCTTACTTACATAATAGGTTCCTATGTGTAGATGTTAATGGTGTGAAATCTTCCAGGCCACCAGTTCAGTTAGGTGTCCTGCAATGCTCAATACTGAGTCCATTCTTGTTCTTTGTATATATCAATGATTTACCATTCTATTTAAAGGGCATCTGTGACGTTGTACTGTTTGCAGATGATACATCTCTTATTTTTAAAGTAGACAGGAATAGACAAGATTTTGACGTAAACAGTGCACTCTCAACAGTTACAGATTGGTTTATGCCAAAAAACCTAGTTCTCAGTGCCAAGAAAATGAAATGTGTAAAGTTCGCCTTATTGAGTGTTAGAAATCTGGGACCAAACATCGTCTTAGATAAAGAGGTGCTTGAAACTGTGGGCTTGGCAGTTTTTCTGGGAATAACAGTAGATGCCAAACTTCAGTGGGGACCACATATGTAGCTTGATATGCAAGCCTAGCAGGAAGGCTCAATTCAGCTGCCTACGCCATCAAAAAAGTAAGACTCATTCGCACTGACGTTGGTACAGCTCGGTTAGTCTATAACCCATATGTATAGTGTATACAGGGTTACTGGTAACTCGACGTATTCCTTGCTGGACATCATAGTAGGGTTAAAATGCAACAAATTAAGCCACCAAATGTTCTACCGAAGTTCAGTAGTTTTTGAGTTAGTAAGGGTTTTAGATTTTTTGTGAAAAATCCCAGATTAAATTATTTGAACCCAATTTGAAAATTATTCACGGGGCGGCTGTACTGAAATTGGAGTTATTATCATAGTTGACGCCGTAGCGGATCGTTTTTAATAATTAAAAGTTCAAAATGACTAAAACTTTGGTGAAGATCACTAATCAAACATTTTTTTTTTTTGTAATTTTTGCTATTACTTCATACAAAATGTTGTCTTAGCACAAAAAAATACTACACCAGGTTCACAAATTATTAGTAAAATATCCTTGTCTTATCAGCTATCCAAAAAGGTATGAAAGTTAATACAAAGTCTTGGACTGCATTATGAAAATCGTTTTTGATTTAGCACAAGAAGGTGTTTATTCGGAAAATCAAATTAAACAATTTCGTGAAAATTATTATTATTTTTAATCAATATCAATTTGTGGTCTTTAATAACATGTATTTCACACGTCTTGTTCGAAGTGCTGCCCTCGGTTTCGAATACATACTCTTATTCGCTTCCTCACTTCGGTTTTTGTGATTCTTGATGTGATTGTGGTCCTCATCTGGTCCACCGCATCTGTTATTCTCTCCCTTAGTTCTTCAATTGAATTTACGGGGGTCACATAAACTAGGTCTTTCATATGACCCCAGATGTAAAAGTCTAGCGGCGTCAGATCAGGGCTTCGTGCAGGCCACGGAATCGGCCCACCGCGCCCAATCCATCGGTTTGGATAGTTTTCATCCAGCAATTGTCGAATTGTGATGCGGAAGTGGGCTGGACATCCGTCATGTTGGTATATCATGTTTGCCCTTCTTTCTTCGGGTACATCCGTGAGCAGTGCTGCTAAATGATTTCTTAGGAAATCTTCATAAAGTTCCCCATTTAATGTTCGGGGTAAAATATGTGGGCCTATTAACTTATCGTCGATAATACCCATCCAAACATTAAGCGAGAACTTACGCTGCGATGCGGTTGGTTTCAGTTTCTTAGGGTTTCCTTCTCCCTTCGGTGCCCAGTAATGTAAATTGTGGTAATTTGTGATACCATCACGGTCAAAACATGACTCATCGGTCCACAGAATGTTTTTCAAAAAGTTTTCACTTTCGGCATCGGCATTTAGCATGAAACGACAAAATTCAAGCCGTCTCTGCAGATCTCCCTCTTCTAATGACTGCACGGGTTGGTAGTGGTATGGATGTCGGCCTGACAAGTGAACTACAGACCAGACTTTCCACTGTGACATACCAAGCTCACGCGCTACGATGCTTGTAGATATGTTGGATCCGTCAATAAAACGTTGAAGAATCAGCTCCTCGTCCTCAGCCGTGTATCTCCGAGAACGACCAGTGTCAATTTGCCTGCTTCTTTGAACACTGCCAGTTTCAGATAATCGCCGATAAGTCGATCCGAAGACACTAACGTGGGGGAGTCTGCGGTTTGGAAAGCGCAGTTGATATGATCTTCGCGCCTCAGCAGCGTTACCGTCACAAAGTCCGTAACAGTACAATATGTCAGCGTATTCTTGATTAGAATATGCAGCCATAGTCAGCACTTATGAATGCACAGCACAACACAAGAGCAAGATATGGGGCAACAGTCAGGGATATAGCCAGATAACAAAACACGAACTTGCGCAACGTAGAGTTGTAACTAACTAACGCTTACGACCAGATTTTGTGAAGTCGCACCCTGTCTCGTACCGAGGGAACAATAGTGACCAATTATAAAGCTTGCCGAGTGTTTGGAATTCAAACGCAGGTAAAAACTACGAATAATACGACCGTCTCGCAATTTTACCTGCTCCCCATAAAACTTCTATCTTTCCCTGTCACACACGCAAAAGTATTGACAATCATACCTTTTTGGATAGCTGATAAGACAAGGATATTTTACTAATAATTTGTACACCTGGTGTAGTATTTTTTTTTGTGCTAAGGCAACATTTTGTATGAAGTAATAGCAAAAATTACAAAAAAAAAATGTTTGATTAGTGATCTTCACCAAAGTTTTAGTCATTTTGAACTTTTAATTATTAAAAACGATCCGCTACGGCGTCAACTACTCGTATGATAATAACTCCAATTTCAGTACAGCCGCCCCGTGAATAATTTTCAAATTGGCTTCAAATAATTTAATCTGGTATTTTTCACAAAAAATCTAAAACCCTTACTAACTCAAAAACTACTGAACTTCGGTAGAACATTTGGTGGCTTAATTTGTTGCATTTTAACCCTACTATGATGTCCTGCAAGGAATACGTCGAGTTACCAGTAACCCTGTATATGTCTCGGTTAGTGTTTTAGTTATTTTTACCTCAAGACAATTTTTATGTTCTTTCTCAAGAATTAACTTACTGACAGGTTTTATGAGTTCATATAATTGTTTATTTTATTTGACTGTTTATGTCAATTCAGTTTGATTTATTTTTTGTTATTAAGGTAATTTACTCACTTCAATGTTTTTTAATTAGTTGATTGCAATATGTGGTTAGCTGGCGACCTCGACGATTGATCATATTATTCTTGCCTGAGCAACCGGCAGCAAGTTTGCCGTGCTCCCTTAGATGTCACTGCTTGCGGTAGCGTCTGGGGACGGGTTGCCTCCTTCCCTGAAATATGTCGAGGGGGGTAATGGCTGATCTTTGCGTTACGCTTGTGAATGGGTGCTGCTTGTAGTGACTGATCGTCTTGTTGACCACGGTTTTATTGTTGATATTAGTAATAACTTGTTTATTTATTTTACTTCTATGATCCTAGTTTATCATTTGTGACTTCAAGTGACAGCTATGTGGACGGAACCCAGCATTGAATAAATACATACATACCGCGCCACATGAATAAGAAGACCAGTATATTTTTTTTGCTATTTAGGATATGAGACAAAATAAATATATAAGAATGATAAGTATAAACGTCTTTAGCCACAAAAAGTTTAACTACAAACAATAGAACTTCTTAAATACTCAGTGATCACTTTTGAAAATTTTGGTGGCAATTATGATGCGTCACTTGAATAAGACCATTAAATAAAATACAAAAACTTCAGTTATGAATACTATTATTTTAAAAAAAAGATTAGTAATTAAGGTTTTTCCCCTTTCAGTTGAATTAAACTAAAAATCCGAGATGGCATTGAATCTTAAAGATATTTTATGTATTTAATCGGCAGTTTGCTCCAACACTTTTTTATACCCTTGTCGAGATCTTGCTTGTTGTTATATTGTTTGCCATTCTTATAAAGTTCACGTGACAGCCATCCCCACACATTTTCTATGATGTATAAGTCAGGGGAAAGCGATGGCCAGTCAACAAAATCATCATGGTCTTATTCATGTGACGCGGTGTGTATGTAAGCTGTCACGCCCTTTATGCCTGGAGGCTTTTATTTAGGTAGTAAGATTATGTTTACATTTTTAATTTTAATTTTTGAGTACGTATCATTTTTATTGTATTTGTTGGTATATTGGCGTGGCTAGCTGACATATGGCAAATAATTTAGTTTAAATTTCTGTGTCTTGTAATGTTAATTTCTTTTCATACTGTGTATAATCAAGTATTTGCTAACTGAACAGACAGCTGTGCTGCTGGGAAATTTGTTGCGCCACTTCTTTCCACCGAAAGCACTAGGATATGGTGAAGGGCGATCGTTTTGGGAGACTGCCTTTTGTAATTTTGACTTTCGAAAAGTGCTGATTCTCAGCTCAACTTAAATAAATTACTTTTGATTTTGATTTCATTTTGTATGTTCCGGATTGGCTCTCAAAACGGTGAAGAAAAAACATCGTGAGGAAACCGGCATGTCCTAGAACTAAAAAATCGTGTGACATCTACCAACCAGCACTGGGCCCGCGAGGTGGATTACGGCCCACTCCCTCTCACACAGAGGAGGCCTGCGCCCTCAGTAGTTGGTACGTTATCGGCTGATTATGATTATTGTGTCACAATAAATGACTGACAGCGACATTAAGAGGTTTCTCATCATCCTACGGAACTCCAAAGTACTCGTATCTTATTACTCGTGTATACAATTATAGTCATCTCCATCGGCGTTCTTTTATGTATGAATATCATCTTACATTCGAGGTAATGGCGCGTAAGTGATATCTTCATGTTTCTTAACGCGTCGGTGATATTATTTTCCTTTTTCAGTACAATAGAATTATTGTGTCACGATTTTCTGACTACCTGAGAGGGTGTTTTTAGGTTTTTCTTTATGTGACAGGCTTAACCCGGCAGCACTCGCTACTCGGGAAAAATACCACAGAGTATCTATGTACGATAATTATTATCTTTTCTGAGCGCTCTGGCGACACGGGACACTAGGTAACTTCAAACTAAGCGGTAACACACATGCACACAGCGAGATGACCGACGTATAAAGTGAGTATTGGTGAAAAATACGGTAGCGTCAAGAGAACAATTTTTATAGAAGTATAAAGTATTTATTTTTTATTTTTGTTACTTGTCTATGACAAGCTCCCATTTTTACAGTTCCGTATCCAAAGGGTAAAAAGGAACCCTATTACTCCCGCTCCGCTGTCCGTCCGTCTGTCCGTCCGTCCGTCCGTCCGCCCGTCTGTCACCAAGCTGTATCTCATGAACCGTGATAGTTAGACAGTTGAAATTTTCACAGATGATGTATTTCTGTTGCCGTTATAACAACAAATACTAAAAAAACAGAATAAAATAAATATTTAAGGGGGCTCCAATACAACAGACATGATTTTTTTGCCGTTTTTATAGATAATGGTACGGAACCCTTCGCTCGCGAATCCGACTCGCGCTTGGCTGGTTTTATTAAATAAACATTAAAACTTGAATTTGATATTTTATTCATTGAAAATAAACAATATTTTCTTAGGTATTGCTTTTTAAATTCTGTGGTATTTTTTAAGCAGTAGCAAGTATTTGTGTTTGTAAATATCTAGCGAGTGCTGCCAGGTTAAAAAGGAACATTAGCTATTTTTGCCTAAAAACAAAAAGATTTCCTGCCTTTGTCCTATGTTAGTTGGGGATGGCACAACACGTTGTTGTCTTCTTCCATTCTCCCCTGTCAACCGTCACGCTATCATTCATTCCCTTCTCTTTCATATCATTCCTCACACAATCCATCCGTCTTTTATTTGGCCTTCCTCCCCCTCTCCATTTATTTATTTATTTATTTATTTATTTATCCTCCTACTGGAACGCCATACAGCAATTACACCAACGGAGCAAAAAATTACTTAATGTGATGCTTCCCATCCATCCTGCGCGGTGGACATCGAACGGGCGGCGATGGAACACGCACGCTCACACAGCATCAGCTCAATAGTGCCTTTACTCCATCCAAATTGCGCACATTCTTTCCGATTTTTTTGAGACACAATTAATTTTTCAAAATAAATGCATTAAAATTATAAAAACGGAAAATTTTGATGTGTCGTCCTGATTGACAGATGTCAGATGACGATCAATCAATCAATCCATCCATCAACATTGTGTATTTCATTAACCACAGGTACTTTAAAGAAAAACTGCTTCTTTTTTCTAGTGATTGGAAGAGTTGCGGTTGAGCTTAGGGTCCCGAGTTCTATTTACAAGTCCGACATGTTTTAATAGGGAGCAGTGGTGGCCCAGTGGTAACAGCCGCGATTCACGAAACCGACCCGAACAAGCCACCCAGACGAACGAACCGGAGCGAACCGGTTCGAACCAGTTCGAACCCAAACAAGCGCTTTACTTTTTGTAAATTATTCATCACCACTGCTCTCAAAACAGTGAAGGAAAACATCGTGAGGAAACCGGAATGTCCTAGAACCAAGAAAATTGAAGACATGTGACATCTACCAACTCGCACTAGGTCTCACAGCGAAATATACGGTATCTCATCGGTTGCGCAACCAATCATATTTTTTTTGGCAGTGCGACCATGGTTGCGCCGCCACTGGTGTCCTAGTGAGATCCCTTACGATACTATCGTAAGTCGCGGCTATTACTGCTCTCCGTTCTCTCTTTGGGAAATACAAGCAAGATATTGCGTACATAATGCACCTACTATAAAGAAATGCTAACGCGATCTCATAAAATGTTCTAAAAGATCGTTCAATATGTTCAGATTTCCAAATCGTGTCTAGATCAAGAGCTCACAACCTAGCTTTTGGAGATTTACTTGTCGCAATTTTCTAAATTCAGCGGTTGAAGAAACTTAAAGTTCCTAGCCTGTTGATACTTTCAAAATAGACGCAGAATTTTAACCCTTTTACGGGTTGACTTTTGACGTCACAGCATGTAATGTGGATACGACAATTGGCTGTTTTCACTTCGTACGATAACGATAACTTCACGATATCGTCGGACTGGTAGTTTCGTACAGTTACTACTAAACACTTTCACACTGTGTCGTCGTTGTCAGCGGTATCGCCGCCAACATTGATTATCGTGCCGATATCGGTAGATGCCACAGTGCGGAGTGAAACAGATCGCGGTGGGAGTGGCATGGTCAGAGCAGACGAGACAATATAAATTCGAAAGTATCCTGGCTCATTCGGATAAAACATGTTACTTCGCACACACAGTTTATCGAAGAGAAGGTTCGATAAACTGCCCGATTAAGTTCCCTCTAAATATCGCACTTGTAGAATAGGATCAACTCAAAAGGTTCTTTTACAGTATAATTTTTTTCCGCCGCAAATATAAAAGATAAAGTATATGTAACTTGTTAACTGCTGCCATTTTGCTCATTTTGCATTTGCCTCGAATACACTATTACTTACTTTAAACTATTATTTATCACGATTCCCGTGATAAACAATAGTTTATCACTGTCTCGAATATTTTCCCGTTTTTATTTTTTAATTTTTTTTTTTGTAATGTAACTTCAAATTTATGGTTTTCAGATTTTTTTACTTTACTTGTGCTACATGATATTGCTTCTTGCCAAATTTCATGACTCTAGGTCAACGGGAAGTACCCTATAGGTTTTGATTTCCTTGCATGTGCGATAAACGGAACAAAAACTCCTGTATCTTTTCATTGCGTGGACTTAGAAATTAGATTTTTTTTCACTGCTTCAAGGGATTGCAGCCTTGAGTATTTGTTTTAATTTCAACTTGATAACTCTGTCATGAACTGCCGCGCGATTCTGTAACCATCTCACCGTGAAAACTTAGATGAATTCAGCGTGGAGTGAGCTATCATTCGCTAGGGATTAACACTATTAAGTGCTCACTTCGCTTATGATTTCACGGTGAGATTTTTACAGAATCGACCGGCTGTCCTAAGAAAAAGGGTCTTGACAGACGGACAACGAAGTGCTTATTAGGGTTCTGTTTTTCCTTATGAGGTACGGAACCCTAAACATTGCTGTTCCATACATTTTTTCTGCGTGGGTATTGCACTTTTATGTAACAGCGATTTTTATTTTTTTGATAACCTTCGAAAAATTTCTGGTCTGGAATCATGTGCTGAATTCATGGTTACAGATTGTGCTCTGTATGTAACCTACAAGCTTTATTAAATTTCTTGAAAGAGAAAATCGTAGCTTGCTCGTGGTTGGGCAGGTGCATAGGCTACGTGAGAATAGTTGGTACCACAGTATGGCACACTTTGATTCGTTCCATTTGTTTACCGAGCAGGCAGCTTCAGTAAATCGTACAAGCGTATTGTGTGTCGAACATCGTTATTTTCCTTCAATAACTTGTGTAAAGTTTTCATTGATATTTCTACATTTACTTGGTTTTAGTGTTCCGTACCAGAAGGTCCTACGGGACCCTTATTTTATTACTAAGACGTCGACCTGTCTGTTTATATGTCTGTCTGAGAACTGTATCTTCAATAACAGCTAGCCGGTTGCAGTTTTCACAGAATACGCGAAAAAACCGCAATCAACCATACCAACACATTTTTTGTTTCTTTTCTATATAACGTCAACTTTCGTCGAAATCAAGTGTGTGATACTTTCTTCGCTACAATTAACAAAATCAGATAATTTACAGACAGATAATTCACATATATGTTTCTGAAATAACTTATTTTTATTAAATACGGAACCCTTTCGGAAGTCCGACTCGCACACAACAGATTTTTTTTGTAAGTAAGTTTTCAGGGATATTTCTGCATAAATACATTTTTTTTTTACTTTGCCATCGTTACCGATAGTCGAGAAGTTGAGTGAAAATAAATACGACAGATATTTCGTTGTAAAGAATATTTAACTGGAGTTTTTGCTGGCAGAATG
This sequence comes from Eremobia ochroleuca, assembly GCA_949629135.1. Lineage (NCBI taxonomy): Eukaryota > Metazoa > Arthropoda > Insecta > Lepidoptera > Noctuidae > Eremobia > Eremobia ochroleuca. The sequence continues at coordinate 9,229,218 of OX451388.1, forward strand.
TTACGATAACTTCCTGGGATTCTACTAGCTAAGCAGGTGTACCTCCTACATTGTTCGCAGTATCTATTACCCCGGAGATATTTCTATAAAACCTTGTAAGTTGTGAGATATGTATAAAATGAACTATGTTCGATATCATGAAGAAGTTACTATGTATATATGTTATTCTTCCAATATCAAATTATATTGAGAGAAGCAAGCATGTATTATTTAAATAAACACACTTAATATTAGTTTTTTTTTGGTTGGTAATATTATTCTATCATCATATTATGCCTAGCCTTTTCCCAACTATGTTGAATTGGCTCCCAGTATATCTGGATACAGCTGAATACCAGTATTTTTTTCATGAAGCAACTGCCTATCTGAACTCTACAATTAATGGGTAATACGATATCCCTTGGTCAGTCTGGTTGTCAGACTTTCGGGCTTCTGAAGACCCGTAACAACTGCCAAAGATCTACGAATGACAGCCAGGACCAACAGCAAAACGTGCTTTCCGTGGCATGGAGGGGTCTTGATATGTAAATATCACCCATCTACGGACCAACCGTTGCAAGCGTAGCTTAACCTGATCGATCGACCCGATAATATTATTCTACAAGCACTGTGAACCATGTCTCAAAAGAGTTTCAATACTTTAGAAAATCCGTAACTATCACAGATCACCTCAAAATTGGTGTTCTCTCCCTCGAAATTCGCTTACAGACAATTTGTTACCTAATAAGCGAGTGCCTCCATGCAAGACTCCGACTGCGGAATCCTCTTACCATTGAACTAGACGTTCAGAATAGGGTTGTAACAGAACTTTTTCTCTGCTTCCACTAATGCAGAACTTCCAGAATAAATCTTACCTACGCATCCGCCTCCGCCTCTATGACGGAGTTTTAACAGAGGAGGACCCTTTAATGTTAACTAATCCTACTTAATATTATAAACGCGAAAGTTTGTGAGGATGGATGAGTGTTTGTTACTCTTTCGCGCAAAAAGTACTGAACGGATTTAGATGAAAAGTGACAGTAATATAGCATATACATCAGAATAAGACATGGAATATTTTTTATCCCGATATTCCCACGGAATCGACACTTATGCGGATGAAACCGCGGGGCGCTGCTGTAATCAAATAATAATAAAAACTTTAGTTAGTTCAGAAAACCTCGGTACAATAACAAAAAAATTGATTTTTACAAATTCCCTGGAACTTACACTGGGGTTCTCTGTGTCGTGGAGAATGTGGTAGAGATTTAGCCCTAAGTTTCAAGGTTTGCAACCATATCACCGCCTCTAGTTTCAGCATGTTGATTCTGTAAAAATCTCACCGTGAAAACTTGCGTGGAGTGACCTGTCAGTGTCATCCCACTAATCCTAGGGATTGACTAAGCAAACATTTACAAAATTAATCGAGATTTTAATAATATTTTTATGCTAATTCTCTTGATCGTTTTAAATGATTTCACAGCTAGTATTTTAGTAGTCAAAACATTACTATTTTGTGGGGTTTTAAAATAAAATAGCAAAACAGAAACTTGGTCAGAATATCAATTTTCTTTTTTTTTTTTCCTAGATTAAAACCCCACAAAATAGTAGTTAATGTTTTGACAACTAAAATACTAGCTTTGAAAATATATAAAATTATCAGTAGAATTAGCATAAACATATGATTAAAATCTCGATTGTGATTGTGAATGTTTGCTTAGTCATTCCTTGCTATCAGGTGGGATGACACTGACAGCTCACTCCACGCTCACTTCACCTAAGGTTTCACGGTGAGATTGATACAGAATCGCACTGCAGTACAAACTGAACCAAGCGATCAACTGTTTAGTGCAGTCAGTTCAATTTATGAACCAGTAAGAAATCTTCAAACGCAACAAGGTCGTAAAACTGATTTTAGAAAAATATAGTTTGCTTCATTGCTACATTATGATTAGGTAATTAAGTACTTATATATTTTTTTTTATTTTTCCACCTCCGCTTTCGCTAAGATGGTCTCCGTCACATCCCTAGCTCAGAACTATTTGGTCTTCTTTCAGGATCTCAATGTAAACGATTTCTGCAAATAACAAACACAAAGTTTGTGGGAAACGTCTATGAAGGCGCAATTAGGACTGTTATACTCGTAGTATAAAATTTTTGTGATGATTTTTTATGCGTGTGTAATGGTATCCGTGTATTGGTTAGTTGTATTCAATTTCTTATCACACTAATATTACAAAGGCGAAAGATTGTGAGTGTGTGTATGTATGTTTGTTACTTCTTCACGCTCAAACGGCTGGACCAATTTTGATGACATTTGGCACACAGATAGTTTATAACCAGGATTAACACATAAAATACTTTTATCCCGATATTTCTACGGGGTCGAGACTTATGTGGGTGAAACCGCAGGGCGCAGCTAGTCTTCTATAAAATTAAAATGAAATGCTGTTCGTTTGTAAGGCCATCACTTGAGAACGGCTGGACTGATTTGGCTATTTTACGATAAGTTTTAAAATGTTTGTAATAGTCCGAATTCGGTTCTAAGACCCTTTGTACACGGCACGGTTTCTTTACGGTACGGCGTATAAACCGCGCCGTAGAAAAAACGTGTCTGTCAACAAGCTTCCATAGTGATCCATACAACGCTGACGACCGTGCCCATACACAGCGCATGAACCGTAGTTTGTCACGGCAAGAAAAACGTGTGTGTGCCCGGAAAGAAAAATTGGATAAGTTTCCGAGAAAAAATTGCATTTTCTATGGGAATTTTGTATGAATTACTTATTGAAAATCGGAAAATACAACGTCTGTCGGATCAGCTATTAATATAATAATAGGTACCTATACCAAAATTCTTTAATGGACTTTAAAATGGATTAAATATCGTTGAGTTACAAAAGGGATTTAAGAATTCAAATAATTAATTACAGTCATTACGCTCTTTGCGAGTTGAGTCAATAGTATTATTAGTTAGCCCTTTTATTTATTAGTGTTACTTACTTATTTTATTTTAGTTTACTGAAAGATAATAAATCTTAGAAAGTTATAATGACATTGTCCTTAAACCTACATTATCTTTTAAATGTAGAAATTTTTCGTCGGTTAGCAAAAAAAAAAACTGCTGTTTCACAGAAAAGTGAAACCCACGCGGTCAAAACGTATGGAACAATATTTTTTTTTTTATATTCGACGAAACATTTCTACAGTAGGGTCAGTACAGTCTAGAATTGTGTGCTCAATTCATGGTCATAATTTGGGCACTGGTTATAAAAAAATCCAGTAATATTTTTGAATTCGTAATTTATTTTGAAAAACACAACACGAACAAGTAAATTGAGTACACAATCCGCCCCCAAAGCTGTCAGACGAAATCAAAAGTCCGACGTAGCTGAAAACCAGATGACGTCACGAGAACTTATTTCGTAAACATGCGAAACAGAAGGTTAGACGGCTCGTTTACATATGCAGCATATTTTACATAAAGCCAAATTCCCGCGCCCCGTTACTTACGGATATTTCAGCCTTTTGGCATCCCAGTCAATGTCGTAATCACGGAACGAATTCAACGGAATACATTTTTATATCGCCCATAATATTAGCGTGCAAAAATACAAAATTATGGTATCCACGTTTCAAGTTCGCAATAATAGCTACCTACTGGAGCTTCCATTTTCTGGCTTTTTTTTGAAGTGAAAACTTCTTTAGCGGCGTTGTACACTTTTTTTGTAACGGGTAAAAAATGTAAAACTCGCGTCAGGACACGTGACCCTGATCGAAAATTCGTAAGACGGATGGTGAGTAGACAGCCGGCGGCGCGGCGTAGGCGAGGAAGTATCCCCCTCTCTTTCTACGGCGCGGCGAAAATGTATGCCTGCGCCTGTTGTTTAGTTTAGGTGGGGCAGGGTGCTTGCGCGAATGTTCGTGTGTGTTTATGTTACAGAAACAAACTTAACTTAAATGAATGAATTAATTAGAATTGTAGTTAGAATGTATTGATAGACTTGAAGGTACATCTCTCGACAATAAATCTGCAATTTGGGAACTACAGATAACTGGTGGAACATATGGCACACCTCCGGTGGACGTGAAAAAATTAAAAAATTAATAAAATAATGGTTCTGGTAATAATGATGGTGAAAAAGTCGTCGAAATTATGGATGGAAGTTGATTTTTCTGAGAGATAAACTTTTTAATGTAATATAAATTGTCATGTTTATGCAAGATAGAGCAATAAATAAATATTGTATTCTACGACATAAATGATAGTACTTTTATACTGATAATTAAAGCAATTCGTGCAAAATGATTCCCTAACCATTCCAAAATATAAAAAATGCACAACGTTAATATTTAAGTTTTCACTTCTGCCGGCACTCCCGGAGTGCAACCCGTCGTTTTTTTGTTTTTGCTCAGTTCCTTTGGGTCTTATCGTGATGTTATATAGAATTGGGCTATGACATGCAGAAATAATTTTTCAAATCCGACTGGTAGTTCTGGAGACTACCCCCTACGCCCTACATACAAACAAACAAATTTTACCTCTTTTTAATGTTAGTATAGATTTATGTTTGATACTTTAGTAGAAATTATGAGTACTCCGCAGTGCGGTACGTTCGTGGTAAGGAATAATCTCAGGCATGTCACCGCATTCGTTCTTATTATGAGCTTATTGCGTTTGGTAGTTTCCTAGTACGCAATATCTAGTCACATTGGGGCCATATAAGGAGACTTCATAAATTGTACCGCGGATCCTGTTAATAAACATTTATTGGGCGAATTTCGCGTGTTAAATGGGCATTGTTTTGGCCATGTAAATGTGCTGGAGTGTATGTAGCTTGTTTTTAATAATACATAGTTGCGTGTCAAAGCTAATATTATGCAGAGAAAACATTTGATTTTTTTATCTTTGTTTGTTAGACTTTCACACTTAAACGGCTGAACGAATTATGAGAAAATTTAGCACATGGTATTTTCCAAAAAGCCATCAACTTCTCAGTAATTTATCATCATCAAAACGTTGTCGTCAACACATATACATATTTGTCAATCAGTCATTTTGTCATTTTTAAGTTCTGCGACACTACCCTCTCTAAAACTCGACATAAACATTTTCCATAAAGTTTGCTTCTCAAATCCTGTAACTCTCAGTATGGGGCAGTTTATGTGACAATATATAGCGAACTATCTAAAATCCATCTCGCATTTGCTCAAGTGCATTGCTCCACACATCTTGCTTATCTGTGAAAATATTGCTCTCTTGCGGATTCCGGGAATAACGGAGCCCGTTGGTACCCTCGTTGCAGTTACACCGATCAGATTGACTGTGGACCCGATACTGCTGAGTGATATGCTGTTTGCTTTAAATAATGGAATTGAGTTATGTTCTCGACTGTTACGTTGGCAGGGAGATATACGGGGTGTCCGAAAAGTCATGGATTATCTTTTACCTGCTGATGGGCCACATTGAGTACTACCAATAAAAAAAAAATGACCTACCAATAAAATTTTGTTTTCACCAGGGCCGATCAAAAATAAGGTAAAATTTTTTGGCGAAAATTTAAGTTTGAATCTTAATTTTAGGTATTTAAAAGATGATATCTGTAACTTTCTTGTATTCAATCGATAGTAGGATGATTCAAGATGAAAATAAAAAAAACCTGTACTCGAAAAAGTTTTCATTCGTAGAAATGGCATGGAAAAAACTGATCAAAGGTAGAGATTTTCCAAAATTTCAATGTCCAACGGCATCGCGGAAGACCCAGAAGTAGATGGCAGAATTAACTTGACGCCTATATGAAGTATTGATCCATATTGGCTCAGGATTGAGTTGAGTGGAAAAGAAAAGGGAGACCTTTTCCCTACAGTGGGACGATACTATTATACCAATAATATTATTATACCCTTCAAAAAAAAAAAAGATCATAATATTTTATTTCACATAAACCTACATGGGCACTTATGAAACGTCAGAAGCTAGGAGCACGGTTCCATTTGGCCGTGTCCTATGGAGAAGAGACAGCTACTCTTTTAAAAATAATTGGCTTTTACAGTGTTTTCAAATTACAGTAGATATGGGAGGACAGCGTAGGCCTGTCAACAAGTACCAGGAACTTAATATACTAAAAAATGGTCTACAGCCGGTCGATTCTGTAAAAATCTCACCGTGAAATCCTAAGTGAAGTGAGCTTAAAGTGAGCAGTGCTAATAGTGTTAATCCGTAATGGCAGCTCACTTCACGCTCATTTCACTCAAGTTTTCACGGTGAGATGGTTAGAGAATCACACGGCAGATCTAAAGTCTACAACGCTCTATGTTCGCTTTTCGAATAGTCCTTTGTCATGAGTCGGAAACACTAAGACATATGTAGCGAGATATGTATCCGGACACATGTTAATCAGTTGGTTAATACAGTTATCACATAGACAGTGAATGTCACTAAATTTGAATAGCATTGTTATATCAAAGGTATAGATGAGATTTACGTAAGGCTTATTTTGAAGAGTACAACCTTTCAAAAGAAAAATACGCAGGCTGATACGGGTAGTGATACTAGAATGTATCATCATTAAAACACATGATCGTCGCTGTTTCTTATCCAAATTATTAGTTGGTAGCCTCCACTCTCCGTCTGTCTGTCAGCGGGCTGTATCTCATAAACCGTAATAGGTAGACAGTTTTTACAGAGTGTGCCATTCTATTGCCGCTTTAACAACAAATAATAAAAATAAAATAAAGTTAGTAAAAATGAAAGGGGGCCTTCATACAAGAAACGTGAACCCCCCGTGTCCAACTCGGACTTGGCCGGTTTTTTTGAATGTGTACAAAAACTGCAACACAGTTTTATAATCTAAAACTGAAATTTGGCTCATTATTTTAAATATACCCTAATTATCTTAGTTTTTGGTCAAAAACCCTTCGTCATTATAAAACATTTTCTTCCATATAATATTCTCAAAACATTACTATTTCCACGTTATCTTTTACTTGAGAGACTCAAGCCTTCTCACAGCTAGACGCGCATCAAAATGAGAAATATCATTCATACAAGTAAAAGTAGTAGGTAACAACTTATCCAAGATTCACATTCATGTATGTATATTATGTGACATCGTTAACATATTTAGGAGTTACTGAGCGTAAGGCATGAAGTTTCTTGAGGCACGTTCAGATTGAACACATTTACATAATATCAAATGGATATAATCCACCGGATTTGGAGCTAAACAAATTATCCGGAATACGCTGCTTAATTAGGTTGAAGTGATTTGGTAGGTACCTGTCTTTGTTTGTTTATTGTATTATGCTATCGAAATACATAATTATCCGTTAATGTTCCCACTGCTGGGACACAGGCCTCCTCACTTCGAGAGGAAGTGGGCTGTAATCCACCACGCGGGCCCAGTGCGGGTTGGTAGATGTCACATATCTTCGAATTTTTGGTTCTAGGACATGCCGGTTTCCTCACGATGTTTTCCTTCACCGCTTTGAGAGCGCGTCTAGCTGTGAGAAGGCTTGAGTCTCTCAAGTAAAAGATAACGTGGAAATAGTAATGTTTTGAGAATATTATATGGAAGAAAATGTTTTATAATCATAAAGGGTTTTTGTTTCAAGTCTGCGGTTAGAAATTAATGCAAGACCACAAACTAAGATAATTAGGGTGCCTATATTTAAAATAATGAGCCAAATTTCAGTTTTAGATTATAAAACTGTGTTGCAGCTTTTGTACACATGTAAATCGTCTGCTTGATAAATCGCTATGAAGTTACTGACTGTATCTATTCTATTTAACCTATTTTTTTGTATTCCATTTATTTAATATAAATGTTAATTGTTGACTTATTTATATTATTATTCTTAGTACTTTTATTTTGAAATTTATTGTCTTTCGAATTAATTTGTACACCAGCCATGGTCAATCATGTTGAGCCAAAAAATACCTTGTAACACCTATAATAAGCATCATACCATGTATATTATCTACACATGTTTTTGCAAATAAATAAATCTGAGTCTGAATCTAGATACCAACCCACGACCTACAAGTCGTAAGTCGCGTCCGTTGCCACTGGGCCACAACTGCTCCTTTGAAATACTACATAGAATTTAGGTACGGAAGTACGAAACTTATTTATACTTAAAATCGTCTCATACAATCAAGAGTAACCACCAATTAATAAAATAATGTATAATATGAGGTAACAAACATTTAAAAAATCATTCAACCGAATTGACAACATCCTCCTTTATTTCAAGTCGGTTAAAAATAATGTAAAATATTTTTTACTCTTCCTCGTTGTTTTTCTTTTATAAAGTTTTAGCGACTAAGCTAAAACTTCTAAACTTTAACTACGAAGAGTACCATTAACACGAACAGAAGAAGAAGAGTCAAGACGGTGCTCTAAGAAGTTGTAATGGAAAAGTAATTTGATTCGTGGAAATTAAAATAAAGTGTTATTTTAATTTTTAATTATTTTTAATCTTCTTTTTAGCGTGTCGATGGCAAAAATAACACGAAAAAATATATATAGTTTTCTTAATTTGTTTGGCCCAAAATTCAGCAACACGGATACCGTTCGCTGACGCAGCCATTAGGTCCTCACGTATCCAGGTGACAGGGCAGTTCAACATGGGGGGTGAGAATTGTCCGCAGAGAGACGCCACATACGCACCGGCGGAGGTCTGAGCCTTCCACGAAACCCCACTTGTGGAGGTTTAGTTTAAGGTTTTCCAGGTCGGCCACGGTAACTTGTGCCTGGACGGGAGGCTCTCAGCTTCTCTGATGGACTGTGATTATAAAACTACAAGAAAAAAACATAAACCCAATAATGTTTAAATAAAATCACCTTGTATTTCTGCCTTAAATAGATTCCTTTTCGGGGTCTTACCATGTCTTTCCGGACTCGAGAATCAGCGCGATAAAATAAAATTGGAATACTTCCCAAATTACACACTTTAACACCGCCGACAGACATAAATTGGAACACCAAAGTAGAAAGCATTTCAAAAGCATAAATTTTATTTAATAATACTAGTAGATATCTATGACCTAAATCAGATTGCGTCGTGAGAATGAATTTCGTCGAGTCAGAGGGAACTCAAGCTGAATTATCGGCACCGTGCCGCTCTCGTTCCGACTCATTTGGTAGCGTTTGCACTTTACCTTCAATACGAATAGCTGTAATTTTCATTAGTAACGATGACTTTTGAGTATTTTCGCCAACTCTCAAAGATCTATTGAAATATAATCAAGTGAAAGAAATATTTCCGCAGATACTGAATGAGCCTTATAGAAGATGAAAGGAAGAAATGTGGCGCTGCTTTTATTTGTAGGAGATGAAAGGAGGTCGTTTTCTGATTTTCAGAATCAGCATTCATATGGTATGAAACTTACCTATATATTGTAAGAAAAGCAAGACTACAAATATAGCAGGTAGTGAAGTGTCCTCTTCAAGTAATACAAGTTCTATTTTATCTTGATAACTAGCGACCCGCCCCGACTTCGCACGGGTGCAATGGAGAAACACTGATAATTTTAGAGCCATTATTTCTCGTAAAAAGTATAGGATAAAAAATGGTTATTGTGGGTTATCCCTAAGAGATAGACATATACCATCGCGGATTTTTTTGTAGACCTTTTTAAGGTGTATAATACTGTAGTACATTATTTTGATCTATCGCGACGGGTTCAGCCAGCGTTTACAATGTAAGCGCAAAAAAATGTGTTTATTTACGACATCACATTAGAAACCTCTAAAATTATCAGTGTTTCTCTACTATATTATGTTATTATACATATAAACCTTCCTCTTGAATCACTTTATCTATCAAAATAAACCGCATCAAAATTCGTTGCGCAGTTTTAAAGATCTAAGCATATATAGGGACAGACAGACAGGGAAGTGACTTTGTTTTATACTATGTAGTGATGATATACAAAGACAGATATTTATCCTTCTGAGGTTCTCTCACAGAAATATCACGATCTCGTTTTATACGTTCTAAGAGATCCCCAGAGTTGCTCCAAGTCGTAGAGGGTTGTGCATGTGATTTGTATTTGTAATAGCATCCACTGTAGCAGATTATAGTGTGGGAATGCAAAAAGGCAAAGTTTTATGGCTTAGAAACAAAATTTATGGCAGACAACTTCCACAATTGCCGTATTAACGTATATTGTGATAATAAATCCGCTGTGGTGCTGATAAAATATAGCTTCTAGGATAAACGTAACGTATTATCACATCGCGCAGTTAATCTTAGTATTAACCTCATACCAGCTCTCTTATATTCCTGCGACCCACTTAAAACTTTATCCATTCCGAATAACATCCTTTTAAAACAAAACTTATGAATTACTTTTCGTGTATTTAGTTGAGAAGTCAGTGAAAGCAAAGTTTGGTAATAGTGAATTAAAATATTGTTATATAAATCATAGTTATTATACTTGTTTCTAATGTTCATGAAACAAGATGAATGAACGGAGAAAAGATGTTAAGTATTATGGAATCGTTTATTTTAGAACATTGCCATTTGGTGAATGACAAATAAAAGCTTGATTGAGTGATAAAATAACAATTATCAGCCAATCTATTTTTTATCACTCAATCAGTCTTTTAGATTGACCATGACAAGATGATGAAATCTGAAATGATTTAAAATAGCATTTTAACCAATAAATAATAATAAGGATCACATATCAATCAATAGGATTATATGAGCTTAGATTGATTGGTTGTATTGATGATTTTAACCTCTCACACGTTGAATGTACACCGTGTGTACCGATACCAATACAATTTCTACTGTGCCTGCTAATTGGCGCGGGATGGGTTATTATAATTTAGTAAATACATACTTGTTACGGTCGTGAATCATATTTTGTTCAACATACATCCTGACATTGGCCTGCAAATTCCAAAAAACGTAAGAAAATTTGAATAATGCGGACTACCCTGGCGCGTTCCTTTTAACAGAGAATAAAGGCTTTTAACTTCCAATAGTAAAATTTTAACTACCATTAGAAATGTATTCAGGACAACAAGATCTTTGTTTTCAGAAATTCTAACAAGGCAGCATTGGAATTTGAAGACTACAATAATTATAACAAAAATAATGACTACGATACCCGTTTCATTGTTCTACCGCTGCTAAAGTAAATCTAGTAAAATAATAAATTAAGAATAAGCTAAACATAAGAATCTTAAATACGAAATAATATTGGTGTTAATGTTAAAATCTCACCTCAAATTATAATGTACAGGTACTATTAGTACCGGAGGGATGCTAACAGTACCAGGATATAATAGAATAGAATAGAATACTCTTTATTATGTACACCATATAAATTACAGACATAAATAAAGAAATTTTACAAAGGGTGACACAATGGGCAGTCTTATCGTTAAGAGCGATCTTTTGAGGATTAATGAATAAAAGACTATTTACTTTTATAGAGCGTAATTATTATGGTCTTTAAATCAACAATATTTTAATATCTTTGTCCCTTGGCTTGTCAGCCAAATCTGACGTCTTCTATTCTCAATGTGTTTTGGCGTTTATCTTATAATATTATGCCACAAACAATGCAGATCATTATCTCTACAATAGGTACACAGGTACCTATAGAATATAATTTGAGACCCATAAGTGCAAAAGATTTGCTCTTTATCCTCTCAAACGTCGAATGTACACCATGTGTACAGACAACAATAAAAATTCTATTGTGTCCGTTAATTGGCGCGTGACGGGTTACATATTATTGTATACTAGCTGACCCGATAGACGTTTGCCTGTCCAAAAGTATATACATAATCCTATAGAAAAAAAGAACGTTCAGTTTTCCCGAATTAGAACATTTTCCGGAAAACTTTTTCAATTTTTTTCCATAAAAAACTAGATCAGACAATATTAAGAACAATTAAAAAAAAAGTAGCCAAATGGGTCCAGCCGTTCTCAAGTGATGTGCTTACCTATGAACAATATTTAATTTTCATTTATATAGATGGGGATAAATTGTACCCTATTCCATTATATTTAATTATCATAACTTTAATACACCTCATCAAAAAGTCTTGGAACAACCGGCGGTCCACCTCTCCCGGATAAGCTTATAAAACGTTGAATATGAAAATTTCCCTACTCTCCAAATAAAAAAGCTAAGAGTTTATAAGCGATTACGTCATAACGGTTGAAAAATGACTTTTGAAATCCGGCCACTTCAACGTCGCTCCACTCAAGATGAATTGTTAAAAATTGACGTCGAGATTAGGAATGATTTTTTATTGTTATGCCTTTAACCCCGTATTTTGTGGCTTCCAGTTACGAAGTTCGGTCAGCAATTATGCTTCGTAATCTCGTCCTCATTGTATACTTTGTAGTTTGCACTCTTGCACAACTCGCTGATCACATTGTTTAAAGATGAAGGCTTCTTCATAAAAAAAACACAAATGTTATCTGTGGTCCAGTCTTTGGCGCGCTCTCCTGTCATCTGTCAAATCATTGTACTTTTTTGTGCCGCGCGTTGACCACGTTTTCGCTTTAAAAAGTTTAGAAAAGTTTTAACGAGATGTGAAAACATAGAAGAAAGCGAGACGAAGGAATGAAGGAGCTGAAAGAACGTCTGCGAGAACTGGAAAATCGCTTGAAGAAGCGAAAGCGGAGCTGTCATCGAAATGCAAGTGGTCGGCAGTGGAAATCATGTTCCTAAAATTACATTGGATGCCGTAATACGCACAGCAGTCTCTAGAGTTTTCACGAGAGGTTAACCATGAGAACGTAACTGTGCCGTATACGTACACAAGAACGACACCACATGAGCTTTCACGAGAGGTTAGCCGATGGTATATATACGTTCAGTGTTATAAACACGTTCCTGCTGGATCCTTGGCCGTCTCTAAGAGTTTTCACGAGAGGTTAACCATGAGAACGTAACTGTGCCGTATACTCACACAAGAACGACACCACATGAGCTTTCACGAGAGGTTAGCCGATGGTATATACGTTCAGTGTTATAAACACGTTCCTGCTGGATCCTTGGCCGTCTCTAAGAGTTTTCACGAGAGGGTAACCATAAGAACATTCAACTGTGCCATGGACATATAACGGAACAACACCACATGAGCTTTCACGAGAGGTTAACCGATGGTATGTATATACATTCAGTGTTATAAACATGTTCCTGCTGGATCCTTGGCCGTCTCTAAGTTTTCACGAAAGGTTAACCATGAGAACATTCAACTGTGCCATATACTTACAATAGAACGACACCACATGAGCTTTCACGAGAGGTTAGCCGATGGTACACACGTTCAGTGTTATAAACACGTTCCTACTGGATCCCTGGCCGTCTCTAAAAGTTTTCATGAGAGTTTAACCATGAGAACAAACTGTGCCATCAACACCGCATGAGATTTCACGAGAGGGGTTAGCTAGTGGTCTATATTTTCAGTGTTAAAAACACATCCCTGCTGCATCCCTAGAGCTATCACGAGAGGTTAGCCGAGGATTTAGATCTAAGCAGTTTGGGACCTTAGTCTAATTATTCTTTACAGATATTTCAGTTGAACATGCTCCACTCGAACACATCTAAGATGCTGAGTGCATTGTGACCGAAGCCAACGCAGCGGGACTGGAAATATCCATACTCACTGCTGCTAATTATAACCTAATTCAAATGGAATTAGGTGGATGTTAGTGTACTATCTAACTTAAATATGCTATGTTAGTATTTAAATTCTACTAAATTACAGCCAGAAGGATGCTGAGAGTGAAACGGTATACATACCCCTGCCTTCAGCCTTAAGTTCAAGTATTGAAAATCTACTTGTGAAATGCTGGGGTACAGTTAGCTACTTTACCTATGGAATTGCACGGCAGTCTGGCCACATGGTGGTCAGCAATTATGATAATGGACTGAATGCAGAGACGAAGCAAAACATTTAAAATACTTCTTTTATCAGTATAATCTAGTATTGAACACACCAAAACTGAACAAGGAAGTGGCGGCAGCAGCAAATGGAAGTGCACTTGATTGGATTTATATATTTTTTATTTATCCCACTTACATTCCATTGGACCCATTTGAATGGGTCCAAATGATCAGGGGGCAGCGAATTACAGTGGCTGCTACTATTATGTTAATTGGAAAAGTCCATAACAGTCTAATAGCCTCCCAAGTGTTTGTGTGCTTAATGCAGATCAAATCGAAACATTCAAGTTACTGAGCTAAACTACTGTGTGATATTTATCATGAAAATTGCAACACACTGAGATCCTTAATCCTACCCAGCCTTAATAAACAAATGGAAGAATTGATGGATCCAACACCGATATCAGAATACCTGTTCTACTGACCAATGTCAGAACATCTATAAGCTTCAAGATAAATTCTATGCCAACAATTGTTGCCAGAACCAGGATCATCACTAGCTCAGGTACAGACTGGTAGATTGCAGTATTTCTCTGAAGTATGGTATTAGGTTCTACTAATCCAACCATACATGAGTGGATCAAGGGTTATAAATTACCTTTTACTGAGTTTCCAGCTCAAACTTCTGAATAACAACTTCAGTCAGAAAGAAAGCAATCTATCTCCATTGAATAATCTCTTACAGTTAGGTGCCATAGAAACATGTGCTCCTGTCAATAATCAATTTTATCTTGTGTAATTACATGGTACTTGGAGATACATGTTAAATCCTCTTATAGGTATGTTACTACCTAAGTTTTTTTTGCCTACAGTAATAGATTTCAGAAACACATATCAATCATCCATATGAAAATATGTCAGAAGATATTTTCAGTTTCTGCTTCAAGATATGTTATAAAAATGTACATGCCTCGTATTTGGGCTCTGCACTACACCAAATGTATTCACAAACATCACGAAGCCAGTTGTCTGTCACTTGAGGTCATCAGGGTTGCTTTCAGTCATACATCTTGACAGTTATATTCTGTGCCCTGCCGATTCATATGCAAGGTATTTAGAAAATGTATGCTACTCAAACTGTGTTAAAAAATCTAGGATTTATTATTAAAACTGAAAAGAGTGCCCAGACAGTGATGCCAGTATCTAGGATATTTGTTGGACTGAGTCCAGTTTGCCATTTCACTTCCTCAGGCAAGATAGAGTTTATCCTATACTTAGTACATAAAGAATATTACATATTATAATTATGTCTGAAAGGAGATATAAATAACAGAGTTTGTATAATTACTATGTATTCTAGTAGTTACATCTGCAGCAGCTGTAGAATATGGTTAACTTTATACCAAAATAATGGAAAGTAAAAAAGTTGTTGGTTACCACACATTTCAACAAACCACAATAGAATTAGACAATTTGACTTTGTTCTTGAAATATTCCTTGATGGTTTGATTTTTTTTTATTTTTATTCTTTGATTTATTGATGGTATGTAATGATATCAAGATTCACAAGCACTGGCCAGCTAATGATGAAGAGTTCCATACCTTACCTTGAACTATTAGCAGCATTTATGGGGCTCAAAACATTTACAAGCAAACTCAGATACTGTGAGGACTTGGAAAAGATATCACAACAGCCATAGCCCATATCAGTAAGATGGGTGGTACTTGTTTTACTCATGAAAATAGCATAACTAGACAGTTGTGGCAATGGTGTGAGAAAGGACAAATATGGTCTCATGCACCCTATATTAGTCCCAAAGAAAACACCGGGAAATCTAGAATCTAGACGTCCTAACATAGAAATTGAATGGAAGTGATGTGATATAGCCTACAATTCAATTGCTGCTATGCTGGGTCGGCCCCAGATTGACCTGTTTGCAAACAAGTGCAATACTAATCGTCAACATGTCGGCTTCCTGAGCCAAGTGCATGTTCCATAGATGTATTAACTTTCAAATGGGATCTACACCCAATGCACACACAGATTGCTGCCATATTATCAAGGACGCTTTCCTGAGGTGAAAGACTGTTCCCTTCAATTGATATAGTACTAGCTTCCTTGTCTAGTAAAACAAAGGAAAACAATTCATAAATTTACACTAAATCAGTGGATTCTCTTTGGATAAAATCAAGATAGTGACCCCTAGGCTGTCACCATAGCCATATAAATTTTACCACTAAGTATAGTCAAGGATTGTCATATAGCCCAGGAATATATTTATATTAAGACCAAAGAACTCCAAATATGAAATAGTTTGAGACCCCAGTATTACTTTGGGTTATATAATTTATTTCATAGTCAAACCCTTGGTTTAGAATTACTAACCAAACGATTAATATATATAATAGTTCTTGTAACTGCACACAGAATTCAAATCTTGTCACTTATAGATAACATTTCTTATAAATATTTACATAAAAATATCAGATATAATTAAAACTTCTGCACTGGGTAGATCTCAACTCAACTTGAAACTACCATTTTTAAAGAAAATTATAAGAAAACCTAATTATGCCACCTCTACTGTAACCAATATGCAGTGGATCGATAAAAGAAATTTTAAATAATAGTGACATACCTCTACTTCAAAGTATCTGAGTTTTGACGTCACGGTTGGCGCAGTGGTTAAGCCGTGTCGCGGGTTCGATTCCCGCACGGAACAAATATTTGTGTGACCTACAAGTAGTTCTTGTGTCTGGCTGTTTGTGTATGTGACTTTAAATGTTTGTAAAATCTCCCGCAATACAGAAATTCGTAGTGTGGGGCAAGCGTCTGGTTGGACCACAAATCCTTTGTTTGGTTTCCACAAACCTTTGCTCATTTTTATAAGAGACCTTTTCATTTGTGATTCTAATGCTTTTGCACTAGCTGTGTCCTCTATAGGGTGATTGTTCAAAGAACTTATTTACTTACATGTCAATGTTAATTATTCGATTACCTATAGGAAATTGTTGTGTTCCTTAAAGGATTATTAATGAAACTAGTTGATTCAAGACTGAAAAAGCATTTCAGAAACTAATAGTTATTAGAGAATTACAAATTAAGTTGGTAACTATTGACCTTAACGTAGGAGGATTCTTAAACAGAAATACCTACATATAGAATTAGTACCTACATAACAAACTTAGAATAACATGTTGACTTACAATGTTCAATTTCTTCAACAATGCTTATTGTTTGTTATACCAACACAACTTTATTCTTTAAACATCTACAAAGTATACAATGAGGACGAGATTACGAAGCATAATTATACAGATCGGACTAACTTACCTAGTGACGTCCGATCCTTAATTATGTGAAGTAATCTCGTCCTCATTGTATCCCAACCCTTCCCAGATAATCATCACACTTAGGTGTATTAAATTGCCTTATTAAACCCCTTCTAAAAGTTGTGTTGTGCTGTATGCACTGGGCCGGGACTATGCGATGCCCATAAAGGTCATCGTGAAGTCCCGTTCTTATGCTTTGAAAGAATGATTTGACAGATGACAGGAGAGCGCGCCAAAGACTGGACCACAGATAACATTTGTGTTTTTTTTATGAAGAAGCCTTCATCTTTAAACAATGTGATCAGCGAGTTGTGCAAGAGTGCAAACTACAAAGTATACAATGAGGACGAGATTACTTCACATAATTAAGGATCGGACGTCACTAGGTAAGTTAGTCCGATCTGTATAATTTTGTATTTATTATTCTGTAAATATCAATGGTTTAGCATGAGTTTAAAAGGGAGGATTATATAGAGAATTTGTTCGATTGTTTTGTATTGTCAGGCAAATATGCATAGAGATATGACTCGCAGCACATGCCATCATATTATGTTCGAAAAATTGGTCCGTTCAACAACGTAAATAACGTAAAGAATGTTGTTGAACTGTAAAAATGAGAACCGGTGCTACTGATAGTGTGTTACGCAATTCTTCATAGGTTATTGACGCACAGGTTGTGCTACAAACTATGTATGATTAAATAGTAAAGGCATTCCAATTAATTGGAATGAATAATAGCGCCCCCATTTTTAAATAATTCGATTCATTAACATAATATTATTGATTTTGTAAACCCTAACTTGAGTGTGTGAGAATTAGTAAGTAGAAACCTTCTCGTTAGCAAGACTAGCAAATTTCACTTGGTCAAGTCGAATGCGGACTCGATCGGTAACTATGTGCTCTTGTTTCTTATTGTTTTGCTAATAATAATTAGGGAAAGCTACTCATTCCGTTGTGTACTGGTGTTTATAGGTAGGTACTACGTTTGATAGTCGCCAGATACATCATAACCCCATATTTATTTATTTATTTATTTAAACTTTTCGCACAAAAGGTACAAAGGCGGACTTAATGCCTTAGGCATTCTCTACCAGTCAACCAAGCCCAGCCAAGCTAAGGTTTCCTTCCTGAGACTGCGGTGGCCGCCACATGGCGTCCGCAATTAACCGTCAAATGATGTCACTGAAATGTTATTTATAAAAGAAGTTGTTGTGTTTCCCTGGAGAGTATTTTAACATCATAAAGACAAACCCAGGTGCCATCATTTTTATGACGATCGTTACTGCGGCCGTTATGTAGCGGCCACCGCACTTCTCGGAAACCGTAGCTTATGCGATCGTCGCATAAATGCGCGATCGCCGCTTTCGTTTTGTTTGGCGAATCCGAACGCGTCTCTGTGCCGACAGAGGGCGCTTTCAAATCTTCGAACAAATGAGTGACAAATAATCGTTAAGATCGCGTGTTCGCAAGATGATCGCTAGAACACTAGAACACGGTCTAATGAGTGTGAGTGAAATAGGAACAGATTTGGGTCTAAGAACGATTGTAGGTACTATACACGTACGCTTTCTGCGAATCAGTCATTCAGCTCTGCTAGCTTAAAATATCTAGTCCTCGGTCTTCAAGTTCATTGGAGTGCCTTTACCAATTCCTTGAAGCTCCACAGCTAAAGGAAGTCCTTTGTACCTTACCTTGGATGACATGTATTCATTACTTAACTGTCTCTTTGGTCTTGTACAAACACAGTTAGTGAGCGTAAAATCATGGTTTCGACTCTCAGGTGTAGTGGTGGATTTTAGCCCACTCCCTCTGACAGAAAGAGTGGACTGTGTCCCAGTAGTGGGAACATGGCAGGCTCATTATGTATAGAACGGAGAAAAGTAGATGATTATCGTGAGAACTGAAATTTTAATGTAGTTTAAAAAAAAAACTTTTGCTCCCTTCAGCACCTGTCCCACTACCTTAGAAGAAACGACAAGCTATCAACGTTTTCTCGCTCAAGAAACGTACAGACGCCAGCACATCAAGTTACTACAATCTGTCAAATTTCTTTAATAGATTTTCAACTTTATCGCTGAAGCATTAGGTTCATAATTGATTGGAAAAATTAACAGTTTCGGGTAGCTTGATGTGCTGGCGTCTGTACATAAATAAAAAGATGGCTGACTGTTCACACGACCGGCGAGTACACTTTAAGAGCTATCAAAAAGTGTACGCGCTTGGCAAGCAGAACACTTGCAGAGAGACTCACGGTTGGTACAGACGCCAGCACATCAAGCTACCCGAAACTGTAAAATTTTCCCAATCAACTATGAACCTTATGTTTTAGCGATAAAGTTGAAAATCTATTAAAGAATTTTGACAGATTGTAGTAGCTTGATGGGCTGGCGTCTGCACATGCTCATACCAGCGAGTAATCGCTAGCCGCCGTCGGGCACTCGCTTCTCGTTGATCGCCGGTGGTTTCTCTACCAAATGGTCTCCACTCACTATCATTACAGTGAACATGAGAAAGAAAGAAGGAAAAAAAGAAAATAAATTTATTTGACCCAGATTAAGGCAGCCAATATTCACACAAAAACAAAAAAAAAACCTTAAAATAGTATTATGTGCCTCACGGCTGCGCCAAATAGGTCCAGTTCAGCATAAAAGCCAGACAACTTGTGCCTGTCACTTGTTTTCAACTGAACCCAAAACGAGAACGAGAACGTTTTACGTATGTAAATCAGATTTTATAGTGTGTAAATACTTAAATAAAAAAATGATAATAAGTGTAGCAAATAATAATAAAATCGATTAGATATTTGTTTAAAAATAATTATAGATAATATAGTGGTGTTTAAGGAAAGACATAAAATGATATATGATTGCACAAGAAACCAAGGACTATCGTCAAATAATTTCATCAATACCATATCACTGCTGAACCTCTCTGTTAAAACCACCCGAAGTGTATAATTAGTTTCCTATTCACTCCAATCCTATAGCAGTATCCAAAATACAAGCTAACGCATAATTATTACCCTGACCTGATATATCTTAATAGCCGCTCTACTGTTCCAGATTATTAAAGTTACGATGTACCATGTGGTATGTACTATCGCATTCTCCCAGACATTAGTGTAGCTACAAATCATCAATAGATTGGATACATTTGTCATCATTTTGCGAAGGGATGCATCTTATAATATGTATATGCTGAATAGATGTGTCCAAATTATGGCATTTATACAGCATGCATTAGAAAGTAGAAAGGTATGTTTAAGGGTGTGGTACGGTCACCTAAGTGAACAACTTTCTCTAGGAGCCAACATCGCAATAACGAAAAAATAATCAGCCGTCTCATACATTTGGATCGAGTATGGGGTATGAGGTATTCAAGTTTTGTATGGGACTGTTGATATTTTTTTCGCGATTACGATTTCGGTCCCATGGCGAAGTACGAGTCGATGGTTGTATTGACGGTTTCACGAATTATAAGTTAATTATTGGTGAAAGTCAATTAAAAAGAAGTTAGTTATTCGAGAGGACTTTTAAAATTCTTGCCCTTTGAATGAAAATCTTACGTTTAAAATAGAATTTTCATCAGAATTATAATACTATTTAATGAAATTACTTGTTAACTTTCTACTACTTTGTAATAAATAAGTACCAAAGTGTTGTAACAATGTTTCAAAGTCCATTTAAAAGCACTTTTGAATCTCCAAAGAAGAATTGAATCCAGTTGCCCCTTCCAAAAGGTAGTTTCGTGTAGAGACAAATGGGCAAGAAACCACAGCTTGTATTCTTATAGTGACGTTTTCAATTTTGTAAACTTCGAAGTGCATTTTATAATTTTCGTGAGTGTTCTCAATGTATGTCTTCTCACTTCTCCATTTAACGTTACTCTGGATCGATACGTGGCTAATGAGTCACTGAAGTAACTATTTGCCAATTTCTGCACGGTTAACGCTAGCAATTAAATGAATGGGAATTTCTGAGAATTATTTTTATCCAAACATCAGTCTTTCAATATAAAATGGCCTAATTTATTCGACATACAGAAATCAGAAATCCAGTTCAGTCAAAAAATGTCACAAAGTAAAATAAAGTATATTGAGTACTTAATGACCACTAAAACGTGGGCAAGAGAGCTATTACAAACAGTTTTTATGACTCTTGAACAAAATTGCTCATGTTGGAAGTACTTTAACGTCCATCATTGCTATCGTTAAGCAGCCTACGTTGTTTATAGCCGGGCTCCGAATAGCCTAACCTATATATGTAATTATAATATGGTCTAGGATGTGTGCTTTCAGTTTCTTCTAAGTTACAAAGTTCTTTTATAATCTGAAAATCTCATCATCGTCATCACCACAGCCGACTTCTGTAGACTTTTCACAAACTAGGGCTCCCCGCAATTATTGCTGCGACTGATTTTGCGCTGCCCGCGTTCAGCAGAGTATCATCCACCTTCACTGAGTCTTCGCCGTCGGCGTCGGTTCACATCGTAATGGGCTTCTCTTATATAAAAATCTAAACTCAATATGTTCAAAGAGTTGTAAACAGAGTTCTGTGCCAGCGGAATACATCGCTTTCGTGAAGCCAAACTGATTCTTTAATCGCTGCATCGTGTACAGCATGTTTCTATGTTTTGGTGTGCGGCATCAAAAAGTTGTTCCTTAGTGTATTTTGTGGTGTTAACGCAGTATGACCCGACGGACACCGCGCTTACTAGTTTTTTGAATCCAAGGGAAACATAAAAAATAGTATAATAAAAGTCTGAAAAAAGATATATCTTATTTAAGGATCTGATGGACATCCAATCGCTTTTAACCACTCTGCTCGACTTTTGACATATGACATATCAGCTGACTCGACAGGATGTTGCGAATTACGTCATGAAATTCAGGAATTTATCTCAATTTTCAGGATTCGAATGCATTATGAAAAATATGTTTCAGCGCTTATTTTAAATAATAAGTTTGTGGCAAATAATTATCTTTGATTACATGTTGAGGTCGGTCAAACTACGTTAGCCTACTGCGAAAGTTGTATAAAATAGGTATTAGTATACCTATCCACAAGTTAGGTAACTTCAATTCATTAAAAATATGTACAAAAACTACCTAATTTCTTGCTGAAAATAAGCAAAAGGGAAAAATAAAAAAATATTGTCATTCTCTCTGCATTCTTACTTTTACCAATTTCAAACATAAAAACATGATCAAATCTTGATAAAAATTAGCAATACTTAGTGCTTATCATTCACCCAATCTTGTTATTTAAAAACAAAAAATTGTAAAAACTGAATAATAACTCTTTGGTATATTTTTGATGTCGATTTCTGACATTCGACCTCAATTACTCAAGTCCGTATAGCTTGCAGAGTAAGCAAACTGAAGTGGCAGTGGGCTGGCCATGCCTGTCGAAGGGCCGATGGCCGGTGGACCAGACGAGTCCTGGAGTAGAGACCGCGTATCGGCAAGCGTAGTGTGGGACGCCCCCCAGCTAGATGGACGGACGACTTAAAGAAGGTGGCTGGGCTAGATTGGATGCGGTAGTCTGGGAGAGGCCTATGTCCAGCAGTGGACTGCGATAGGCTGAGTTGATTGATTGATTGACTCAAGTCCATCGAAAAAAAAAAAAGAAATCGTTTGGCATGATCGCTTCCGCACATCATTACGATAAAGAAAAAAAAAAACAATAATCTACGGTGATCTTTGACAGTCTTTACGGTCTTTGACAGTCGTTACGGGTAGTCTGAAGACCGAAAATCTGACAAACCAGTCTTACCTAGGGGTATGGTATTACCCAGTAACTGGGTTGTGGAGGTCAGATAGGCAGTCGCTCCATGTAAAATACTGGTACTCAGCTGCATCCGGTTAGACTGGAAGCCCACCCCAACATAATTGGGAAAAGGCTAGGCAGATGATGAATCTACGGTGATATTGAACACAAATTGAGTAGGTAGTGGTAATGAATAATACGTGTAATTGGACCTTTTTTTTTGAGTCGGAAATTATCAAATAACTTCTCCCGCTCCGGGCGGAGCGGGAGAGCATGTCAGACTTTTACTGACTATGACCCAGCCATGTTCCTTCAGTTGCCTGTGCCAGGAGCCACGGTAACTCATTCGAACAACCAGCGATTCTGGCAGACATCGGCCCTAGCAGACGCCGTTAGTTAGTGCTGACATCTCTTTGAGGCGTGCGTGGAACATAACGCGCCGTCAACTCGGGCCTGGTCCTTACCCGACGGAGAACTGTCCATTGCTCGCCGTCCGCAAGCCCGTGCCTACGGTGGCCGGGAATCGGCTCTCGACTCCAAAGGCCCAGGGTGCATCCTGCGGTGACTAGGGGCGTGAGGGCGCAAATATTTCCTCTCCCTCATGCGTTCCGCCTCTTCTTTAGCAAGCAAAACCTCTTCGCAGAAGGAGGTGACGGCTTCCCTTGCACTCTCGCTCCATACAATGGCCTGGACCAGGGCTGGACGCGAGAGATCGCCGCCACCGATTGCCGCCGTGAGCTCCACCGTATGCTCCACCGTGTCCTCCGTGCGATCCACACAATGTTGACACCTGGGCGTTTCCTGCCGCCTTATATGGAACAGGAACCTCCCGAAGCAACCGTATCCGGTGAGGACCTGATTCAGGCGGAAGGTGAGGACGCCGTGGCGCCTCTCTAGCCACTCCTCAAAGAGGGGACTTATCGCCGCAGTTGTGGCGTGCCCAGCACTGGGTTGCGACAGACGCACTCTCCATGTCGCCATGAGATCCCGCCGGAGCTCTGTCCGCTGTGCCGTGATTTCTCGCGGCAGCTGAGTTACCCGGCGTTTTGCCTCCTCGCGCCACTCCCATATGTGGGCGAGGACTTTTGCCTCCAGATCCCATGGCGGCAATCCGGCAAGGAGGCTCGCCGCCTCACCCGAGCATTGGGCATTTTCGTGTTGTTTATAATATTTTCAATAATATTTGTCACATTTTAAATTTTATCTGTATATATATGTGTCATATTTGTGTATTTGTGGAGTTGTGCGTGCGTGTTCACATTTTTTACTTTTCTTGGCGCAAAACTTCGACATAATAATATATCAAAAAACTTGATTACGAGTACCACTACTTATTTAACTTGAACAATAGATGAATTCGTCAAATAAATAAATCATTTATCCCTCCCCCCTTGGTGGAATTCGGATGTTCGAAATCCCCAATTTTTTAGCCTCGATCACCACTGTCAGCAAAATGGTGACTATTGCATTTACAGACTTGAATTTAATAAAGTTAAATTTAATAAACTTGCGCGCCAAATATGAAATATTTAATGGCTTTAACATATGAGTTTTTTATCCAACTCTTTGAGAGCGCGTGAGTTTGTTTTGATAAAATGATTAAAATAATTACTGTCTAAATATCCACCAATTGCGCGAGCTCAACCACTTGCTGGTCTACTTCAATCGTGCATCGGGGCGCTCTTAGACGGCGGATATTTGTGAGTGCTTTCCGCGTGATCACGTGACGTTATTGTTGGCCAACAATGGGTAATAAGCGAATGAAACGGAAAAAAGAAATCACGAACAGCTATAAAAAAATAAACAAAGAAAATGCTCTCTAAAGAAACGTGGAAGGTAAATGTTGAATTTTATTTCTTAGATTTTATTTTGATTTATTTAGTAGCGAAAGAAATTGACAGAATGGAGGGAATCAGATGGTTCTACGAAATGTGGTACACAGGTGAAATATTTCAGTAGGTCAACAACCAGTGTAATATAATGTAGGTAGTATAATTATAATATTTTATTTTGATTGATATCAAATTATCACATACGCTAAATACAGTATGCAAGTATGACATAATTATGTGGATTTATTTGTTATTTTACAGATATTCGTCAAAACCGTAGAATTTTGAACATCGTACAGAGCGTCCGTCAACAAGCTCTTTCACTCCGTTGACCTCAGTTGATATGAACATAGAACATCCAAGGTAGGTTTGCGATATATTTTATGCTTTAGTGATAATAAAAATAGTGTTTATGCCGAATTCAATACTTCAAGTAGGAATATTGGCAATATTGCCATTTTGTTTTAGTAAAATTGCTAGCAATTTTTCCGTCAGCGTATGCTATTATGGATTTCAGTCTATCTGTACTACCTCTAAATTTAATCCAATTTGACTGAAACCCAGAATCTCATGCACATAAAACAGTTTTAATGTCAATATTGGTGGTACCGTTGGAACCCTTTGAGTAAGGAATCCTAAAAAGTTGGCTGGTTGGTTGCTGGGAATATTTCCGGCACTAGCAATATGGCTACCGGCACGTCGTTAGGTACAGATAACTTAATTTTGCTCTATTTTCAGCCAACTGAAAGATGTACACAATGGGTTTACGGGTGTTAGTGAGCACGCAACTACCAACATCATTTATTTTTTGTATTACCCATAGAGAACATCTTTAAACTTTTTTCAAATGATTACTGCATGAATTCAGTTCATTCAGTTTTGTTTCAGAAATGCTGCTTTTGACTTAAGGCGATATCAAAATAAATTGGGTGTTTTTCGAATCCATTTATTTCACTATTACAGCATGTTTGGATTTGATTTTTAGTTATATGTTTATTGACTATTTGATTAAGACTCTGACTGAAGGAAAACCCAATTGCTTCCAATTTCCTCGATAGAATTTAATTCCGAAAAGACGTCTACTTTTTTATATTTTCTTCTGTAATTCTAAAATCCTAATTCATTTCATTGCAAAATTGCATTCAAAATATGCGTAATAGGTAATTGAAAACTCTGGCTGAACAAATTTTTGATACAAAGCTTAATTTATTTTTAAACAATTTTTAGTTGGTTTGGCGCTTACGTTGTTTTATTTTGGTTCCAGCGCATTGTTGCGATCTCTTTTTTCGCATGTGGAAGTAATTGACTCTGTCACTTTCTTATGCCCGCCCAGATCGCCTGCGGGCTTTGTCAGTAACGGACCTGTGTCGTTCCTCCCGCAATCGTTATTATATTTTTTATCTCGAATATGTAATTAATAAAAATAGGGGCAAGGATACAAACATAGAAAATATCGGGTTGGTGCAAAAGTTATGACAAAAACAATTCAACATCTTTTATTTCATAATGTTTTTCCATAAAGTTCTAAATTACGCAATAGTATTGTACTCGTAGAATGTTATGTTAAGCCGGATCCACACGCTTGCCAAACCTCAACAAGCCGTCACAAATATAAGGTTGATAAAAAAGTTTTGTCGCAATAATTTCAGTAGAATTAATTTATTCATATACCTTATACACAAAATTTCTAATCAGCAATATATTCGCCGTCTAATTCTATGACACTGGACCATCTAGCAGGCAAGTCGTTTATTCCTTTTGCCCAAAACTACGGCGGCTGTGACTCGAAGAATATGAACACATCCTTCTTGAGACCGTCGACGTTTTTGAAAGTTTTGTTTCTCAAAGATGCCTTTAAATGTTTCAACAAATGGTAATCAGATGGCGCTATGTCGGGCGAGTATGGTGGATGAGGAACGGTATTCCAGTGAAGTTCGGTGATTGTTTTGTAGGTTGCCTTTGCGACATGGGGTCTCGCGTTGTCGTGGAGAAGGTGGACAGTTGCGCGTCTTGGCAGTTTTTTCTCTTATAGCTTTTGCTAATTGCTGGAGATTCTCAATGTATTGTGTAGAGGAGATCGTGTGCCTGCAGGGAGAAAATTGTGAAACAGCATTCCCTTTGCGTCCCAGAAACAGCACAACAAAATGTTTTGTGGGTGAGGAATAATCGGATGCTGTGGCGGTTTTTCTCCGACTGGAAGCCAATAGCCTAGACGCTTTCTGTTATCATACAAGATCCAGCTTTCATCCCCCGTCACAAGATCCTCTAAAAACTCCTTGCGATGATGACGAAGTAGTAGAGACTGACAGATGGTCACGCAGCAGTTCTTATTATCGTCGGTGAGACAGTGTGGTATCCATTGAGTTAGAACTGTCCTGTATCCCAAGTTGAGTAAGTGATTTACTATTGATGCTTGGGTGCAGCCAAGTTCTCTGGCTAGCTCGTGCGCACTTGCTTCCGGATTTGCTTTGATGCAGCAGAGTAATGCGTCGTCGTCGATGCTCAAGGGTCGTCCGGAACGTTCCTTATCTTCAAAACTTGTGTCTCCAGATTTAAAACGATTGAACCAACGCTGGACTGTTAGATGAGAAACTACGTCCTCCCCGAATGCATCCTGTATATTTTTAGCAGTTGTGCTTGCGTTCGTGCCGCGCCGCCACACATAAAACATGATCGCCCGAAGTTGCACCTGCGAGATCGAAGCCAATTCTGTCCATTAGAACGCAAGCTCGCTCTTTTATACCCTGTCACGCGGAAGAGTAGAAAACATTCTAGAATATCCTTTACATAGCTCGATGTCACATTGTGTCAATACTTAAAAAAACAACGTTGAAATTTTTGCAACAAAACTTTTTTATCAACCTTATACAAACGTGTGGATAGGTGTGGATCCGGCTTCAATGTATTCAAGCGGGGGCGCTCCCCGCGTCTTCGGTTAAGCCACACCCCTCGAGCGATGATTTATTTTTTACATATCACCTTAAATGAACCATTTGTGGTGGAAACGAGGTGTGATGATTTTCAACCGGTTCCTCTTGAACCGGTTCATCATCACCACCATCCCACCACGCCGCCAATCGCCACCTCGTTGAAGGATAATTGATGTCAATTACCTACTTACCCAGCTTCAAGAAAAAAAACTCATCACAATGGATTTATTTCACTGTAAAGTGTGAGTGTCTTATGCAATTACGATGGGTGCTGCATGATGTAAGGTTCCCTTTTGCAGACAACCTTTACAGTACCAAAAGGTTTCGTTCTTATAAAGCTAAGAAACCTGCTAATATCCTTAGCCTTATAAATGTATTTTATATAAAGAAACAGTACATTAAGCCGTAATAATGTGCTATAAGTGTTTTCTGCGGTGTGTGACTACTTAGCGGCCACTTAGTCCGGTAATCCGGATTAGTTTCCTAAAGACATCGTGCTCAAAGTATTAGATAACGTTACCAGTATACACGTGCTTATACGAGTATATGTATATGTAAATAAATATACAGAGTGGCAACAGTTTGCGCCTCGATGGGGTTGCCATGGATTCAGTACATACTCTGCCTAGCCTTTTCCCAACTATGTTGGGGTCGGCTTCCAGTCTTACCGGATGCAGCTGAATACCAGAAATTTACATGAAGCGACTGCCTATCTGACCTTCACAACCCAATTACTGGGTAATACGATACCCCTTGGTAAGACAGGTTATCAGACTTTCGGGCTTCTGACTACCCATAACGGCTGTCAAAGATCCAAGAACGATAGGCGGCACCAACGGCTTATGTGCTTTTCCATAGATTCAGTACATGATTCTGAAACAACTTGCGTTGAATTTTTTTGTCCGTTATAAAAATAAAAAGGTTTAATACGTTTTGACCGCTTTGGCACTTTACTATAAAACAGCAGTTTTTTTTTTTTTTTTTGATAATATATTAAAAATTTCTACGCGGATCTTGACTCGTGCTGAATTCATGGTTACAGTCGTTCATGTTCGTCGATTCATGGTGCGCGTCGATGTTCCTACCACCTTGTATGTATGATAATATAATACTAGTTTTTTTTTTTAAACATGTTGATTCGTTTGAACACGTTTACCTCAACTTTTTCTTTGTGGCACACCAAAAAATGAATAATAACTAAAAAAAAAACTATGGCTTTCATTTTATTAGAAAATACAGTGTCCAATATGACATGCTATGTTGAACTCATTTATTTTTATTCATACTGCCGTATTAGGCTATAGTAATAGCTTTCTTTCTCTAAGATGTCAACGTAGTCGTGGAGCTAGTCTGATAAATTCACTTGTGTGATCTCCAATGGAACAAAGTCTTTTAAGCTATGAACGTGGAACTAATATTCATAATAAAGCCGTTATCACACTCCAAAAGTAAACGAATACTACCTACACGTGATATAATATAGAAATAATAGGAAAGCCATTTTCACACGTAACAAGATCCTCCTTACAATACGTTATGATTTTGACAGCTTCTGTCAAAGTTGGATCTGATAAATCATATCGGAAAATATACACAGTGAATAAATGTGTTGAGGCCAGGGTAATGATGATCGATTGTGGGGTAACTTTGAACGTGATTTGTTGGAAAATAATTGGCGAAATAAGACGCGGTTAATGAGACGGATCGTTAGAACGGAAACGTTGGCAGTTTACGATGAAAATTCGAACATCTTTTGTTCTGTGTTTTTATTTGCGGTATTTATTATTTGAAGAATGTCGAACTTTGCCGCTATTAAACATTTTCTTTACTTTTCTTGTTCCTTTGTAGATTTATGGTCTGCTTTACTATTTTGAAATAAGCTCAGGTTTGTCACACTAGTGATTGCACAGGGCTTCGCTTGCGTGGAAGTCGGAACACATCCCACGGGAACGTACTACCGGGATTAAAAGTATCGTTTGAGTTAATCCAGGTTTATTCATACGTTTTTGCGCCAATCCGGAACATCAGGACAAACAGACAAAAATTTTTCATTACAATTTTTATTTTTAATTTATTCATTCACTTCGGACTACAATATAGTCCATTTTGTTAGTAAAACATCTCATACCTAGTGTTAGTAGTATACAAACAAGGAGAAGAATAGTAGGTGACTGAGGCAGGATGTGCAGAGAACGATAACCTAAATTTGCCAGCACATCAAGCTACTACAATCTGTCAAATTTCTTTAATATATTTTCAACTTTGTCGCCAAAGCATAAGGTTAAAAGTTGATTGGGAAAATTTGACAGTTTCGGGTAGCTTGATGTGCTGGCGTCTGTACACATATTTGTCAGTTGGTCTGACAATAATATCAGACAAATTCCGAAAAATTTGGATTTTTAATTCATCTAGTAGAAAGAGCGCATACATAATTTCCTCCACTGAAAGTTAAATTGGAACATGTAAGTCAGTACTAACTTCAAAACGCAGTCTTGTTTTAAATAGAGTTCTTCTGTACAAAGAGGAAACATTATGAATGTAAAGCGAATTCTTTAAAATATTTTTTTAGTTGAACTGCGGGGCAAAGTTACGCAATTTCAGCTTTAGATAAGGTTGTATTCGTTAAGGCATCTCTTAGACTAAAGAAACTTCACGTGTTGCACTGCTGACATTTTAAAGTACACAGCATATCATCACGCCTGCATTCTCCTAAGGGTTAGGTGAGTAGAATAATATAGTGAATCCATGCTTTGCTGGATATTTTTAAGTTCCATGCAACAGTGGCGAGCATATTTCCACTGAATCGGCACAAATCCAGGTTGCGGGATGTGCCATGTGGGACGCTCCCCAGCTAAATGGACAGACGACTTCAAAAAGGTGGCTGGGACAGACTAAGGCGGAGGACAGGTTGTTGTGGCGCAGCATGGGAGAGGCCTATGTCCAGCAGTGGACTGCGATAGGCTGAGTTGATTGATTGATTGGACTGCACCTGGAAATTAAACCTAAGTCTCCACGCTGAGCGATCCCGTTTGCGAATACGATACCAATGCGGCAGTCGATGCTAAAGTACCGATAGATAGTTTACAAAAACAACGTCTATCGAATTAACCAAGATATTGCATATATTATAGGTGGGTAGTACTTTATATACAACGTGTAACGTTAAATGCGCAAAACCTTAAAATAGTTTGATCAGAATAACGAGCAGAATTAATTGAACCACTTTTTAATACAGGTCACATTTTTCAAAAAATCTTCATTAAACACTTTGCCGTGTCTATTATATTATTATAAGTCAAGCAAGCCAATGTCAGCGCCGCGCAGCGGCCCGGTGATGACTCCTCCCTCGGTAAAGCGTCGTCGCAGACGCAAGAAACGATCAGAATGGCCAGTAAAACTAAAACAGCACCTAAAACCTTTACAATTTTTTTAATGACCTATTTTCTCTTTGAAATACGTCAATTGAATTGAAAATCAGTTGGGGTGTCTGAGGTTTTGCGCATTTAAGGTTACACGTTGTATAATAGTAGCGTAATAATAATGCATAATCAGCCTATACAGTTCCCACTGCTGGGATACAGGCCTCCTCTTTGTGAGAGGGAGTGGGCCGTAATCCATCAACACGCGGGCCCAGTGCGGGTTGGTAGATCTCATTTGTCTCCGAATTTTCGGTTCTAGGACATGCCGGCTTCCGCATGATGTTTTCCTTCACTATTTTAAGAACAGCGCTGACAAAATTAAATAAACTAAAAAATAAAATAAAGTCGTATCTGCCTGGGTTCAAACTCACGACCTACAACTCGTAAATCGGGGCCGATACCACTGTGATACTACTGCTCTCTAGTTTTATTTTCACTGCATCGGCACAAATCTAGGCTGAGGTCTGCAAGTGACAGATTACCTAATGGATAAACCCAAACAGTTTTCTAGACCTGGAGATCAAACCTAGGTTTTCATGCTCAGTTATCGCGCTTGTGACTAATAGACCAAAGCGACAGTCGATACTAAAGTACCTGTAGTTTAGAAAGGCGATCAAATTTGCCAAGATTTTGTATTTAGGTAGAACCTTACGTAGTTATCAGAACACTAATCATAGAAAAATCGGTATTTCAAACACGTATCTCGATGCTAACGCTGATGCACCTAAAAGGAATAAAAATATGCACCCACCGATTTTCTCCACATAACAGAAATATGAATTTATATTTCACGATTTCTGATATTCTCCATAATTTTAGTGGAGAACGAGAATATTCACCACACAAATCCCTTGGCGCATTCTAAGTAGAGCTGAGTTTAGTAAACATTATTTGTAATTGGATTTCATGGTTCCGTTTTATTTATATGCAAGTGAGATTCATTGTTTCCATTTATATAAATATGTGATGTAATATAAAATGGAGGAGGATATGAATAAATAGTATGAAGTCTTGCATATTTTATTATTTACTAGCTGTGTCCGCTATTTCCTTTGCGTTGATGTCGGAAAAAATTATGTGCCTCTTCACTAATTATTTTGTCTAAGTTACTTCTTATAACAGCAGCTATCTGCCAATAAATCCCCTCAAAATCGGTTCAGCGGTTTTGGAGATTAGCCGGAACAAACTGACAGAGAGACAGACAGACAAAATTAAAAAAAAAAAAATGTTTTTCTTGTCATAAGTACCCTTTATACCGTCATAATATGCATTTAGTAAAAAAAAATATGTTGCTTTTACAAACAGACAATTCGATTCAATCAATTTTATTTATTTGTAGTACTCGTATAGATAGAAAATTTATACATAATTTTTTTTTTTAATTGTGTGCACAAGTAATACTAACCGTACAAAGGCGGACCTAAGCACTGTCTAAAAGTCTACCCCAGTGTGAAGCAGAAACAAAACATAATAGGGGTTTTGATAATGTGGTGTGGTTGTAGTTTATATTTTAAGTTTAACATAAGACATTTCTGATTACTATAATATTGGTGAATTAGTAATAAATGGGACGTTGCGCGAAACACACGTGTATCATTTGACTTCTCCGAAACCCCCACACTTCAATAGTGCCTTTGAACAATGGTTTTCGAAGAAATAATGTAATAATAATGATTTGTAAATAATAATAATGATTATTTTAGTACAGAAAAAAATCACGAAAGAAAAATAGGAGATAATTAATTTTCTCATATATTTTCTATAGAACGGCTTTTTTGATGCAGCATATCTCGAGAACATATTGACTGATTTCGATAGTTTTTTTTTTTTTAATTTAGCCTAATAATTTAACACAGCATTTATTGATTCTGTGACGGTATGAAGTTTGCTGGGTCAGCATATAATAAATATCACTCATTATACTTTTATACCAAAATCATAGCCTTGCCGTTCTACTACGACCTAGCGTAGCGTCTTCAATAAGAAATCAATCGTAACGCAAAAATCAACCTGTCCTGCGTTTTCCCAACTATTTTGGAGTCGGCTTCCAGCCTAACCAAATGCAGCCGGATGCCAGTAGTTATTTTACATTGAGCAACTGCCTCTCTGACCTGCACAACCCAGTTAATGGGTAACAAGATACCACTTGGCAAGATTGTCAGACTTTCGAGATTCTATCTACTCGTAACTACTTTCAAAGGTCTGCGAATGACAACTAGGGCCTACTGTTTAACTTTTTCTCTAAGGCATGGAGTAGTCTCGGTATGTTATGGGCGGTCACCCATCCATGGGTCAACCTGGGCCAGCGTTGCTTATCCTTGAATATCAACCACGAGCCCCCTCAAAGGCAACTAGGATATATCTTTTTTCATATAAATTCAAAGGATTGTTATAAAAGTAAACAAAAACAGCGTCACTATAAAAAAAATCACAGAACGCTATGAAACAGTGCTGAAGCGTCACGTTATCCGATTTCCAAAGACCGAAGAAAAGCAAGTGAAATATAAAACAAAATGGAATATCGTGCACAATATAGCTCTTAATCTAAGTAAAACGCTATCTTTAAAGAATAGAACGTTATCTAGAAGATGATATTTGGAAAGATCCTTTTGAAACAGTAGTCACAAGAATCTCGAACAATTTTCTGGTTTTAGAGAGGAAATGCAATTACTGCTGTTGTATAACAAGACGTGGTTCTTTATATGCTAAGTATCGCTTTAAGAATGTCGCATTCAGTGCGAAGGAATAAGGAGGGTTTTATTGGCACTTGGAAAGTGCAAAGTGTTGTCGTACATTGCATTTACGATTATGACTTATGTTTACGAGTTTTAGAACATAATTTTTTTTTAAATTATAAAATGTGCGTACCTACTGTTGTTTGTTGGGAGTTGGGAGTGGCGTAATGTTTTTATCGCAAAAAAATATTTATTTATTTAATACTTCAAGCACATAAATGTACAGAGGGGGACTTAATGCCATAGGCATTTTCTACCAGTCAACCTTTGGGTGATGCAGAGACAAACAGTGGTAGGTGCAATCATGAAAATTTAGGAATCAATATTTTAAATATTAATATAATACATAGGTATACATAATTACATATTAATATAAGCACAAATAAATATACATAAATACATGAATATACTAAAAAGAAATAAGACAAACAATGAGAAAATATTAGCGTTGTGATGATACTGCCAGCTTCTTGCGAATGTGCTCGCGAACCTTAACTTTAAAGGATAATCGGTTGGTTGCCATCCTGATTTCCTGGGGGAGCACATTCCACAGAGAGATAGACTGAACGAAGAAGGAAGAGTGAATGAAGTCTGCCATCAACCGGGTACAAATCCAGACTGCTACTGAAAGATACCCGA
Source organism: Eremobia ochroleuca (assembly GCA_949629135.1). NCBI lineage: Eukaryota > Metazoa > Arthropoda > Insecta > Lepidoptera > Noctuidae > Eremobia > Eremobia ochroleuca. The sequence goes on from OX451388.1 coordinate 9,263,720, forward strand.
TGGTAAAACCATATAACATTTTGCCCGACCTGGGTATCGAACCTAAGACCTCATAATTAGCAGTAGCGCTTGCGACCACTGGACCATCGAGGCAGTAGTGTTTGTAGTATGTTTTAATTTCAGTCAAATTAACATGGATCTCATCTTTCGTTGATATTAATGGCCAAAAAGATATCGCTACAATCACCAAGCTTGGTTATCAGTTGTGACCTTCATCCAGTCAGTTTGACGTTAGACCCCAAATTCTAATTAAAATAAGCAAATCAAGGCAATCGTGTGTATTAATGGTTTGAGTGTGAGATTAAAATATTAGCAAAACATGATCAATGTGAGTCATAAGTGAAATCATCATTAGTCTAAACAATAGTAATATTAGTACAACAAGAAAACGTCAGAACTCAAACTTAAGAAGTTTGTTCAAACAAACCATCTTCATGCACTTTTATATTGTCAATGGGTCGGTCAGTCAGAAAGATGTAGCTAGCTGCCTATTCCAATAGGTACCTATGGAGAATAACGGACAAGAAACCCCACATATTGGTCACATAATTCATGTGAGAACGATGTGGAAAGATGTGCAATGATGTTAAAAGTGTCCGTAATAAAAAAGATAATGACAAAAAAAAAAAAACGATTCAGAAATTAATGTTTATTATAACAATAATTATGAGCTAGAGATCTATAAACGTTACCTAACACTTGTTTTTACTTAGACATGTTCCCCCTATCTTGCACTTGTAGTTTGACATTTTGCGACAGTGACAGGTATAACGCTTAGCCAAATACGTTCTAAGTAACGATAATAGATCTCCGCCAACTAATTCGCAAGTTCCATTAGATTACTCAAATGGTGAGTCCTAATATAGATAGCTCAAACCAGCTGAATCATTCATTTGTATCTGAGGCGAGATCGTTCAATGGCAGTGCTTTCAATGGATCTTGCAAAAGCATTTTCATCAATCGTCTAAAAATAGAATATAATTGGGTAAGTGTATAATGGATAGACAACAATTGATATGAATTTGGAAATCTGAAGGCCAATTTCCGTAATTATCACATTGATGCAAAGGAGCTGATAAAAAAACTTATCTTTTTTTTTAAGAATTTTATTTCTTTCGAAATTAGTCAACTATATAGTCACTATCTAAGTCTAAAACAGTACTCCAACGATATGGCACGTCGCTAAACCCTTTTTTCCAGAACTGCGAATCCTGTGAGTTAAAAAATGTAACGACGTCCGATTTCAGTTGTTCGAAATTTTGGAATTGATTCACACTTACAAAAGATTTCAGATCGCGAAATATGTGATAATCGGTAGACGGTAAATCAGGCGAATATGGTGGGTGAGCCACGATATTCCATCCCAGTTCTTCAAAAGAGTTGAAAATTTTTTTGTCATACTTTTGCAGCAGCCCGATAAAAACGTTCAAATTGTCTCAATCTCATCTCAGCGACAATCATTGTCAAAAACTTGTCAAAAATCTAGAGAAATTAGAGGTATTTTTGACAGATTGAGACTGAGATCAGAGTGTGAACGTTCTTAAAATTACGAGAATCACCCCTCTGAGGATTTAGATTGATACATGGTATACGAATGACTCGAGACTTCATCGCCCGATGAGATAAAAAAAATAGAGCTTGGTTTCAGTCCAAAATCCTTCGGATAATGCCAAAACATATACTTGATTTGAATTCTTAATGCTTTAAATGAAAATAATATACGGATGAACCACCATATAAGTCACTACATAGTATAAAACAAAGTCGCTTCCCGCTGTCTGTCCCTATGTATGCTTAAATCTTTAAAACTACGCAACGGATTTTGATGCGGTTTTTTTTAATAGATAGAGTAATTCAAGAGGAAGGTTTATATGTATAATACATGTATAATATAGTAGAAAAACACTGATCATTTTAGAGGTTTCTAATGGGATGTCGTAAAAAACACATTTTTTTGCGCTTACATTGCAAACGCTGGCTTAACCCTACGAGATATATCAAAATAATGTACTACAGTATTGTAAACTTTAAAAAGGTCTACAAAAAAGTCCGCGATGGCATATGTCTATCTATTACGGATAACCCACAACAACCATTTTTATCCTATACTTTTTAAGAGAAATAATGGCTCTAAAATTATCAGTGTTTCTCTACTATATTATGCATGTATTATATGCATATAAACCTTCCTCTTGAATCACTCTATCTATTAAACAAAACCGCATCAAAATCCGTTGCTTATTTTTAAGTTCTAAGCATACATAGAGACAGACAGACAGCGGGAAGCGACTTTGTTTTATACTATGTAGTGATAGTGATCAGCATTGCACCCGTGCGAAGCCGGGGCGAGTCGCTAGTCTATAAATAAAAATAAAATAAATAAATGTTTTATTCAGTATTAAAATTGGTAAAATGATTACCTAGCTTTAGATTTTTTTTTATTGTTTTTAGCTATATACAACGTATAAAACAAAATCGCTTTTCGTATCTGACCTTTAACCCTTCGAATCCACGCGAACATAACACGCGTAACGTGGATCCACGCGAGCCACAATGGCTCTTTAATTGTTTCTGTAATTACGGCATTCAACCGGTTAATTTTAAACTATTCCACTGCACGTCATCATTTAGAAATCAGTTTGACATGTTTGATTGCACCCGTGGGAAGCATGATGGGCGGGTCTTTAGTACACGTATGTACCTAATAATGATAATTTATTGCTAGTTAAGAAACCTTTTTTCTACTGCTATCGCATCTACCAGCTTTTTACTAATTTTAATATCCTTTCTGTTGCTTTATCTTGTGTGTCCAAGTTTTTCGTCACCTTCGTTTTTACCTTTGTTTTTACTGGCTTAAATAAATCTCAAACAACAAAATTATCACAAAGTTATCGACGTGATTCCCTGCACTTTGTCAGTGGCTGACATTAATGCATTAATAATTTCCAACAGGAGCCCCTCTTTGTCCCGGTCCATTAGAGAGACGTCTTTCTGCCGTTACGCTGAGATGAATGACCCACCGCTCAAAGTATAATGCACTGTTAATTTTGAGAGCCTCGGCCCTGAGTGCTGGTCATATCTGTCGGTATTGTACTTTAAGACCTCTTCAGTTTTAGGAAAAAAAAATGATAATATTGGTCAAAAGTATTCTGTTTTTAATTATTATTTATTCTGTGTGGTTTTTGGTAAATAATTGGTGGTTTTTTGTCACTAGTCGCAGTTTTCACACATCCACTCATCAGTATTAATAAAAAAAAAAAAAAAGCAAAGGGTGTCATTCAAAATTTCGTTGGTTTTCCAAGCAAGGTCTGTCTGCTAAATAATCTTAAACTCAAAAGCAAAAACGGTTAATCTCAATTTTTCATTTTTTATTAACCCACTCTGTCCCACTGCTGAGTAATGTCTAGAGCCACTTCGATCCAACCCTCATAATAATTGTGCAAAATAAAAGTAGTTCCAATAGTCTATACAATAATCAATCCTTCATTGTAGCACAAAAACTATTCATTAAATTGGCTGGAATGGATCAACAACGACGATACACTAACAACGTACAAAGGAGATTCCTGTCTAAGTGTCAAAACTAGTCAGAACTAACCACAAACGTTTGCTTTCACAAAACCGCATCGGAACGCTCCTCTAGCTAACATAGCGGCTTTACTTCTGCCTCACCAAACCCTAACCAAGGCTCGTTTACACATACCCGTATCCTGTATTTACGCACAAGCTTACACTTAGACAAGATACTAAAGCGTTTTTTTCTTAGAATGTTCATATACAGGGTGGCACGGACATCGACACGCAAACTGTAACCATAAATGAATGTGCTGAACATTCCAGACCCCTAAAAAAAAATATTGTTCCATACATTTTAACCGTGTAGGTTTTTTTTTGCATAGCTTTTCTATAAAATAGCAGATTTTTTTTTGATAACCGACCGAAAATTTCAGCGCCCCATGCGTTTCAGAATCATGTACAGACGCCAGCACATCATGCTACCCGAAACTGTCAAATTTTTGCACTCAACATTGAACCTCATGCTTTAGGGATAAAGTTGAAAATCAATTAAGCAATTAAATTTGACAGATTGTAGTAGCTTGATGTGCTGGCGTCTGTACAGATTGAATCCATGGTTACAGCTTGCACGTCAATGTTCCTGCCAGCCTGTATATTTTATGCTGTTATGAACATAGTATTATCGAAATAATAATAATAATATTCCACAACTTTCACACAACGCCATCTAGTCCCAAACTAAGCAGAGCTTGTGCTATGAGTACTAGACAACTGATATACATATATTTCTAAATACATACATATTATAGATAAATTACACCCAGACAAAGAAAAAATAATAGAAGAATAAAGAAATCATACTGTTATGAATGATGTAGTTCTTTATAAATTTGCAATTTTCTTTTTCACGAGCCAGTCTCTTTTGAATTTTACGTAACCATAAGATTTTTATGCTTGTTACGTCTGTACCTACTTATGATGTAGTTTACTACAAAAATATGTGGTCCAAAATTACTGACTGTTTATGACTTGAAATGCAATCACCGATTAAATGTGTAGTCTTTATAACTTTGGTAATTCAATACTTATATGAACTCATTAGTCATTACTTACCAATTACACACACAGTTCGAGTCACTAGCTTGAAAATAATTAATTAATCGATATTCAACTCGGCGACGTGTAAACGGGGCTTCACTGGTCTTCAGTTCACATTGTTTTTGTTGATGTCGGATGTGTAAGTACGACAGGACGGCGTGTTGACAGGAAACTGACGTCAGTTTAGCACGCGTAAGTCTTGCTTGACACACCTATGTAATGTGCTAAGCAGTTAAACAGGACAGCATGTGGGCCCCTTCCTCTGCTCAATTTACTGGTGTTTGAGTGATTTATTTCAGCGTATTTGTTTAAGGGTTTTTTGTCAATATCAGTTACAGCTTTTTCATTATTTTCTCCTCAGTCTTAATAACTTGACTCCGAGTTTATAAACTCTTCATTTATTCATTTAACCCGGCTAAACTCGCAAGTGGACCTAACAGTAGCAATAGCTACCATTTTGACAGCTCAACATTCATTTGCGTTATAGTGGGTCCACACGATACAGACTTTCATACAGACTACAGACTTTCATACAGACTTCTATAGAATTTTGTCTGTGCAACTAAGCAGTACAGACAAATGTCGGTGTGATAAAAAGTCGCACAGACAAAGTTCTATAGAAGTCTGTATGAAAGTCTGTATCGTGTGGACCCACCATTATTTACATTGTTGAACAGACAAATTTTTCGAACCTATTCAGATCGTGATTGATAGTTCCTTACGCATTTAAGGTGCTGATCGACGCCAAATGAACGGGGTCTGAAACGTTAAGTAATAAAGATAACAACATACTTCACTGTTTCCAATCTAACTTCCAAGGTATTAAAATGTCCGCGTTCAATTTATCTTATCTGACTTCGCAGCATTTTCTATTTCTAGATGAAAGTTTATTCCACTTATTGCCATTTATCCTCGGCGAGCTAAATGAGCCTAAAGCTTTCCTGTCACAGACAATTTATGTGTACGCTATCGGGAACGAGGACGCCCGCGTTTCGTTTCCCATTTCAAGGGCAGTGCAAGATTCATTCGCTATCTATTATATATGTGTACAAGGCTGTGTGTGTTTCGTGTTTCTTTATTCAGTTAATACATATTATTTCAAACTTGAGAATTTAATATCTCCGAATAAACTCAATTTCAATCGCTCATAATACATTTATCAAGCTGTTAGGGAAAGTACTCGTACAATAAAAGCGCAGGACTGGCACTTCATTTTTGAGTAATGTACAGACGCCAGCACATCAAGCTACTACAATCTGTCAAATTTCTGTAATGGATTTAAAACTTTATCGCTAAAGCATAAGGTTCAAAGTTGATTGGGAAATTTTGACAGTTTCGGGTAGCTTGATGTGCTGGCGTCTGTACAAAGGATAAGTAGTTAAAACGAAAATGAAATATAAAGTGAAACGTAAAAAATATCTTAGTTTTTAGCGAGGTCTTAAGCCGATTTCCTTCATTGTCTTATTTTTAATAAAGCTTTAAAAATGATTAAAAATACAACAAAGGAAAGAAAACCCGCTCTCATCGTTCAAGATTTGTAAATATGCAAAGTGTTCGGGCGAAACTAATTTGTTTTCCTCGGGATGAAATTAAAAAGTATGACAAGAGATACAAATTGCTTCGCCCTCAATTTGTTCGTGTCCTGACTTCAGCATTTTGTTTGTTTTTATAAAAGCTCATTTATTAGTTAAACCGCAATGCTATGCTTTATGAATTTCCCTTTTGTGATTTCGGGTGAAACAAACAAGCAGTAAACCTAATTCCGCTATTGAAAACGAAGTGGGAAATTAGATTCTGTTAGTAGATAAGCCGTGTCGTGTTGTTCATATTTATCTGATTAATGTGTAATTGAGTACTGGGAAGTTTACCCCTTGTTTGAGTTAGTTTGTTTTCGTGCATGTTAGTTAAAGTTCCCGTTCTTGGCCTTCGACCTGGCCTAGTAACATTAGGCTGACATTCAGCGCGGGGTTGCCATAATGAATTTAAAATTGAACCGCTTTGTGCTCGAGCTTATGTACGTAGTGGGGTTAAAATGAAATGCATCTACATATTTGTATTGTTGTAGCGTTTCTCTTGTAGCTTTAGGAAGTTATTTACCTACGAATGCACATAAGAAAAATATACTTAGACGATAGGTCGATAATATTCAAATAAGATAGATTCATTGTTATTTTACGAGGTGCCTATGATACTCCTATCACATTAAAATACTCGCACAACTATGGAACTAACACGAACGCATGAAGTTAACGTAACGTAAATTCGATCTATTTTAAAACCGAAAATACAACTTTTCTATAGCGTTTTGGTTATTTTTTTTTGCAACAAAATCAAAAGTAATTTATTCAAACTAGGCTGAGAATCAGCACTTTTCGAACGTCAAAATTACAAAAGACAGCCCCAAAAACGCCCGCCCTTCACCACTTCCTAGTGCTTTCGCGCAACAATAAGTATCACACATAGATATGAATAAAGACTTCAAACTAAATCAATATTATGTGCGAAATCAGCATTTCCAATACGTTCAAATTAACGTGCTAGTCCCACTGAGCTTCACTCCAAACTTATCTCATTTACTTTCATGCACTGGTCGTGATTGGAAGAAACAAACTGCAATAACAAAACAAAAATATTAACAAACCTTATTTTAATTACAATCTATATTCCATCAAAACTAAAACAATTGACACACAGCCCGTGGCGAGGCGTTAACAGACACATCTGCACTGTTTTTCACTAAAAGTAAGTTAGTAAACAGAAGCTGGCGACACTGTTAGATATTTATTCGTCCCCTAACACCCTGTACTACCATAAATCTGTGCCGTCGTGAATATAGTTTGCATTATTATGCAAAGTCAAGTTAGTGAGACCGTGGTGTGTGAATAAGAAAACGCTGTGACAGATGCTCTTAAGAACAAACCTTGCTTTTTTCTTTGTTATTGATTGGATATCGATAGATTATCGTTGCTGTGTATTTTCCGGCAAAAACACTACTTACCTTCCAACCACGCTTGGATGAAAACAACACACGTTTCAACTATGATCAGCGGGGTAATTGCACAGTAGTAGTTAAGCAATACTCTGCAAAATGATTTATATTGAGATTAAGTGTGTTACGCAATTAGGGTGCAGATCATGAATAATTTGTGTGCCAAGCATGGTGATTTCCCCTTTGTGACGGTCGTGTATTATTGTACAGACGCCAGCACATCAAGCTACTACATATCTGTCAAATTTCTTCAATAGATTTTCAACTTTATCGCCAAAAGATAAGGTTCAAAGTTGATTGGGAAAATTTGACAGTTTCGGGTAGCTTGATGTGCTGGCGTCTGTACAATAGTAAATTTTTAATTTTTTTAGACTGTACTGTGACTATGGATATGGCAGGATGAGATTATAGTACTAACTTAGAAAATAATACAAAAATATATCCCAAATATTCATTCCTAGATTGTCACAGATGGCTAATAATAATGTGCCTATTACGTAACGTAATAGGTACTTCCATTAGTGTCAATTAGTAACGTTACGAGTCATCAATACTATTCCAAAGTATCGACAATTCTCTCTCGGGATTAACACTATGTGATCGCACGGATCATTGTCAAAACCAATGATTTACAGCCACAAAGTCACGAGCTCGAATTCAATTGCTTCCTAGAACATGTTAGTTTTCAATCTCCATCACAGATTCCTGAAACAGTCAATCAATAGTAGATTGAATGACTAAAGTTGTTGCGTTTAAGCATGACAATAACGGTCATTGCCCTTTCACTAATGTAGGAATCCAAATTTGGTTTTTCGTTATTGGAACATGTTAAATATATTATAATAATAATTAATATATATATACAACGTGTAACGTTAAATGCGCAAAACCTCAGACACCCCAACTGATTTTTAATTTAGTTGACGTACTTCAAAGAGAAAAGTAAGTCATTAAAAAAATTGTAAAGGTTTTATGTGCTGTTTTAGTTTTATTGGTCATTCTGATCGTTTTCTTGCGTCTGCGACGACGCTTTATCGAGTCGAAGAGTCGTCACTGAGCCGCTGCGCCGCGCTGACATTGGCTTGCTTGACCTATTAATTAATAGACACGGCAACGTTTTTAATGAAGATTTTTTGAAAAATGTGACTTATATTAAAAAGTGGTTCAATTAATTCTGCTCGTTATTCTGATCAAACTATTTTCAGGTTTTGCGCATTTAACGTTACACGTTGTATATATATATTCTAATATATTATATATCTACAGATATTGATTCAGGATGTTCACGGACTTTATTTCATTTTTGGGATAAAAAATGCTAGAAAATTTAGATGAGTCGATGACTGGTATTGCCATGCTAAAACGCGAAAACTATATATTCAAATTCAAATTCAAATTCAAAATAATTTATTGTATAGTATATTTTAACGTTCTTGGTGCAAAACAAAGTTAGTCTGTGGATGAATATTTCAACTAGGTACGCCGTCATTAGTTACCGGGCACAAATTTTGCAGACTTCTTCTGAATAGGTCGTTTCAACAGTGAAAAGTAGGTGGCAGCGGTTTTAATAACGCTTTGAAGATTTGGAGTGAATTATCGTATTTGCAAAAATGTATTAAAAAGCTGAAAAATGCATAATTATATTCCTAACTTTTACGTATACTAAGGTACTTACGTATTGTTTGTGTTTTGTTGTATTTTTGTTTTTTTTTAGGGGTATTTTTTTATATTCGTTAGTTCGTAAGGTATGGGCCATTGTAGCCTGAAATAAATGGTTTATTATTATTTACTGCAGCTTATAAGCCACTTTTTACGCCTGTCATTTCTATTTCATTCTCAGACATTATTAAATGAAGAAATCATGCTTAGTCTTAGCGGGCACTGTTTAGAAGTGGTCTGATGATGGAAGTCAAAAAGTTCCTTGCCCATACCAACTTGGGTTAGAAGAGGACAAGGGGAAAATATTTAAGCATATTTTCCTCAAGGCGGCAGCAGTAATCATAAGTTACTATTGTTATGTGAGCAGTGCTGGCCCAGTGTGCAGTGGTGTCAGCCCCGATTTTAGAGTAGTTAGTTGTGAGTTCGAACCCAGGCAGGCAATTTACATTGTGTATTTAATTTCATCACCACTCCTCAAAAAAAGCTGAAGGATCAAAAATTCGAAGACATGTGACATCCTGCAACCCGCACTGGACCCACGTGGCGGATTACGGCCCACTCACAGGCAGGAGGCCTGTGTCCCCGCACTGGGAACATTATAGGCAGATTATGCATAATATTGTCATTGTATCCATAAAAGTTCATGCCATTTGAATCCAAACATCGATACCTTGAAAATAACAACATTATTTTCATATCAAAAGCAATAATTCCATCAGTCCTTGACCAAAGTAATTAACCTATTCGAATGTTACACCTAGATTAAACGAATACACGAGGTTATAATTCAACGTTTTGTTACATTGTACGCAATAGAATGTTAAGGGAACCTAGTGGTTATTAAGGAAAACACGCGATTGAACGATTAGGCACTTATTAAATGCATACTTAAGCTTATTCGATCGATCGACGATCAATGGGAAATGATTAATGTTATTTTGTCACGTGATATATAAATTTTAATAAAAAACGTTGTATTAATTACTTATGTACTTATATTTGGTACAATAGATGGTAATTTGTCATGGTCTAAAAATGTTTGTCGAAATTGTTTTATTACTTGTATTTGTTTAGGTTTATTTCGAGTAATGCCCGGCTTCTGAGTTCTTAAGAAACACATTTACACTGATTCCCTTGTACACAAACTAGACTAAATTTAAGTTTAGTGCATCTTTTTCTTTTTATTTCATTAAGAAACGGGCAAAAGATAAATATTAGTTTAGTCTTGTCAAATTAGTCAGCGCCTAACGTAAATTAGCGTATTTTTAGTAGCCATTTTTTTAATCAATCAAAATCAAAATCAAAAGTCATTTATTCAAACTAGGCTGAGAATCAGCACTTTTCGAACGTTAAAATTACAAAAGACAGTCCCCCAAAACGCCCGCCCTACACCACTTCCTAGTGCTTTCGCTGGGAAGAAGAAGTGGCGCAACAAACTCCCCAGCAGCACAGCTGTCTGTTCAGTTAGAAAATACTTGACTGAATACAATACAAGGTATGCAAAGTAACATTACAAAACACAGAACACTAAATTAAATTATTTGCCATATGTCAGCTAGCAACGCCAATATACCAAGAAATACAATAAAAAACTACACGTACTCAAGCAAAAATTAATAAATCAAAATTAAATAAAAGCCTCCAGGTATGAAGGGCGTGACCGCTAACATATTTATGCAATGCTGGGTTCTGTTTACATAGCTGTCGCTTGAAGTCACAAATGATAAAATAGGACCATCGAAGGAAACTAAATAAACAAGTTCAATCACCTCTCACAATCACCTCTGAAGTTGTCTATGGAGTTTTAATTTGACAGGACTGAACTAATATTTATCTTCTGTCGTTTTTTTAATGAAATAGAAAGGAAAATATGCATTGAACTTAAATTTAATTTAGTTTGTGAACAAGTGAATCGGCGCCAATGTGTCATTCATAAGTCATTCATATGTCATTCATACACAGGCCACATTTCGAATTTACTAATTAAAGTAAGCATCGCATAGTAATATAAACATTATTAGCTAATACATTAACTTCATAGACGTATGAAAGACTTGCTCGTATTCGCTTATACGAATAAGACCCCCAAACGCCTAAGGTCATTGGGCATATCTGACCCACTTTGCGAAGAGTGGCGGTTATTAACCAAAATAGTTCTAAACTAAAGAGAATAATGTAACCTTTTATTGTATATAATTATTTGATAAAAAAAAACCAACGGTTTCAGAGGATTTAATCTTATAATGGCATAAAAATAATTTAATAAAAAGTCCGGTACCATAAACACCAAGAAGCCACAGATGCACCCGCTGCCTTCTTAAATGATCTAATGATTGATTTGGATCAAGTTGAAGACTAAAAATAATGAATTAGTATTTTATTCATCTTCCCTATATGACTTTATAAAACTTGAACACTTATGCCACACAAACACTTGAACCACATACACTTATAACATTTAAAAACATTTGTACAGACGTCAGCACATCAAGCTACTACAATCTGTCTAATTTATATAACAGATTTTCAACTTTATCGCTAAAGCACAAGGTTCAAAGTATATTGAAAAAATATTACATTTTCGGGTACCTTTATATGCTGGCGTCTTTACATTGGTACAGACGCCAGCACATTAAGCTATTACAGGCTTTCAAATTTCTTTAATAGATTTTCAACTTTATCGCTCTAGCATAAGGATCAAAATTGATTTGGAAAATTTGACAGTTTCGGGTAGCTCGACGTGCTGGCCTGTGTATTAAATTGTATATACGATAATTTTATATATTTTTCTAGATTCTCAGATAAATCAGAGCCATATATCAATATATTCTGCTATATTTCGTTTGTGTCCGCCATAGGTAGGGTTTCCATACAAAGATGCCCAATGACCTTTACTAATCAAAGTAAAGTCAAACCATTATAAAACTAATAAAATTATTGTAGCTCTAGCAACATAACAGATAAATAATTATTGAAGCCAGTTAATAAACTAAAATTAAAACTGACAGTTTCGGGAAGCTTGATGTGCTGACGTCTGTACCTAATAAGGTACAGACGTCAGCACATCAAGCTTCCCGAAACTGTCAATTTTTTCCAATCAACTTTGAACCTAATACTTTAGCGAAATCTATTAAATCTTGACAGATTGTAGTAGCTTGATGTGCTGGCGTCTGTACAAAAAAGCTTGTGATTTTTAGTTGTTTTTTAAACAAGTTGGTTACCTATTTACAATAATTTAACACGCAAGCTGGCGTTTCAAATATAAAACGCTAAACCTAAGTCAAAAACAATATTTGTTTCTGGAATTAGTTGTTGCTACCGTTAGCACATTTGTCAACTTAACAGCACACATTCCGGTTTATTTATGTCTCGTAAAAGCCTGATTGATTACGTTGAAGCGCAGATTTGTACGCAAAATGGATAATAATACATCACCCAAATGCAATTCCGAAAGGGGATTGCCATCACGGGTATGGGAAATAAACCATAACGGAGAATATTTTTTTTAGCATTAAGACCGCCATTGTACAGACGCCAGCACATCAAGCTTCCCGAAACTGTCTAATTTTCCCAATCAACTTTGAACCTTATGCTTTAGCGATAATGTTGATAATGTTGTAGTAGCTTGATGTGCTGGCGTCTTTATCTATGTGTGTAAGAAAAGATTAAATAATAAATAAATATTTCTTAGGGAGGATGTATTAAAACAAACGTTCCTTGGCTATCTACTTTGATGTAATGCAGTATTTTTGTAGTTTTTCTAAACTTCCATTCTATTATGTCTATGGCAATGTCGAAAATTCTGCCAATGTCAGATGAGATATGAGGAAACGTGTAAAGAAGGAAAACAATACTGAAACCCTAAGTCCAATTGATTAGCCTGTGATATCCCACTGCATTGCAAAGGCATCTCTACTCTCTTTCTACGTCTCTCTGTTCAAAGCTGATAAGGACCAATTCTTGTTGAAGGAGTCGAGCTCAACCCGCCATCTCGGTCTGGGCCCGCCGTGATATCGCTTGCCATTAAGAGAACCCATTGGGTCGCAAGTTTTGGCCAAATCCAATACTAGATAATTAATAAATAGGTAATTGAATTTAATATGAAACTTGCTGACGAGTGTACACTGAAGCAAACATATAAAAAATATTAAATAAATAAATATGTACATACATAAATGATCACAAACCGCACAAAAAATATCATAATTTGATGTTATTGACGCGTATAAAAAACATCAATGCCTCAAAGAGCTAGATTTAAACTTAAACATCATTAAAAGCATTTCTTTTCATTCTTGTCACTCGAAGGATTTTAAGAAAATTCAATTTTCTCACATTACTTTTCAAAATTTTATCTTATACGTCTGATATTAATTTTGAAAAGAATCTATTTCAATAAAATTTTAAAAGAAGATTGACGTTTAATGAATGTTTAAAAATAAAGATTACTCCAAAAGCTTTCAATTTAATATTTTATTTCAAAACTGCAAATTCTATACTGAAATGTTTTAACATACCTAGGTATCTGCGACGATACCGCCGACATCCCGTACTCGCGTGGGAAGACTGAAAACTGAGAGCGAAATTCAAATAAAGATTATTTACATTACAGTGGGAATGAGATTCTGCCATTTCCTTTGATACACTGTAACAAGGAAAATTTCAAACGTGAAATTTTGACGTTGTGTTCGTTTGAATCGGTATAAAAAAATGTGTTTAGTCTCTTAAACGCAAGCAAAAAAAAAACTTTTTGCTTCGGAGAATAGGAAGAGTAAGAACAATAAAAATAAATTGAAGTTGGATAGAATTTTCGCTTCGCGAGTTTTAGTAGCCGATTTGGCGTAACGAGTTTTTACCGCCTTTACAACTTCGCAAGTTTTCGCAGCAAAGTTCACTAGCTCCAGTTTTTGTACGGACTCGGACGATTGCAAGCTCGTCGAAGTTAGCCGTGTACATGAAACTTACTATTTCAACTATATTTTTAGGTTTTCTTCGATGAAATCTTCGACAATTTCTCTTAGGCTCTTAATAATTGACTCATTAGACATCTATTGCTTGTTGTTAAGATAACAATTGTTTTGGGACTTCATTGTAATGGTACCTAGAGGAAAACAAACAAAGAAATATTGCTAGAGCTTTGTTTGTCTTGTTTCGTCTCAAACAAAGCTCTCTGACATTTAGACGTTGACTTTCTTTGTGTGTATTTTATCTAAATTGTTTTTCAAAACACTAAGTAACATTGTTTCGTATTACATTACTTTTAGGGGAGATACTTTTGTTTCTGACAAGCTACTTTATTTACGTTGAGCGATACCATGTGTAACGATTATAAAATTTCTAAATTGTATGTATTTAGTTGGAGCCTTACCTTAGGTACTTATTATCTAGCATAATTGGCCTATAATGTTGCTGCCCGCTGCTGGGACAGCGACCTGTTATTACATATTACTTAATAACTTTTTTTTGGTATTTCTCAGTAGCTGCCCGTAGTCTTGATTTGTACCCTGATGACAATAGGCTCGCCCCCTATCACATGGGACTTAAAAATAACTGCTGAATCACTACATAGTATAAAACAAAGTCGCTTCCGTCTGTCTGTCCCTATATATGCTTAGATCTATAAAAGTACGCAACGGATTTTGATGCGTTTTTTTTTAATAGATAGAGTGATTCAAGAGGAAAGTTTTTATCTATAATACATGCATAATATAGTAGAGAAACACTGATAATTTTAGAGGTTTCTAATGTGATGTCGTAAATAAACACATTTTTTTGCGCTTACATGGTAAACGCTGGCTGAACCCGTCGAGACAGATCAAAATAATGTACTACAGTATTGTACACCTTAAAAAGGTCTACAAAAAAATCCGCGATGGTATATGTCTATCTCTTAGGGATAACCCACAATAACCATTTTTTATCCTATACTTTTTACGAGAAATAGTGGCTCTAAAATTATCAGTTTCTCCATTGCACCCGTGCGAAGCCGGGGCGGGTCGCTAGTACCTAATAATTAAGGGTGTAAAAGCCGAACAATTATTAATTTATTCAATTCAAGTAGGCATCTTCACTGCTAGGAGACGCATGTTTACATCAAAATAGAAAGATAGAATAAAGCGTAAGACTACCAATAGGTAAGGACGCAGTTCGCCTTCCGGTTAGGACCAGGCCCGGGTCGACAGCGCGTTGTGTTCCACGCGCGCCTCAAAGAGATGTCAGCAGTAGCTGACGGGGTCCAGTAAGGCCGGTGCCTGCCAGGGTCGCGGGTTGTTCGAAAGAGTTACCGTGACCCTTGGCTCAGGCAACTGAAGGAAGTGGGTTTTAGTCAGTAAAAGTATGACATAGCCTCCCGCTCCGCCCAGAGCGGGAGAAGTTATTTCATAATTTAACGCACCCAAAAAAAAAGCAAAGCAAGCTACTAAAATCTGTCAAATTTCTTTAATAGATTTTCAACTTTATAGCTGAAGCATAAGGTTGAAAGTTGATTGGGAAAATTTGAAGTTTCGGGTAGCTTGATGTGCTGGCGTCTGTACTTACATTACCTACATTTAAATATGGTCAAAGACCATGTAAATTAATGTTGAAGAAAATGCCTAAGCTATAATGTTTGTCGAATATCTTTAGCAACGTCACATATACATTATACATACTGCCTCTAATATTTTATGTCCTGTAATCTACAAGAGTGGCTTCTAAATATTCACATTGGAATGGTAAATACCTAAATCACTGAACTGGAAGTATATATGCTGCAAGTCGCGCTAAACAAAATTGGACGAGTAACCAATGTGATGAATGTGCAAATAAACACGGCTCGAATAGATATTTTATGATAGCGATGAACAGCCGGTGGATTCTGTAAAAATCTCACCGTGAAATCATAAGTGAAGTGAGCACTTAATAGTGTTAGTCCCTAGCGAATGACAGCTCACTCCACGCTCACTTCACTTGAAAAAATATTTCATATGCTTCTCTTATAACTTAATTTCAGACAAGAGACGAACATTTTTTATCTATCAATTTTACTGTTGGAGAGCTTATATTATTGAAATGTCCTTGAATCGTTTTATCAAAATACTTTTAATTCCGGTACTACAGACGCCAGCACATGAAGCTACCCGAAACTGTCAAATTTTCCCAATTAATCTTGAACCTAATGCTAATAGCGATAAAGTTGAAAATATATTAAAGAAATTGGACAGATTGTAGTAGCTTGATGTGATGGTGTCTGTACGTTACGACTTCCACGCGGGCCTAGCTATTGTCCGTGGCTTCGCCCGCGTGGATGTCGGAAAATATCCCACGGGAATGTACTACCGGTAGGTAGTAGGTAAGTACAAGTATCCAAGCAGAGATGAAATTACTCGAGGCTTTTAAACCTTATAGAATAGCATCGATTTTGAAGGCTCGACTCCAAAAATATTACTTGAGGCTTGTTACTAATGTGAAAGAGCTCGAACCATTAGAAAATACTCGAATCAATAAAACGGCCCGAGTTCTTTACTAAGAGGTTCAAGGCTTAGTCGCGAGTCTTTTCAGTAAAGAACTCGTGTCATTTAACACAAATAAATAAATAAATAAGTAAACTTCAGTGTATGACATATGTGTAATCCAGGTTATAGACTTATCTGTGTGCTAAATTTCATACAAATCAGTTCATCCGATCCAATGAGTAACAAACAGCCAAACATAGAAGCTTTTACATTTTATAATACCTATTAGAGCTAATTTTTCAAAAGATATAATTTTTATTCGTGACATAAAATTGACGTCTGACAGTTTTTTTTTTATGAACGAACTGTCAAAAATTCAAAATTATTTGGCGTTGAAAAAATCAGCCCTTAGTAGGATACCTAATTTAAGTTTATCAAGTAACATACTAATTACGAAATAA
Organism: Eremobia ochroleuca; assembly: GCA_949629135.1. Taxonomy (NCBI): domain Eukaryota; kingdom Metazoa; phylum Arthropoda; class Insecta; order Lepidoptera; family Noctuidae; genus Eremobia; species Eremobia ochroleuca. Next base: position 9,280,876 of record OX451388.1, read on the forward strand.
GTATAATCCCTGACTATTTCCTAATTAATTAACAAAACAACTATTACCGTTGCATAAAACAAGGAAATAAAATCAGCGAGCCATACATTCGCGTTCAAAATCATCATTTAGCAACATCTAACGGTAAATGGTTGCACATAATGTAAATTAGCATTACCGATATGTTTGTTGGGCATTGCCCAATCGTAGGTACGCCTATGTTCGGGCAATTCCATCTCGGCTACAGTAGCACGAGCACCACCACAAACTCCGGTAATTGGAAGCACTGCGCCCGGATATTGCTTTTTGATGTTATGAAACAACAAATTTTCTGCAGAAAATTTGATATTTTATATACTAGTAGGCAGTCCTACTAGCATATAAAATACAAAATTTTCTGCATGAAGCGATATGTCATTGGGATAGGGGTCTATTTAATGTAACTGTAAATATGGGACAAATTTTACAAATTTTCGGGACATGTTAATAAAGTAGAAAATTATTAAAAAAAAATACAAAGTTGTCAGATTGTACAATTTTCGCCTTTCACCTGTCGCCTGTTGGTTTAATTATAATAGGGGATTTAAAAAAAAAAACCTTAAAAATAGTGCATAAATAGGAAAACTTGACATTTACAGACTTTTCATCATACAGTAATCATCCTTTGTACGTGAAAACTCATGCTTATTTGGTACTTAAATAGCATTACTGGCGATAAAGCCACCCATTGTGTATTTTGTAGTCATCAATTGCTATTTATTTTTGTGATGTTTTTGTTAACTGAATCAATTCCAATAATTTTTACACCATGTTATATTTTGTCCCAAAAATATTTAAAAAAGGTTACAAGTTGGACGCCGAGCGTCACTAAGTACATCATATCCGCAATCATATGCGCAAAACATAGGTCACGGCCGGTCATAGCGGTACTAGGCGCGAGCGGCACAGCGGGCTGGAGAGGCGGGCGGCGCGGGGGCGCTGCGTGGTGTGAGCGTATTTTTGTACGGACATCCAGGTAACACAACAAGCTTATAACTTTGTGATTTTTCATGATACAGTTTTGAATTTTTGTACATATTGTAGATTCTTTACACAAAAATACTAGACTCGTGTTTCGGGTATCGCATATCCATTCCTAATGTTCATATTCGAATAATCAAATCAAGGAACTCAATTTGTAAGTGACACTACAAATTGCCATCCAATGGTACTACGTACGTTATGTATATGTGATACATATACAACATACTACACGTGCCCTATACTATACATGCTTGTGCAAAATCTATGTCATATTTGACACACGGGGTACACGTTTCCGTCCTCGGCTTGTGTGCGGGCTACAAAGTCTAGGTCACACAGCTGGGACACTTGTGTCGCAATTTGTTGCATAAAGTCAATGCTAGATTAAGTTCTGTGTGTCGGCATGCAGTTTTGGCCAATGCATTACTGTGGTTAAGGATTAACTCGGGCTGTCAGATTTTATTGTGGTTTCAGAACTTTGAAGTGATCCAGGCTCCTTTAAAATTCATCTCAAAGTATTAATTGATTGCAGGGTTTTCTGCAAAAAGCAAAGCAAGTAGATTTAAAAGATTATTTGAGCATCAAGCATGCATACAAAATCTATCTTTACTTCTATAGAAATAAATAAAATTGAAGTGTCTGTTTGTATAGTCAAAATAACAGCTAGGTAAAAACAGCTAGGTAAAAAGATATATTTGATGTTTTCTAACTGGCTACTCTGAGAAGAAAGACCGAAACAAACTCACACACACAGTCTCTTTTTAAGTCCAGATATAATCTCGGTCAGGCCATAATGTTTGTACAGACGCCAGCACATCAAGCTACTACAATCTGTCAAATTTCTTTAATAGATTTTCAACTTTATCGATCAAGCATAAGGTTCAAGGTTGATTGGGAAAATTTGACAGTTTCGGGTAGCTTGATGTGCTGGCGTCTGTACATACTGTACTATTAACAAAAAAAAAACAAATCTTAACATTATGAACGTAAACTAGGCAAAAGGAGTATGTAAGGATCGTAGGAGGTGGCGTTCTGCTATTTTCTGCTTACTTATGAGAAGGCGTGGGTTTATAAAAAAACATATTATATTATTTATATACAACATTATTTTTAGTACATGCAAAACCCAAAACACGTGTCTAGTATTTTTATGTAAAAAATCTATGTACAAAATTTCAAAACTGTATCATCACTGGAACTGTATCATAACTGGAACTGGAAAATCACCATGTTATAAGCTTGTTATGTTACCTGGATGTCCGTACAAAAAGTTGGTTACCACAACCACGCGCCGCCGGCCGACCGTCTGTGACCTGTGTTGTGCGCATATGATTGCGTATAATATGTACTTAGTGTCGCTTGGTGTCCAACTTGTTACCTTTTTAAAATGTTTTTGGGATAAAATATAACATGGTGTAAACATTTTTGGAATCGATTCAGTTACTTATTCTGAACAAAGTATATTCAGGTTTGCAATATACTAGAAATAATGTTATATACACATTCATGGGGGTTTAAACCCCACAAAACATAACTATTTTGTGGGGTTTTAAAATAAAATAGCAAAACAGAAACTTAGCGAGAATCTCAATGTTGTTTTTTTTCCTAGACTAGTCCTTATAATTATGTATTGCGAATAAAACTATCAATAGAATTAGCATAAATAAATATAACGAAAATTTCGATTATGATTTTAAATGTTTGCTTGGTCAATCCCTAGCATCAGTGGGATGACACTGACAGCAAGTTTTCACGGTGAGGTTTTTACAGAATCTACTGGCTGGTTACTCATTTTAAATATAGCGGACTAATTAAATAACTTTTTTCACTGCTTTTACCATCTTATTGCGACATAATTATTTATTTCTAATTTTCCTATGACCACAGTGGGCAAGATCCCACCAAACAAAACACGTTTAGTAATAGAATTTAAGACAAAAGACAAACAGCGGGATCCGTATTATGACGTAGCAAAGCGAAAGTTTTATTAGTAATCCTATTAGCCGGCCGCCAATCGGATGATTCGTGTCTGGGCGAACTATTATAAAACCATCCTATTAGCATGGGCGAATAATCCCGTCTAATGAAATTGTAGTATTAAGAGCTGAGGTGCGGTCAATCGTCAAAGTTGATACATATTTGATCATTTTGTTTTGATATTGAACCAACATAAAGTAGGTATTTAGGGTAGCGGCTCTGAAATGACACTAGGCAGGACACTTGGCTAGACGTGGTAATGGCTGGTGAAGCAGAGCCCTAACGCAGTTATTGTCTAGAAACGGTAGAAGGAGCGTTGGCTGACCAATAGCTAGGTGGGTGGACGACCTACAGAAGATCACGGGGAAGACCTGTATGAGACTCGTACAGACCAGGGAAGCATGGCATGAAGGAGAGGCCTATACTCGGCCGTGGGTGGCTGCAACGATGATGATGATAGTGATGATGATGATGAGGTATTTAGGCAGCTGGTTGTCTATTTTAGGTTTTTACATGTTTAAAAAACTTCGTCTTTCTGAGGAGCCCGTGGTTAAATAATAACAGCAGAATAACAACAGATCTTTGACAGTCGTTACGGGTAGTCAGAAGCCCGAAAGTCTGACAGTCAGTCTTACCTAGGGGTATCGTATTACTCAGTAACTGGGTTGTGGAGGTCAGATAGGCAGTCACTCCATGTAAAATACTGGTAAATACCAGTACCAGCTGCATCCGGTTAGACTGGAAGCCGACCCCCACATAGTTGGGAAAAGGCTAGGCATATGATGAAAAAACTTCGTCTTTGAGATTGGGACCTCAGAGCTCGATTTAGGTCATTCAAATGTACCCAACCCGTGAGGGCGTGAACAAATTGAGAATTAACCCTGCATTTTTAGTTCTTTGAAAAAGCTCCATATTAGACCAAAAACTACACCTTTCTAGGTATACATTCGTACTGTGTAGGTATGTAGGTACTTTTATTATAAACGCCAGCTCAGTTGATTTCCTTTTTTATTTTTGTTTGAAGATTTCCTGATAGAAAAAAGCATACCTGCCTACATTTAACTACTTAATAGAATACTTCTAAGAATTTATGTATCTACCTACAACAAAGGAGGGGTTTCGATAAGGCCCTTTACCGGCCCCCCTAATTTTTTTATTATTTTAATATTGTGTTTATAGGACTACACTTATAATTTACAAATATATATAGCATCAGTCAATATTCGCTATATTTATCTGTTTAAGGTAAATGTTTGATTACCAGTTGATGAGAACAAAATGACAAAATATCCTAATTAATATTATAATTATCGGTTTTATTTTGAGAAATCAATCTTAAACAAGGTGCAAAAAACATTAATATATTACGTAGAGTCCTCCGCTTCTTGATTTGACCATTCAACTGCAGCATCTTCAATACAATCTTCGTAGTGAGAAGAATACTTTATTTGTTGAAGCTCCAAATGCCTGTAATAGTTAAGGAACCACAATACTGAAGCTACGTGAGCACAACATCCAACAACACGTGCTCCAACCTACCTTGCACTGGCAATACCAAGATGAAACTCCCGTAGGATGATATTGTATCCATAGGTTGTAGATTTTTAAATATAGTAAAATCAGTCAATCAGTACATTATTAACTATTATCCTAAATACAATTTATTTATTTTATACCATGAGCGCAGTGTAGTAACACGACAATTTTTATATATGTAATAGCTTACGTATTTGTGCACCACATATATGAAAACCGCTTTGTTACTTGGTTGCGCTCTATATACAATAACTAAATTAAGGTTGCAAAAACTACAGAAATGACGCATTTTTGTAAAACAAGCCAAGTTAAGCGGTTCCTTTCATAAATGTCCTATCAAGTTACACAAAAAGTATATGTATTTTTTAAAAGCCTTATATTATGCACATTATAAAAAAAATAATAATGGTCTAGATTATAAACTTTAAAAATTATGATTCACGGGGGCCAATAAAGGGCCTTATCGAAACCCCTCCTTTAACTTGCTCCATGGGCAAAAAGCGACCTATGCATGTAACCTACCCTGACATCAAGCAATGGACAAGATTATCAAACTTTTAAGGTTTTGGATACAAGGCTTTTAGCTAATTTGTATTAGTGTGCGTATTTTGTAATGTGCGTCTTATTTGTGTAAAATAAGCAATTTTACTTCTTTTTATAGAAAATTAGTTCGGTTGAAATAACGAAAAACTTAAAATTAAAGAAAGAAGCCAATATTACATTCGATTTTGCCAGAACTGAAAAACACTTTATACCTAGGTCCACAATAAAACGTGACAGACATTAACACTAATTCCGTAGTAAATTACGTTATTTTTACGTAAGTTATTTGGGCACTGAGATAGCTACTCAGTATGGAACGAGGTCAGGCTCGAGCGATTGTGTTTCACTCGATAACAAGCTGACCCCGTCTGACCTCACTCTAAATGTAATTTGAGTCGATGCGCTAAATTCAATTCCAAGCTTTTATTTGCATATTTTCTTTATACAACAGAGACAGTTCTCACGGAATAAAACCTTAATTATTTTTATATTTTTTTCCTTCAGTAATGTAACTTGAACGTGTTGGTTCTGGGTAGGATTTGATTGCCTTAGGCCCTTTTCACACGGTCAGGCGGTCGGGTAGCCGGTGTCGGGTATCCGGCAAGGAATGTGTGGGAAAACACACCTGGAAAGTGCCGAAACAACGGTTGTTTCTATCGGCACAAATTGGCTGTATACACTAATATTTTCATTACTTTTGGTACTACACTTCTGATACCATTTTAACCTTATACAGCGTGTATTAGAAAGGTGTGATAAAAATTGAGGGTGTGGTACAGACTATCAGACTGAACAACTTTCTCCACAGGAACAACATTGTAAGATCGCGAAACAAAATCAGTCGTCCCATACCTTTGGGTCGAGTAAGTATTGAAGTTTTGTATGGGAGAGTTGATATTTTTTTCCTGATTACGACGTTGGTCACACGGAGAAAGTTGTTCAGTTTGATGGTCCGGTGGTGGTTTTGTTTCACTCTTAATTTTGACCACACCTTCCTCATGTATGCTGTATGTACCTTGCATGTTTCGTTGTCACTACCCTATAGCGAAAACACCTAGTCCACCATTTAAAATTGTCACTTTCTACACTGTCTACATATACACTACCGGTCAAAAGTTTTTGCCCACCCCATAATCCATTCATTAAATTTCAAAATAGTACACTTTAGCAAATTTCTCTTTCATATTGTCAAGCGAAGGTCAAAACGGTGTTTTACAAACCAAAAATAATAAAGTCCGTTATTTGGTTACTTTATACGAGCGCATGTTTATATTTTGTCGGTGAGTGCGACAACTTTAAACTTGCAGGTACCGGCCGATTTGTTTATTATTCTTTAACTGTGAATTATTTCTTCGGTGTTTATGATTTTAGTTTAGTCCCAGTTAGCCCTGTGAGACGCAAGAACGTGCTGTGATTTATACTTTTTGGACAAAGACATCTTTTTGTGAAGTTCGTCTACGAACTGTTTTCGTTCTCGCAAATTCAGACTTGTAAGTTTTAAAATGGGTAAAACCAAGGAACTATCGGTTGAAACTCGTGCATTAATCGCAAGTCTTCATAGTCTAGGCAAAAGTAACCGTACCATTACCGCCGAATTAAAAATACCTCGACGTACCGTGGACTACAATGTGAAAAAATATGCATCCACCGAGAGCTTTGGCGATAGAAAACGTTCAGGGCGGCCTCGAAAAACCACATCCGCTGAAGATAAACGTATTGTATTGATCAGTAAACGTGATCGACGACTCACGGGCCCAGAGATAGCAGCTCAGATCAATGAATCTAGGGATTTGCCTTTGAGTACTTCTACAGTGAAAAGAAGATTGAGAGAAGCTGGCCTTTTTGGAAGGGTGGCATTGAAAAAACCTCTTTTAAGACGTCAAAATAAAACTAAGAGGTTGCAGTGGGCTAAAGAACATAAAAATTGGACGCATGAAGACTGGGAGAGAGTTTTATGGAGTGATGAGTCAAGTTTGAGGTTTTTGGGTCTAAGAGAAGAGTGTTTGTGCGCAGGTCAAAGGAAGAACGTATGTTAGATCCATGTGTAATCCCGATTGTAAAACACGGCGGAGGCTCTGTGATGGTTTGGGGATGTTTTGGAGGTAAGGCGACTGGAGACCTGGTAAAAATTGAAGGGATTTTGAAGAAAGAAGGCTATAAAAAAATATTAAAGGAAAATGTAGTACGTTCTGGCCAGCGCCTGATCGCCAGAAAATTTATCTTCCAGCATGACAACGATCCCAAGCATTCCTCGAAGCTGTGCAAAGAGTATTTGAAAGAATTGGAAATGAAGAATGTACTGAAAGTAATGATTTGGCCGTCACAGTCACCCGACCTCAACCCAATTGAGTTGTTGTGGGACAAATTGGACATGGAAGTCAGAAAGCAGTGTCCTACTTCCACTTCACATCTTTGGAATATCCTGAGAAATGAATGGAGCCAAATAGACGACGATTATTTGTCGAAGTTGTTACGGAGAATGCCAAAATTGTGCACCGAAATAATAAAAGCAAAAGGGGGTTACATCGATGAATCAAAAATTTAAATATGTAACAATTACAGACTTTAATTTTATTATCACTACATTCTTATCTATAAATGTTCTTTAAAATATAAATATCAAAATCAATCGTATTGTTTTTATTTGTTGTGTATCACACAAACTATAGGGTGGGCAAAAACTTTTGACCGGTAGTGTAATTTAAAACACAAACCACGACACAAGAAGCCCCACTTTTATCAAAACACTACATGCAACAAAATTTACACGTTTTCGTTTGTCAATGCACGAGTCAAAGCGATAGCACTGCTTTACTGTGAAAAACATAAGCAGTTATTTAGAAAGCTTGCCATTTGTTAGAAAAACGTCGTATAAAATTGTCACAGATAATTTTATAACAAAGGTAGTGTATGTCTTTGTTTCCGAGTTATTCAACATTACTTGTAACTAATAGCTTAAGGACCGAGCAGGCAGCGTCGTACGTTCCTTATTAAGATTCATTGCCCATCGTTACTGCGAACTTTCCGTGTTAACCTGGCATAGGGTTAATGATATTAATTAATTATGGCGCTTATCTCGACTGCAGTGTTCTGTACTCTCTTATTCAATATTTAACTGTGTATTAAGGTAATAACTCGCTTCAGTGTCAACGACTTTAGTGAACGGAGAGAGTTTTAAGCACTGTTGGCTTGTTTTTTTGGTGTATTTTATGACAGCGCTGATGTTAAAAGGTAATGGAAAATGGTTTGGTACTAAGGATTATTTATGTTTTGTTGGACAAAGTAGTATGTGTTGAGTCTTTTGTCTATTTCTCCTATTTACCTTTAGGTACCTACTTCTATATGGTTCTTCTTTTACGAGCCCGCCCGTCCTCCGGAAGGAGGCAGACAAGCGGGATAGGTTCCATCAAAACTTTCCAGTTTTGATGGAACCTATTCAGCTTGTCTGTCATCTCCCACGTGATTTGCCGAAACCCCGCCTCACTGTCTCAAGGCACCAGTATTACTATGCTATTTGGGGCCACAGTTTATCCGTCATGCGGCAAACGTGTCCAGAACATGGGAATGCTTAAAATAAACATTTTCGGAAACTTTATAGAATTGCTGCATGGAATTTTCTTATTCAAAATATACAAGTTTTTTTTTGCTCATTAGCTAACGTTCTTTTTATGCTCTTATATACAACGTGTAACGTTAAATGCGCAAAACCTCAGACACCCCAACTGATTTTTAATTCAATTGACCTATTTCAGAGAGAAAATAAGTCATTCAAAAAATTGTAAAGGTTTTATGTGCTGTTTTAGTTTTACTGGCCATTCTGAGCGTTTCTTGCGTCTGCGACGACGCTTTATCGCGGGAGGAGTCGTCATCGGGCCGCTGCGCCGCGCTTACATTGGCTTGCTTGACCCATTAATAAATAGACACGGCAACATTTTTAATGAAGATTTTCTGAAAAATGTGACCTATATTAAAGTGGTTCAATGAATTGTGCTCGTTATTCTGATCAAACTATTTTCAGGTTTTGCGCATTTAACGTTACACGTTGTATAAAGAGTAGACACATAACGTCAATCATATTATCTACCTTTACATGAAATCACTCTTTTTATTTGCCACTTTAGCTAAAGATAAACCCTAATAAACAGTCGTCGCCCAAACAAAACTATTTTGTTTTTGTGTAACTTTCGTTTTTATTTTTCCTTTAAATGTTTTGCACTGGCGGGACAAATGTTTAAATTGCAAGCAAATTGTTGAAGAAATGGTACTGAAAATGTTTCATTTCTCGGCTTTGATCATTCGTCTAACATTTTCAAAGTTCTTTATTATTATTATTTTTTTTTACTCCAAGAATTACAGGAACGAATGTTGGAGAAAAAACCGCCAGGCCAAAGTGAGAGTGAGCCGGACACGTCGCGCGATTGCTCCCGGAGAGGTAACCTAAGATCTTCACTCACTGGACACCTGAGGGAGGACATCCCCGTTGAGGTAGACCACGGCAAGGTAGTGTGATGATCTGATATGGTTTGCAGGGCCAACATGCCCAGAGAGGAAAAGGGCAGTTGCCCAACAATGGGAACACACTATAAGGTAACAAAAAAAAAAAAATCCTCCAAACCTCAACTACCTACAGGACAGTAGGTATCCATTATATCAGGTAAGGACAGTTGTCAGACTTACGAAAGAAGACATTAAGAAAATGAAGGGAAAATAGGTTTATTTGTCACAGAAATACGTTAACTCGGATTTTGAACTTTCGACTACCCCTAACGTCTGACGTGATAGATATTTGTAAGAGGCCGCGCCAGGATCTTGAAAGCATGAAGGTCTTGATTTGTAAATAATGGTTACCTAAACGAAAACTAATTGCACCATGTGTACCTTTAAGGCTGCGTTTACCGTCACGAGCGATGCAAGTTGCGACGCGTTTTGCATCAAGCGACACCCGCGCACGTCACCTGTTCCCGTCCGTCGTCTTTCATTTTTTTCACAGTCGCTGTCACAAGACGGGTGTTGCTTGATGATGTAGGTCGTGATCACGGGGCACTTCGCCTTTTGACCGACCAACCACAGGCCCAACACCAAAATTTTTACACAATAGTAAATTTTAATTTCTTGGATGGTAATATTCTTCTTTGATTTAGTACGAGTATTGTTAGGCCAGTGGCCCCGTGATAGGTTCAAACCCAGACAGGCCCTTTACTTTGCCTACATTATTAGGTTATCCCACTTCCAGTGTCATATTTTTTTATTATTATTATTTTACAAAAACTGACTACTATACTATATAACCTTGTGACACTAATCAATAATCTCCACCACTATTAATCACTCGCTCCCAGACTGCTGGCAAATCTTGAACACTATTTAAAGTACCACTTTCATTTAATTCATCAATAATGCTCTTTACTTTAATATCTAACTCCTTTTTGCTATTGTATCAAGTACCCGACAATTTCCTCTTCACATGGCCAAAACAATTGAAATCACAAGGATTCATATCCGGGGAATATGGCGGCTGAATAATTTCAATCCATCCTTTATCTTCAATTAAATTCTGAACTATTTTTGATTTGTGCGGTCTGGCGTTATCATGTAAAATTATAGGACTCGTTATATGATGTTCATCTGCCCAAATAGGAATATTTTCTTCTAAAAATGACTTATATCGCTCTCCAGTCATAGTTGTATTTTCATCATAAGTTCTCCAAAAAGCAATGCCTCTGACATCCATAGTTACTATTAGTAGTATTTTTCGTTCATGTAGCTCTGCACGTGGTAAATGTTCAGCTGAAATGCCCGGTTCCACCCAACATCGTGACTGATGTCTTTGACGAGGAGTATAAAATTCGACCCAAGTTTCATCAAGGCATATGAATCTATTAAGTATATTTTTCTTACGGCGATACCACGGTAAATGGCTACGCGCAGTTTCATAACGAAACTCCTTGTGATCCGTGTTCAGAGTGTGGGGCACCCACACTGCACTTTTATTGACCAGACATAAATCCTCCGTGAGTACTCTATGTATAGTAGAATGAGGAATGTTAAGTTGAGTGGAGAGATCACTGACACTGACCCTACGTGACTGACGAAGTGCTTCCTTGATTTTGTCCCTTGCTTCCAATCTAGTCGATGATAATGATCGAGGTGCTCGTGGCTCATATTCAGCTGTGGTTCTTCCTTGTTTGTACATTTCAAGCCATCGCTGTACGGTTCTTTTATTTAAGGCGTTACGACCAACACACTTTACCAGTAAGTCGTGCGCAACTCCTCCAGAGTAGTTGAGTAAAGCACAAAACTTTAGAAATATACGTTGCTCCACTACATTAATAGATTTTTTTAAATCTTCCATTTTAAATCAATGCACGTCTTGACAATACAACACACCAAATTAAACTAACATGATTGTACAAGACAACAGATGTATTAACTATTGCATACCATTGCGCAATACATAAATATTGGAAATAAAAAATATGACACTGGAAGTGGGATGACCTAATATTTCATCACCGCTGCTTTCAAAATGGTGAAGGAAAACCTCGTGAGGAAACCGGTATGTCCTAGAACCAAAAATTCGAAGACATGTGACATCTCACCCTCACTTGGCCCGCGTGGTGGGTTAAGGCTCTGCTCACTTCCTCTTGCTGAGAGGAGGCCTGTGTCCCAGCAGTAGGAACATTATTGGCTGATTCTGTTATGTAGGTGGCCACGTTGATAGCGGCATCAGTGGCATTCTCTACGTCATCCGAGGTGTACGTGAGACATGGGACACTCCACCGAGTGGGACATGATCGCATTATCTACGTCATCCGAGGTGTACGTGGGACATAGGACACTCCACCGAGTGGGACATGATCGCATTCTCTACGTCGTCCGAGGTGTACGTGGGACATGGGACACTCTACTGAGTGGGACATGCTTGCATTCTCTACGTCATCCGAGGTGTACGTGGGACATGGGACACTCCACCGAGTGGGACATGATCGCATTCTTTACGTCATCCGAGGTGAACGTGGGACATGGGACACTCCACCGAGTGGGACATGATCGCATTCTCTACGTCATCCGAGGTGTACGTGGGACATGGGACACTCCACCGAGTGGGACATGATCGCATTCTCTACGTCATCCGAGGTGTACGTGGGACATGGGACACTCCACCGAGTGGGACATGATCTGTAGTTACAGAAGCGCCGCACTCACGCTGGGTGTTGGATGGGTTGGATAAAATTGCATTCTTTCAAATTAACGTTTTGTCAAAACCACTACTTATAATTAATGTAGCTAAATGGTACAATAGTATTCTACTTGGTGAACTACTGAGAAATGAAGTAGCCAGCTTCAGATGACAAGTTTCCTTTGTCGTTTAGTTCAGCCAATCCTTTTATAAACTTTCCGGGAATTATAATGTTACTCATCGTTAGATACTTTATATTCTAGACAATATTACTATTTCCACGTACCTACTGCAGCTAAGCTAATTTATTGCCTAGATTTAGTATGGGAATGAACTAGGTATTATTTTATATTACAGGAACTCAACTTCAAAATCAGTCAGCCGTCTATATTTGATAGTAAAATTTAAAAGGAATGACTCCTAACGCAGTTAAAACATTGACTAAAATGCCCCACTAACACACTTAGACGGGCTATTCCTGTATTTTTAAGTATGTACGCTCGCCTTATAATCTCAATCTGTCAAAAATGCCTCTAATTTACTTACATTATTGATAAGGTTTTGACATTGAGATGGTGACTAAATTTTGAGGGATTTTAATTATTGACGGGAATTTCCTTCCGGTTAAATGTCATGATTAGGAAAGAAAACCAGGAAAAATCGTATTGTTGAATAAATAATAGATCCTTCGCTACTGCTACGTACTTGGACATCTCAAAATGGTAACTTAAATAAAAAATAAAGTAAAGTATTATCTGGTATCAACGCCCGCAGTATGACTCGTATTTCAATCCGACTGTACTGCCGAACCACGATAAAAGGCTTAAAACCATGCTAGTTATGTAGACATCTTTAAGCGGATATGTTGTACGATTTCCTATTTTTCATATACACCGAGAATTGAGGATACAAATTGCTGTTTCGTGCCGATCAAGGAAGAATAAAATACGGTCTTTTGATACCGTATGAATAAAACAAATCAAACATTTCAGACTTTTTTAACTTACTAGTTTCTGCTAGCAACATCATCCGCGTAAAGTTTCGTGTGCCATCCCACCGAATCGCATCGCCTTCCCGCGCTATTACTTTGTTTTCGCTTTCGATCTCACTTTTCCCTTGTTCTAGGCTCTTAATCGTGATGTTAGATAGCCAATAGCCTTCCTCAAAAATTGGGCTAACAAATACAGAAAGATTTTTGTTATTCGACTGATAGTTCCGGAGATTATCACGTTCAAACAAACTCTTCAGCTTTATTATTACTATAGATAGATCACTAAGTCTAAAAAAGACAGTTTTTCTGTTAGCCTACGGGTTGATATTTCAATCGACAGATAATTTTTATTCGTGAAATAAAATTGACATCTGACAGATTTCTTCCAAAGCAAAATCTGTCAGATGTCACATCTGACAGATTTTGCTTTGGAAGAACTGTCAAAAATTCAAAATTATTCCTCGAATGAAATTATCTGGCGTTGGAAAAATTAGCTCTAACTGCTGCACTCAGAGAATTCACTTAAAATTAATCAATCATTAACTTTTATTAACCAGCATATCTTGGCACAAATGTCAACGAAAATGTTTTTAATCTGACATATTTTTCTTGACTGACTGCGTTCCAATTCATACTTGTCAGTTAGAGTTAATGATTGATTAATTTTAAGTAATGACTCTGAGTACCGGGGTAAGTCAGTAATTTCAGCTCCAAAAATACCCACGCAATATAGGTTATAGGAATGCCATGTTTTATTATATAACATTACTTGACATCCACTGAAAAAGACAAAGAAGAAACAATATGAAAATTAGGTTTTGTAAAGAGTCTGGAGAATACTAGGATAAGTACCTACTCGTACAACGTTGAATATAAAGAGGTGCTGTAGGAGAGGTGCATCAATAAACAATATCTTTCAGATAAAATAATTATTACGGAACTAGCTGCGCCCCGCGGTTTCACCCGCATAAGTATCGATTCCGTAAGTATATCGGGATAAAAAGTATTCTATGTGTTAATCCCGGTTATAAACTATATGTGTACAAAATTTTATCCAAATCCGTTCAGCCGTTTGAGCGTGAAGAAGTAACAAACATACAAACACACACACTCACAAACTTTCACCCTCATAATATTAGTGTGATCGTTTCATGTTTTTTAAGTATCATCACCACCAGTATCTTATAATTACCAAATGGTTGCATGCCACAGTCATTCACAGCCACACCATAGGTAGGTCTAAACTGAAATTATTGCCTGACAAACTGCCCCTGTTTTCTGCAACACCATAAACCTTTAATCCAGCACACGCCATATTTAAGCCGGGTGTGGAGTGCACCTAATTGTTTTGCAGTAATTATAAATGTGTTAAGCTCATTAGGGACTATGAGCACGGTATTATACCAAATTGTTTAATAATAAAATTAAAACGAAAATATACGTATTTTCAATCACAGCAGTGATTAATTTTTATGAATATTGTAAAGCCATTAACATCAAAAATATGCATGTGTATGCGTACGTTGTACGCTGGTTGGACGCTGCACTGACACGAGTGACACTGACACGAGTTAAATGTGTCAGCGTAGCGTTTATATGGCGTATACGTAATACGCAATAAGCGTCGAAGGCAGTATGTGCGATACGCAGTAAGCGTGGAATCCGTTACGAGCCAAATTCGCAGTGTCCAGAATTAATACCTACCGTAGAGAAATATTAGTTAGACTAGAAGCCGAGTCTAGCAGAGTTGGAGAAAGGCTAGGCAGTAGAGTAATATTCGTGTACAATTATTTAGCAATCCATATTTCGTAGACAGAAAAAAACAAACTGGTTGGTTTTTTTTTAATTTTCATGACGTTGAAAGTATATATAAATAAATAAACGGTGGAGTTTCTTACCCATTCTTCTCCATACAAAGCTACCTTTTGGAAAGGGCGACTAGAATCAATTCCATTTTTTGTAAATTTTGACGTTAAAAAGTGCCTTGTATGTGCCTAAATAAATGAATAAATGCCAATGCCTAAATTAATAAATGCCTTGAAATAAATGATTTGACTTTGACTTTGACTTCGTAAATATCGACTATAAGTAGTCTGGGCCCAATTTATTATAGACAGAATCAAAATCTGCTTGGTAAAATCGGCGAAGGACAAAGTCAAAATATTGAACGTTGGCAAATTCAACTCCGTACATTCTACAATATTTATGGACTTCCTACGGACTTTAATTTCATAAACATACACTTAGCGCATCATTTTCGTAATTTATACGTGTCATATGCGTATGCGTACTTATAAGTCCTAAATACGCCGGAAGGTGCCGCCGGGGCCAGTGTGATGATCCCCTAACTCCAAACTTTTGAAAACAAATAGTAATTATTAAAGTTTGTATGATTAATTATCATCAATTGTCGAATACGAGTAGCTACATCATCCGTCTTTTGAAATGTAAACTAAAGACTGAAAATAGTACTCAATTCTGTACGTTTCATTAAATAATTCTGAGGATTCTGAGTCTTCTGTCTGCTACAACTCTTTATTACAAGTTTAGTTGAAAATACATTTCAGTTTATCTTAGGATTTATTAATGAAATTGAGATTTGTGTCGCCTTCGCATACAAAAGTCTTCCTAACAATAATCTTTCTTAGGATGGATGTCACGTTGTCAAGTCTATTTTTTTAGTGTATTGTTTTTATTGTATATTTTCTTTTTGTTTCAATTTAGTCCTTCTTTCATTAATGACGTTTTCTTTTAGTGTCATATTTCTCAATAGGAAGGGGAGTTTGTTAGCAAATTGGAGATTTGTTTCAATTTTCAGGTCCAGGCTGATAAAATATGTAGGTAAGACACGGTTAGGTCTGAAGGTAAACCTGCGTTTTGGCTGTATGGATATTATTTATTGACTATTTCGGGTTCAATTAGATTAGACCCTTGTGCCTTGTGTATTATTATATATAAAAGTGTTGTGCATCACTTCGAACTGGAATTTCATAAGCAAGTAGTAGAGTTCAGCTGTGCGATTCTGTAACCATCTCACCGTGAAAACTTGGGTGAAGTGAGTGTGGAGTGAGCTGTTAGTGTCATCCCACCTGATACTAGGGCAATCCCTAGTATCAGGTGGGATCACATTAACAAAAAAAAATCAAATCAAATCTCGATTATGATTCTAAATGCATGCTTGGTCAATAAGTACCAAGCATACATTTAGAATAATAATCGAGATTTTGGTAATATTTTTTATGCAAATTCTATTCATCATTTATATAATTTCAAAGCTAGCATTTTAACTGTCGACACATTACTATTTTGTGGGGTTTTAATCTAGGAAAAAAAAGAAAAAAAAACTAAGTTTCTGTTTTGCTATTTTATTTTTAAATCCCACAAAATAGTAATGTGACAACTAAAACACTAGTTAGGAAATTGTATAAAATTATCAATACCTTAAAGCATAAAAAATATTATTAAAATCTCGATTACGATTGTAAATGTTTGCTTAGTCAATCCCTACCATCAGTGGGATGACACTTACAGCTCACTCCACGCAAGTCTTCTCGATGAGATTTTTACAGAATCTACATGCTGGTTTCATAAAGCGTTTATTAAAAGCCACCCCAAATCTCACGATAATGCATTAATTTGACGTCTGATTTGGTTATTTACATACATCACGCCTGTATTCCACAAAAGGTTGGACACATGTGTATCTGCAGTACAGCCTACAGTACAGGGCAGTTGTTGTTGTTCGTGATACATGTTAGTATAGTCAAGTAAATACATTTATTTTAGACAGTGGGAAGAGGGCACGACTATGCAGCTCAAATTGGTTTGTTTTGTTTACTTTTTATTGTTCTCTTTTGTCTCTAATATTTGTAAGTTAAACGTCATGCATACCTGTTATTTGCATTGTTACTGAAATGATAATTTTTATTATGATTTTTTATTTGAGTTGTAAGTGGCTGTGCTGTTGGCGTGCTTATTATAAATAAATTAATAAATACTAATTATAGGTAGACCTTTTATAATAATCACTCGCAATCCATTCTGTTCACTATCAAATAGTTTCGAATTGTCTAATCGAGAGCCAGACCGATTAGGCACACTTGATTATAATGAGCGAAAACTGTAAATCAGACCCTTTAACCGAAGCCTTTGACCAATCAGCTTTCATGACGGATTAGCAATCAATTAGTAGATGTATGCAATCCAATTGATTCGCTATTTGTATTCTATCTTTCTCCCGTTGCGTAGACCCATGCGGTATGGCCAAATCCAATCGGATGCCGCCACAATGGGCTTTTATTTATAGCATTTTAGGCAATTGGATTTTCAGATAATTATACCATAATGTTCACGCGGAATACGATTGTTTATAGCGGTTTTAGCGATATAAGTGACGCGATTAAGCTCTTCATCTGGTTTAGAATGCTCAATCGCTTGAGATCCAATTTGGCTGTTTAAGGTTTTGCTATAAAAAGGTGGAGATAGAATCTTTGAATGAGGATTTTGGAAAATGAAACGCTGCGGTTTTTTCTACGTTAGCGATGCAAATTTTTGTTATTACCTTTTAAATAAATTGAGAAGCAAGTCTTTTGGCCTTTATTTACTCAACCTTTAGATTGAGAAATTCAGGTAAACGTCCAGCCTTTTATGTCTTTCATCAAAACGGCCAACAAACCTATCTTTGATGTAATCATGTCCAGGAATAGAACAATTATATATCAGATTATTTTTTTTCTGTTTTTGAATGGAGTCTCGCAGGTCAATCTAGGAGGTTGTCTGCTGCTTGACTGGACTATCCTGTGGATGCCTTAATATATTAAGGCCTCCAGCTAGGGGTTCATCATCTGCCTAGCCTTTTCCCAACTATGTCGGGGTCAGCTTCCAATCTAACTCGATGCAGCTGAATACCAGTATTTTACATGGAGCGACTGCCTATCTGACCTCCACAACCTAGTTACTGGGTAATACGATACCCCTTGGTAAGACTAGTTGTCAGACTTTCAGGCTTCTGACGACCCGTAACGACTGTCAAAGATCCACAAATGACTGCCGGGACCAACAGCTTAACGTGCTTTCCGAGGCACGGAGGGGTCTCGGTATGTAAAGATGGTCACCCATCCGCAGGCCAACTGCGGCAAGCGTAGCTTAACCTGATCGATCGACCTGTGCGGCTGTTATTAGTTAGGCACAGGCCCCTCTTATAAACTGTGTATCAGACGAGTATCATGTGCTATACAAATAGTAAACATATCAGTATCGCAACCGAACATACTGTTACTATAGGCCTGGATAATCCCACAGAGGTCTCTCCCCATGACTTCCAGCTCTTTCAATTCAGCGCTAAAGCGGACCTGGTCGTTTGTTTTCTCCGGCTCGTCCCGCATCTTCAATGGGGACTGCCGCAACGCCTTTTAGTCTCCACGTAGTGGTTATTTTGGCCCACAGTTAATTGGGCATACGGCAGACGTGGCCAGCCTAGTCGCACTTCAGCTTAGCGGATATTTGAGCAAAGTCAGTAATCTTTGTTTAAGAGCGCAGTGTGGTGTTGATAATATGGTCTGTCAATTTGTCGCCTAGAATATTCGCGCCCCATTGCACGTTGGCAAACCATACTGTAAACGTGGCTTAATAAAATCACTTATTTAAAAACGAATACACACATACAAACACAAACACACACACACGTCATATTTTCAATACATTATAATATTACCTACAGCATCGCCAACAAGAAAATCTAAGTTATAAGCTTACCCAAAAAAATGTGCCAACGAAGTAACAAAGCAAAATATCAGCGAATGTAGTCGATAGGAAAGTGGCGAGTGTATTATGTTAGTACGCCGAGCTTGCATGTACATACAGGCGATCGTAAAAGTGAGACCGGACATATCCTGTTATAAAGAACGCTTTCAATTGCAAATGGGTCGTGGGGCCAGAGAGATGCCGAATTTATGACCCTGGACGGCAAACGAGCACGTTATTTGGAGTCCGATGGAGGAAAAAATAGGGATAAAGGAATTGAGCCATTCATTTTTCATAGTTTTATTTATGTAAGTCCATTCGTAGTGGAGTTACGATTCTATAAAATGTTAAGGACCATTTTGTTGTCGCCGGTCGAAACTTGTGGTCGGGGTTGTACAAATTTAATTTGCGTAGTCCATTCTTTGGTATTTACATTATTTATGAGTTTTTATACTTGAGTTTTTATACTTGAGGGGCTTGTGGCTAAGTAATAACAGCCGCACGGGTCGATCGATCTGGTTAAGCTACGCTTGCCACGGTTAGTCCGTGGATGGGCTACCATCTTCACATACCAAGACCCTGCCGTGCCTCGGAAAGCACATTAAGCCGTTGGTCCCGGCTGTCATTCGTGGATCTTTGACAGTCGTTATGGGTCGTCAGTAACCCGAAAGTCTGAGAACCAGTCTTACCAAGGGGTATCGTATTTCCCAGTGGTTGTGGAAGTCAGATAGGCAGTCGCTCCGTGTAAAATACTGATATTCAGCTGCATCCGGTTAGACTGGAAGCCGACCCCAACATAGTTGAGAAAAGGCTAGGCAGATGATGATTTAAAGGGTCCCCATAAAAGAAACGTGTTTTTCATACGTTACGGAACCCTTAATGTTCCAGTCCTACTCGCACTTGGCCGGTTTTCAATATTCGTGCCAAGAAGTGCTATATATATATATATATATGTATGTATACAAATGGCTATCCCTGATAAAATAAAACTTTTTTGATGCGACTTATAAAAAGCATTCAAAATAAGTTAGTACGTTTCAGGCGTATCAGCACATTGGTACATACAATGCACTCCGAAATAATGCAGTTAATCAGTCCAATAATCCATTCCGATGACTCGGAAAAAAGAACGAAAAAAATAATCACAGAACCTATCATTACAAAACTCAAACTCAAACTCAAAGCATTTATTTCAAATAAACCAATTATAGGCACTTTTCATTTGTCAAGAAGTCAAAAGACAACAGATTTTTATAGTTTCGAATGTAGAGTAAACAAGTAACAAAATCGTATCGGTAATGTAACTGTGATGTATAAAATATTCAACTGTCGATCCAAACACTAATTGGATGGCTAACGAGATATGTTCTGAAGTGGGTACTCGGTGGGTTTCAACTCTTTCTCTCTGCGGGTTTTGTTTCAATATACGCTTGTTTGCGGGTTTTGCTTTCGTATGGTACTGTTTAGAATTAATATTAGGTATTGGAAGTAATTAGATTTCT
This sequence comes from Eremobia ochroleuca, assembly GCA_949629135.1. NCBI lineage: Eukaryota > Metazoa > Arthropoda > Insecta > Lepidoptera > Noctuidae > Eremobia > Eremobia ochroleuca. Next base: position 9,301,349 of record OX451388.1, read on the forward strand.
TTGTATTGTTTTGAATCACGGATGGGAACTATATAAAGGTCTGCTTTATGCCTAGTGAGCTTAGTATTTTTTATTACAGGTACGTCGTCTTCACATATAATTATAATTTTCACTTGCTCTTATAATTTTCTTGCTCACTCTTCTCCATACGAATCTACCTTTTAGAAACACCTAGAGTCAATTCTATTTTCTTCTAAATATTGACGTTCAAAAGTGCCTTTTAAAAGCCTAATCTTGCAATAAGTGATTTCACTTTTCCGAGTTTTAGTTTGGAAAAGTCTTGTTTGGGAGTAACAAATGTAATTACATTCATGAACAAGTTATCTACCAATAAAGAAACATAATACTCCTTCGTTGGGCTATCGTGTAATAAGACCTTGGGCATTCAATAAGGCAATAGTTATACCAATATCATCTTTCTGATACTTCTGTAATTCCCAATCACTAACCCAGTTTGGCAATGTGAATCCATCCACACTAAAAAAAACTCTAGGCATCCACTGTACCTATAAGGGCACCCGCAGATAAGCGCGTCGCGACGGTGCGACTCGATTACAAATTCTACGAAGTTTTCATAGATTTTGTTCTACTAGTGTCGCGTCGCGCTGTCGCGTCGCGCTTGTTTGCGAGAGCTTTAATTAGGTATATTATTGCATGCTGAGCTGGACTCCCATTTGGTACAACCTTGAGACGCACACCGCACTGTGTATTTACGTTATTTATCATTTGTCATAGTGTCATTATTATTTCGATGTGTGTTTTTCTATTTGTTTTTATATCGGCACCTTGTTTTTTATCTATTTAATTCATGTAATTGGTTATCATCTTATTGTACTTTTGTGTTGTGCTGTCTTTTGTGTGCGCCAAATATGCTTTATTTATCTATATATTATAAGCATGTCAACGTCCAAAGTTGACCATTTTAATGTCCGCTACAATGTACGGTTAAAACATTTAACAAACATGTTTGGACTAAAACAATCAAGTAGTAAAGCAGTGTTTAAATAAAGTTAATCATTGAGCTCACATGAACGAGTCGAGCCGAAAGCCTAACTAGATTTACCAATTAAACTTTCATCCGATCAAAAACTGGAAATTTTCAGTCTGCGATGGCTAATATGTTTAAAATAACGTTAGAATTTAGCTAGCCACGTCATTAATCTCAAGTTAACGGCGGGCTGACGTATCTCTAATGGACAGGGACAAAAATACGCCCCTGTAATTAATGACATACTCCTTGAAAAAAAGGTACGCTCGGAGTATCTTCCTTCAATTATGTTATAGTTGCCACGTCGTTTACTGTGGAAATTTATTTTGTTAGTGTCTGTTTATAAACTTGGTTGAAGTTTACGGTAAATGCCTTATTACGTGGTAATGAGTCCATGTGCGGTTTTTGAACAATGTTACCTTACAAGTCTATATTTTCCACACTAATTAACATGAATTTACGCGAATAAGCTTTTATTATATGCGCTAATTAATACTCAGTTTCTACAAAAAAAAAAAGAATTGTTTTGCTTACCCACGGTACCTACTATTTATTACTGCAATACTGGACATATAAATAGATTCGTAGGCTAATTTTACCTATGATAGCTATTTCCATATGGGAGCCTACTATGCAAATCTATGAGGTATTTGCTTCATTATTGGTAAAGATACAAGATGTTAAGTTTAAACAATAACAGTCCGTAAATTATGGCCATAAGTGACAATGCACATCCATTCCTGTGCTAAAGTAAATATTTTTAGTATTACATAATTTTATACACCTTTTTACATGTGCACCAATAAGATAAATATGATAATTATGTGTTTATTTAATCAATGAGACCTCCAATCGCCTGAAACACAGCATTACCTAGTTCAGGCACAAATCATAGGTGAACAAGACATAGATTTAAGAATAACTGTATTTAACGTTATACCTTTTATTTTTGAATAAATGTTATTATTATTATTATTGCTACGTATAAAACCATAACTATGATACCTACCTACTTAAAACATGGAATGGTATGACGAGGAAAATTGATTAAACATTATAGCATTTATTTATTTATTTATTTATTTTTTAGGAAAACTTACAGCTAAACAGATACAGTAAGTAATAAAATTATACAAAAATAAGGCCAATTACAAGTTTCCACGTGTAGTATTTAATTGAAATTGTTTATTGAAATAATCGATTTACATAAGTAATTTACAAAATAGGGCCTTAAACTTGAGAAATAGCTCATTAGTTACGGACATTCAATAAAAAGATGGGCAATTCAGATTGTTCAGCTGTGATTATTTATTTAGACGAAAAGTTAAATAAAATTCTCTGTCTGTCCACGTACCCAGTGATTCGAGTTCAAATCCCTGCTACTCTGCTGCACAACACGGTAGTTTAGTGTCAATTTTTATTTTAGTGCCAATACGGCTGCACTCGATATTTTTGTTCTGGCAACATTTTTCATAACAAAATTGTGAATTGTGTTGCTATTGGTATCGATATTGTGAATTCCATGTGAACACGATTTTTAGAGACTACCCTTTCTTATTTATTCGCACGGGTGCAATCTACTTGTCAAGGAAATGAATAGAACACAAACACAAAAAAAAAAGTTGTGGGAAAACATGCGTCACATCCACGCAAAACAGCCATCGCCAAAACATAGTCAAAATATCGAGATTTCTGTACTATGCTGTTAAGTATTAATACATTATAAACCTTCCACACAAATTCTGTAAAAACACATCAAAATCCATTGCGAAGTTTCGAAGAATTACGCGGTCTCTCAGTCCGACACGAAAAGCGACTTTAAATTAGTCACATACATAGATTAGATTTATGTATACATATTTATTGTCAATAGCAGGCTCCGTGAAAGGCGATTTTTATTTTATTTATTTATTATTATTATTTTCAGGACTTAATTACGCCCTTTTTGATCACAGTGCAGAGCAATATTAATCCTTAAATGGAGATTAAAGCAAATCAATTTAACCCAGAAACCCTTACTTTGTCCACTTTTAAGAAATTCACTGCCAGCAGAATACATTTTTTTTTTTTGTAAAATTAAAAATGTTTTTGTTGAATTCCGTACCTCCTGAAATTTCTTTTTAAATTATTGCCAGTTAAAACAACTTAATATGTTTGTAACATACATAAAGCCTTGTCTATGTTTTTTTCTGAATTAAAATGAAATATATATAATAAACGACTCACACATACATAAACTCACGCCTTCTTCCCATGGGGGTAGACAGAAACTACAGAACGCCACCTGCTGCGATCTTTACATGCTTATAAACAACAACTTATACCTAATTAATAAATAAAAATAACTGCATAATATCCTAACTAAACTAAAACTATTAGATAACTAAAATATAGCGTTATAAAATTCAACAGCATCGCTGTCGACTGGTAATGTACCCAAGAGACTGACAGAATTGCCATGTGTTATGGCAATTCATAGCCTCTGGCCGAGGTAAAAGCCAGTCCTTGGGTCACAGGAAGTGTCAACCAGCCGTTTGGAGATCTCCATAAATAGACCATGAGCACTTGACTAAATCAGGGCAGATACTAGTTGAAACTCCGTAGATGTGATGGGTAGGTAGGCGATAATATTATCTAATCATGACAAAACAAAATGTAAAGTGTACACGAAAAAAATATATTTTCAATAGGTACTCAAATGCAATATCTGCGGATGTTGACCCCAAAAAAAAATCTTATGTCATATCTACATATGACACCCAACACGTCTACGGTTTTACTAGCTAATTAAATTTGATTTAAAACTATCACTGAGTAAATCATACTCAGTTTGCCCCTGACTCTTATGTAAAACATCCTCTGTTTCGTACATATATATTATGAAGATATTTACACACTATGGTAATGTATATGTTTTTATTTACGGCGAATCCTTTTATCCCGAAGTGGTAGTAAAACACTTGAGGCCACATTTATTTCTCGACATCCGTGAAGCCATAGAGGCATAGAGGATAATGTTTGGGCGAGAAACATTGATGTATGTACTTCACAACATGTGTTGGTTTATTTTCCTGCCACTGTACCAACTGATTTGGACAAAATGGCTATCAATTTAGGTTCTTTTTTAGCCTCATTAGTTCTTCTAAGTCTTTGTTTCTCGAGCGATGTTGTTTGTAAGTTTAATGACTGTATACGAACAAGTTTTTAAGAAAAAAAAAAAAAGAAAAAAAAAAAACAAGAAGTCAATCGGCCTAGCCTTTTCCTAACTGTGTTGGGGTCAGCTTCCAGTCTAACCGGATGCAGCTGAATGCCAGTATTTTACATGGAGCGACTGCCTATCTCACCTCCGCAACTCAGTTACTGGGTAACACGATAGATACCTTGGTAAGACTGGTTGTCATACTTTTGGGCTTCTGAATATCCGTAACAACTGTCAAAGATCTAAGAATGACAGCCGGGACCATTGGATTAACGTACTTTCCGAGGCGATGAGGGGTCTCGATATGTAATGGGTAATCACCCACCAACGAACCGACCGCGGCAAGCGTAAAACCTTCCATCGTCCCGTGCGGCTGTTATATTAAAACATATTTACTAAAAACAGCTGTTGTTGAAAAAAATACAGGAATTGTTTTGAGTTAATGTGTAGTTTTTCTATAGTGCAACAAATGTTGTTTGTCTAAAGACAGGTCCTAAGCAAGTTCCTCACATCTAGGTATTTGTCCCAGGACGACTATTTATCTGTTCTTCGGTGATCTTCACTCCATCCCGCACTTAAACAACATCATATAACATCACGCTTGTATACCCCGGAGAGTAAGACAGAGGTACACCTATGCTACACACAGATTTTGCCAGCTATTTATGTTTAAGTCCCATGTTATAGGGGGCAAGCTTATAGGGCTGCTACTGAGAAAGTCCAGATGATAAAACCTAATAACACTTTGCCCGACCCAGGAATTGAACCCAAGACCTCCTGCCTGACCATGAGGTACTACTGCTGACATTAGCGCGTGCGACCACTAGACGGCACGGTTGGGGCAATGGTTAAGCGATTGACTGCTGCGCTGCGTGTCGCGGCTTCGATTCCCGCACGGAACAAATATTTGTATGACCTACAAGTAGTTGTTCCGGGTCTGGCTGTTTGTGTATGTGAGTTCAAATGTTTGTAAACGCACCTACAATACAGGAGAAATTCCTAGTGTGGGGCAACGTTTTTTAAAAAGAACTAGACCAAAACGAAGCAGTCCGAATACCATTAGGTACCTTTCATTTATTATTTTATAAGTAACGTGTAGGTGTAGGCTTGGTATTAATTGTCCGAAATAGAATTGCGAGTTGTTATTGTAGACAAAGAGTTTAGTAAGCTCTTTTAACGATAAGTACACTCAATAAACTAAGCCCCTATACCTGAGAGTAGTAAGAACACAAGAAAAGGGGCAAATTATCTCGATATTTATTTGTGCTTATACCGCACTTAGCGCTATCTGTGTAGTCTAAAGGGCAATCCTTAATCGTAAGGTCAGTCATTAACTTAAATTACCTCTTATGGACTCATCCTCCTCTTATGATTCTGACTTCTATGATCACATTTTTTTTCTTCGATCAACTCAGCCTTTCGCAGTTCACTGTTGGACGTGGGTGTCTTCAAGGCAGCGCTACAACACCCTGTCCTTCGCCTTCCGTATCCAGTCTGTCCAAGCCTACTTCATAAGGTCGTGGTTCTATCTAGGTGGGAGTCCCACACTACGCTTGGCAATACGCGGTCTCCACCCAACAGCCGAACCCAATACCCTTATTGAATGTTTTTAGTGCAGCAGTTAGTAGACGCAAACGCAAGGTAGGACGCCCTCCAGCTAGATGGAGCGATGGTCTTCGCAGGGTGACTGGTAGCAGCTGGATAAGAGTTGCCGAGAATCGAGCTGAATGGCCTATCTCCAGCAGTTGACTGCTGCAGGCTGATTTATGATGATGAGTGCAGTAAGCTTACTTAATTAATTTGCTTAAAAAATAAAAATCATACAAAGGGTTAATTTACATATGGAACAATTGGCTAAGTATAAAGATAACTACTCTGTATTTCCGAAACATCACAGTACATACAGATGGTAGAATGTGTAATTGCAATCGATATGTAATAAGTACACTCACTTTTCCCTTTTACCCACAACACTGTAAAAATTATGTGTCTACTAACTAATTTATCTACGAGTACCTTCCTTCTTCAAGTAATTCTTATATTTAGTTTAAAGATTACCTTGTATATCTCATATTAAGTGAATTGTATTCTTTTTGAGAAATAAATGTCTTGAACCGTAATTAAAATAATTCAGTTGTTAAGCTCACATAATTTTCTTAGTTAAGGTATTTTCTCTTGGCAACTGTTAGGACTGGTACTGCCTAACTGGCAGTCTTCTTAGAATAAAGAAAACATTGACTGTCCATTGGACAATGCTTATGTTTAAAAATGCAAGTAAAAAGCAAGCTCAAAACGCCAAATAAAAAGGTATAAACAAGACACCAGAGACACACACATTCAAAATTCAGAGTCACAGGTCAGATACCGTTCGATATCGATATCGTTTGCCAAAATACAACGAGAAGCTTAGGTCTTATGGGGGAACAGATGAACATACATAATGTATGTATCTTCTGTGAACTATACTGTTAGTGTTTTAAATAAAATCAAAATAACTAAATTCAATCAACAGTTTAATATATTTTTCTTAAATTACAATATTATAATAAAGGAAGATGTGCGCTATTTGAAATTCTAAACGCGAAAGGTGCCGCTCCGCTTGTGTACCGCAGTTTTATAACGTCCGATGGCGCCGTTGAAGAAACGTCAGCCATTTAAATTAAACCGCCTGCCGTTCAGCCGTCGTCGATTGTCGTTACTTGACTGCAATGTTGCCAACACGGCCATGCTGCATGGTGTCTGCCCCAGGCACCACACGAGTCTGGGTGGAATACTGAAATTGAAATAAGTACATGTTAAAATTTTAAAAGAGTCAACACATCCGTAGGACATCTGAAGTATTGCACATTTTTATTCATGGATTGCAGTGCTATTTCCCGCACCTAAAGGGACTTTGCCACACTTAGGAGACCGGGTTAACAATTGAAAAAATCACTTGCACTCGAAGAGCATTTAACTCACTCAAGCGTACCAAGTTGATCTTGTTCAACACAAAGCAAAGCAAAGCATTTATATTACAACATATGCAATACTACAATAATATTAAAAACTCAGTAGTCTAACCAGCCTCGCAAGCTAAATACGGGAATAGTAAGTATTACAAAGGTTTATGGGCGTATGGTGCTCAAACTGTAAACACAAGATTTAAACATTCAAACTGAAATAATAATGAATTAGTAAATAAAATAATACATCAAATATATACCTTGCCAACACGGTTTGTTATTATTACTATATAGATTTATATGGTCCAATCTTCAATATTAATCCATCGTTTTATATTTTCCGCCACGGCTACTCCATTATACATTTTAGAGCTTCTTAGGCTACCTCTTAAATCTGATATCTCGTATCTATCGTTATCCAGCACTTTCTTAATCTGGAACGGACCTTTGAATGCCGGTAATAGTTTTCGACTTTGACCATCATTATTTTGGCTTTGAATTTTGACCAGTACCAAATCGCCTTCTTTGTACCGTGTGGCTTTGATTCGGGTTTTGTCGAATCTTCTTTTCTGTTCCTCTGCACTAGCTTTAACATTCTCGTCTAACTTTTCACGCAACTTTGACACGTCTACCAATGCTTCGCTATCAAGATCTGGGGCTAGACTATCACTATCCGTACGTAATCTATATCCAAACATTACCTCACTGGGAACGGCTCGAGTAGTTTTGTGAATAGTACTATTAAGTCCTTGTTGTAAAGCCTTAATACATTGATCCCACCTATCATCTGTGGTATCTGCACCCATCGTTTTTAAGGCTTCTAAAATGGTTTTGTTAAACCGTTCTACCTGTCCGTTAGCACGAGGTACGCCTGTCGCTACGATATGCAACCTAATGTTTCTATCCGCACAGTATTGAGAAAATTTATTTGAAGTGAAACATGATCCCGCATCACTAATTATTCTTTTAGGGTTACCAAATGTTTTTGATATACACTCTAACTCTTTAATTACACCAGCCGCATTGGTTTTGCGTACTGCCGATATAAATACGAATTTCGTGAACGAATCTACAATTACCAGCAAATATTTGTTTTTGTTTTTAGTTGTAACAAAGGGTCCTAGATGGTCAAGGTGGAGAGTATGGAAGGGTTGTGCATATTTTGGCAGGGGATACAGCAAGCCCTCTTTTGGACCTCCCTTATTTTTAAAATATATACAATTAAGACAGTTTTTAATGTACTTTTTTACAGTGTTACGCATCCGTGAAAACCAATATCGTGCACGTATACGCTCTACACACTTGTCTACGGAAAAATGACCTAAATCATCGTGATTACATCGTATGATTTGCCAAATACATTTTTTTGGAACAACCCATTTACGACCTTGACTAGTTCTCCTATAAACTTTTCCGCCTAAAAGCTCATAATTTTTAAAAATATCTTTATGTTCGTCGGCCTCTCCTGATCCTAAAACATCTCTTATTTTGACTATCTCAGAGTCTTGTACTTGTACTGCCAGTAACCAATCTGCCTCCGTAATTGACATAATAATTTCCGATTCCGATTTTTCCCCGGTTAGCACGGGATTGCGACTCAAGGCATCTACATGCTGCATCCGAGTTCCTTCCCTATGGATGATTTCGAACGAAAACTCTTGAGTTGATAGAACCCATCGGGCTATACGTGGGATAATGTCTTTTTTAGTTAATGCATACCTAACTGCGCTGCAATCAGTAATTATTTTAAATTGCCTACCTAACAAGTACAAACGGAATTTTTGAAGAGAACATACAATGGCTAACAGTTCCAACTCAAAAGAATGGTATTTCTTTTCATCTGCGTTGGTTTGCCTACTATAGTAATGTACGACCTTTTCGCCCTCATCCTCTATCTGGGTGAGTATACCTGCAATGCCGTCTCTACTCGCGTCTGTATATAAAATCTTATCTTTGTTTGGATCGAAAATAGCCAAAATGCTTTCAGAGGTTAATTTATCCCTTAAAATGTGAAACGCCCGATTTTGATGATCATCCCATACCCATGCGGCATCTTTCTTTAACAGTTTTGTAAGTGGAGCCGATAGAATTGCACAGTTTCGAATAAATTTACGAAAATAACTGATTAGTCCTAAAAACTGTCGAAGCTGGTGAACTGTTTTGGGTGTTGGGAAGCTCTTAACAGCCTCTAATTTAGTATCATTTGGCATAACGTAACCTGGTTTAATTTTATAACCTAAGAATTCAATTTCGTATTTGAAAAAATGACATTTTTTTAGATTTAATGTCAAGCCATTTGTTCTGAATATCTGTAATACATTTTCTAATAGCCTAATGTTTTCTTCTACAGTCTCACTAACCAAATATATGTCATCTAAATAAATAATTACATTGCCGAATCTCAAATTACCTAGCACTTTGTTCATAGTTTGTTGAAAACATGCAGGGGCATTGGCCAAACCAAATGGGAGTCTTAAAAACTCGTAATGACCATCTTCAGTTATGAAAGCCGTCTTATCTATCGAATTTTTATGTAAACAAATTTGATAATAGCCACTTTTCAAATCTAAACTAGTAAAACATTTATATCCTTGAAGCCTATCTATTAAATCTTCAATCCGCGGCATGGGATATTTGTCTTTTATCGTAATTTTATTTAACGCCCTATAGTCAATGCAGAGCCTTTTTTCGCCGTTTTTCTTGTTTACTAAAAGAGCCGGACTGGCTTATGGAGAATTGCTATCGCGCACAATTTTGTTTTCGAGTAATTCTGACACTATTTCTCTGATTGTTTGCCTATCCGAAAATGAGGCTCTAAAAGGTCTGCACTGAACTGGCTGCGAACTTGATAAGTTGATTGTCATTTCGTAGTTAGTCACTTTTCCAAGCTCTTTTATACTTGAAGCGACACAATCACTATATCTATTCAGCAGGGCCAATAACTCGCTTTGATGAGTAGTAGTATCTAAGTCTATCGCAGCTATATTATTGCAAAATTCTTTGAGTTCACTGGCATATTGAAATTGTAGGTTTTCACCTATACGAGAATAAACTAAATCAGATCGCTCAGTCACATTTCTTCCAATTAATATGTCGCATCCTACCATATCATCCAAAATATACATATCTATATCACTCAAAACGATAGAATCCAATGTCAAACTAACCTTAACCTTTGTATTCACGTGTTTAAAATTTTCTTTTGAAAATCCTTGCAAAATAACGGGTGAGGGTAGTATGACATATGACAAAGAAAGTTTTTTGCTAACCGCTCCGACATTAATGAGCAACTACTGCCAGTGTCAATAAATGCCTCATAATAATTATTAAGTATAGATACCTTTTTAATAAACTTGTTACGTGGATTTGTAGATATAAATTTAGTTTCTTGTTGTTCAGGTTTTATTAGCGTTTTCGACGAATTTTTTTTATGGTAACAGTTCGATTCTAGGTGCCCTCTTTTCCCACAATATTCACACTTAATTGAATCGCATTGGTTCCTTTTATGATTACCCCCACAATTATAACATTTGATTGTTTTGCGACCTAATAAATCCTGAGCAACGTTGGAAGAAGGTTGGATTGTGCTAGTTGAACTTGTAGACACTTGAGTTCGATTAAAGGATGCAGACAGGTTTTGGGCTCCTGATTTTATATGTGCGTCACGTGAACTACTTTCCTGTTTTGAATTTTTCTTATATACACGACTATGCAAATAACTAGCTAATTCGTCACTTGTTTTAAAATTACTAGACTCTATTATAGATGCACCAATATTACTATCACCTATATTACCAACTATGATTGAAATAACATCTTGTTCCGAAAAATTCAAACATAAACGGTCAATCTTGCATTTTTGTTCAAAATAAAACTCATACAAAGATTGATTATCCAAAGGTTTTTTCTCTACAATTTCTTTTAAAAGATCAAACATATTTCTACGTATTTGAAAACTATTTGACAATTTCGACCTCCAGTCGTCCCATTTCCACGTGGGCCATAGTTTTTCTGTACGTAATAACGAATCATACCAGATTTTCGCAGATCCTTTTAGTTTATTTAAAGCTTGATAGCGAATCATTTTATCAGACCATGAAAAATTATTTGCGTAAGATCGAATAATGCTAAGCCAGGTGTCAATATCATCCTTTAATGGGTCAAAATCAGGTATAAAATTGTTCAGAGTTATAGAATTCGAAGTACTCACAGTTTCGGTATATTTGTGAGATACCTTATCCTTCCGTCTTCGAGGCGGAGATGGTGTCCTTGCTCTGGAGCTTGAGGAAGAGGTGGAAGAAGCCCGCTCTCGCCTTGACCGCTTATTTGATACCTTATCCTTCCGTCTTCGAGGCGGAGATGGTGTCCTTGCTCTGGAGCTTGAGGAAGAGGTGGAAGAAGCCCGCTCTCGCCTTGACCGCTTATTTGATACCTTATCCTTCCGTCTTCGAGGCGGAGATGGTGTCCTTGCACTAGAGCTTGAGAAAGAGGTGGAGGAAGCCCGCTGTCGCCCTGACCGCTTACTACTACCACCTCGCTTACCCATGGCGTGAAAGTTGCTACACACTTCTGATGTGAACTATACTGTTAGTGTTTTAAATAAAATCAAAATAACTAAATTCAATCAACAGTTTAATATATTTTTCTTAAATTACAATATTATAATAAAGGAAGATGTGCGCTATTTGAAATTCTAAACGCGAAAGGTGCCGCTCCGCTTGTGTACCGCAGTTTTATAACGTCCGATGGCGCCGTTGAAGAAACGTCAGCCATTTAAATTAAACCGCCTGCCGTTCAGCCGTCGTCGATTGTCGTTACTTGACTGCAATGTTGCCAACACTTCATTTGTTCCCTCATAACTCCTAGGCTATGAATTTACAAAGCCTGTTAAAATCATAACCCTCAAAAAAAGTTGCAGTCTACATAATTATACTAGAGTAAAAGCTATATCATTAATTATAAGTACTACCAGTTTATAAACGAAAATCAGCACAAAAACGAATTTTGTCAATCACTTCAATATTTGATATCCAGTTTTAAAATTTTACTACGGCATAATTATAACGAGCTTGCATAAATAAAACGGGACTCGTATGCCAACTAATTGTTTATTAATGTGGCACAATTTTGTCAGATAATTAATCACGGGCAGCACCTGGTAACAATGAAGCGCTTGACACATCGCATGTTACTAGATTAATCGTCCGGTCATTTTGCGACCGGAGATACGTACGGTATAAGTATATATTGATGTGTTGTTTGTCTAAGGATGTGATATAATAATAGATTGTTAAATGATAAGAAATAATGAATAACTATATGACTTACGGAGCCGAAACGTGGACACTCACGGTACGGCTAGTCCACAATCTCAAGGTCGCTCAGCAAGCTAAGGAACGGGCTATGCTTGGAGTCTCTCTAAGTGATCGAATCCGCAACGAGGTGATCCGGCAGAGAATCAAAGTTGTCGACATAGGTCATAGTTTGCACATTGCTTATACACCACATAGTGTCTTTGTTTGTCAACTTCGTGAGTATTGCCATTTTATTTTGAGGCTCAAGAGACATTGGCAAAATCTGTCACATACGGATCAGCCGGCTTGTCGCTTTTTTTTAGGGTTCCGTACCTCAAAAGAAAAAACGGAACCCTTATAAGATCACTTCATTGTCCGTCTGTCTGTCCATCTGTCAAAACCCTTTTTCTCAGGAACGCGTAGAAAATTAATATCAAATACTCAGGGCTGGAATCCCTTGAAGCAGTGAAAAAATCAAACTTCAAGTCAACGCAATCAAAAGATACGGGATTTACATACCTACAAATTTGTACGGAATCCTCGGTGCGCGAGTGCGACTCATACGTGACCGGTTTTTTTTTGTAGCCAACCCGCTCTCGGTATGTCGTTGGTCGCAGCTTCCTTCTTAAGTGGTCATACACACGAGCGACATTTGTCGACGGCAGAGGCTACTGCAGCCGACGACAACATGCCGCTCGTGTATTTGAGCACCGTACTAACATATACATTTTTCACGAGAGCCACCGACGCGTCGACGGGTGTCGACGGCTGTAGGTGCTTATGCCGTTAACGCATGCCGCTCGTCTGTATGCACACGCTGTACATCTAATTATCATTTGCTAGTTCAAGACATTGCTTTAACTCACCAAGAGAGAATAGTCTGTATAGTATACTCAATTTCCACCCAAAGTGTGGCTTTACGTAACAAGTTTTTGAACCACTACAAAACTTTACCCTGTAAAATATTGACCTCTGACCCTACATATTAAAGTTGATTCAAAACAAAGTTTGGACCTTGACCTTAACCACGTAAACTTTAAATATCGAATCTTTAGAACTCCTTCATTTATCTTTCTCTCTCAAAACCCCTCGCGACAAGCCATAATATTCTTTTCTATTCTGATCAATGACAACCTACTGAAAGTATTATAATTATTGCAGAAAGCAAGCCAAGTTTTTACCCTAATATTTAATTCTGCAACGAAAAATTTCGATCTAAATGAGCGCAAAGTTCTTTTCATTGACAAAAAATACATGTCTCCCATTTAAAGGTTAAATTGGCTTGCTTTTCGCATAGGTACCGTTTAAAAGTTAATGAGCTAGACAAAGTTGAAAGTTTAAACAGATCGTATTTTCTCTACAATGTGCAGTTGATAGTGTGCTCTTTTTATGTAAGGACTTAAATGCATTAAAAGTGTATGGGAAATCGACTCTTCACGTGACGAGAGGGTTGGCCTATTTTTTGGCCAGTGAATCAGCATTGGCATACAAAGTGGCAATGCTGCCAGTCTTTTGGGAACTTTTCCTATTGACAGCGATGCGGACGAATTCTTTGATGCCCTTTTAATTATTTCCCCTCCTTTTTATATACTTGTGAATATTATTATTTTAAGAAAACTGTACACGAAGTATGGAAAATTGAGTGAAAATTACAAAGGTATTGGAAACAAGAAGGTATAAAATTCTCTGCCTGCCTCTCTCTTAACAAACCCAGACAGCAATGGCGTACCGACTAAATTCGATTTCATTGAGTCCATCGCTCGCAGATTACTGTGATTCGTCTTCTAGACGTGAAAGATGAAATATAATTACGCTTAATTAAATTTTATTAAAACAAAGGCGCAAACCACATTTCTCTTCGAAATTATTGTTTGACTTATTTCATCACATTGTAAGGTAGTCCTCCTTTGTTCTAAAACGCGCTTTCCGCGGAATCTTATTAAATTTTTAATGAATGCCTTCTATAAATTGCAAGCAATTTATTGTTGTTGTGAAATGACGAAAATAAAATACAACTTGTTGTAAACAGTTTAAAAAAGTTGTTCATTTTTATGCATTTCAATTTAGTTTGCCTGGATGTGCTGTGATATAACTCCTGTTGGTGTTCACACACAGTAGTCGTGAGTTAACGGATTAATAACACTGGAATAGTTATTTTGTGGTTCTCGTGAAATAACTGTAATGTTGCATTTTGTTTGTGTTGTTTTGTTGGAGATTAAACGTCAGCGATATGTTATGCTTTTTAGAAACTTTACTTCATGCAACCATTTTGTTGCTCACGGCTTAAATATACATATAATTCGCCATTAGTCCCAGCCAGTAGATACGGAAAGCTAGCAGAGAGTGGGTGTTATTGTGGTGGAGTATGGTCGGTAAAGTTTGTGTTATTGTCACACCAGGCCACTAGAAAAACACGCCACTTTAAACTTTTCCCACGTTATTGTGCCGAGTTACCAACTTCTGAATATGCAGCCGAGCAGCGCAATACCAACCATTTTTAGAGATCCTCAGGTTTTAATTAAGTTCATTTAATTATTTACGGTCTGTTTATGTTAATTTTTGAGTTGTGCTCGTTTTAATAGAGTCCTGCGATGAAAGTTCATTTCTTGTCTGGCAAGATTACAATAGGAGTAAAATATTTATCAAATGAATCAAATATATTCTTTAACTGCGCATATAACTCAGTTTTAAACGTCATGGTTTTTTACACTTTAATTAAACTAATTCATTGCGGACAACTTTTGTCAATTTTGACATTTTGGGCATCTATACGTTGTACAGTCCCTGTGTTCGTCTTGTGTAACTTACAAATAAGTTTCGACACTTCACTCTATTTGGCGTATTATTGAAATACCTCACAAAAAATGGCCTTGACATGTTCCTGTAAGTAAATTATGAAAACGTCAGAGGAATTCTTTGAGCTCCAACGCCTTCTATTACTATGACTTTTTGAAAGTCACACCTATTTCTCTCAATAATATAAATATCGTTTTCCTTGGATACGTCATGACATATGGGAGTTTAAGATCAAAGCAAATGCCAACGTTATCATTTATGAGTTTAGGTTATCGATGTGGTAAGACTTACGCGTTGGTTTTCTAAAAAAGCGGTGAACGGTCACACAATAACGACTGTCCAAATACAATACTGGTGACAATGACAGATTTTCCGCGGCAATGCTAGAAAATCAAAGTTTAACGAACAATAATATAGCCTGCCTTATTAGCTAATACGAGTAGTCGTAAACTACGAAACGATAAGGACGGTTTTTATTATCGTTTGATAACTTTTCTCTGACGAATAAATATGACTAAAAGACACAAACATACATGTACTTTGTCTTTCCGGTATGAAGACAAGTAGGTTTGTAAGTAAGTATATCAAACTACCGTTATTATTATTTAGATAAAAGTTATATGGCGATTGAAAGATCCAAAAAGCCCTAAAACAAATAAAGCACAATCTGTTGAAATCAGTTTAAGTAAGTAGTAGGTACATACGGCGACATATCAAGCTACACATTTCCAGCTGACCTCGCATTGTGTAGGCGGCTTTTTGTACAGTGAAAAGTCAGTATATACTGAAAATATCAATCAGTATATACTGAAGATATGTCATCGTGCGTACCTGATGCTTTGCTCTGGTATCTCTAACATAAATGTATAACTAGCGAAATTTGAGTGTACAAACTGTTATTAAGATACACCTCTGCCTAACTGTTCGGGAAAACAGACTTGATGACACGACATAAATGTTTAAAAAAATTGCATAAAGTTAATACTTCAGTTTAAAACAGTGAATCTGATAATAAACAGTTACCCAACATTAATATACTAATGCACACTTTACAAACCCAACACACATGCGCAAACACTCTAGAGCCGGACCAACTACCCGACAAACAAATATTTATTAACTGCACCACGATGCAGGAATCACTTCGGACTTCATTCATTCAACTCCATTGTTACATTACTTTGATGTATCTTGTTGGACAAAGCGATACGTTTGAAGTGTGTGCGATCGTAGTTGTGTATCTACAAAAGTTATTAGCTTTCGGGTATTGGAATGTGATGTATCTAGGAGTTCTGAAACTGTGCTTTGATTATTGTGTACTAGCTTCCGCCCGTGACTTCACCCGCGTGGTATGTCCATAAAAAGTTGCCATTGTCTATTTCCAGTGTATAGTATCCAGTATGTAGTATTTTCTATTTTTTTTCTTTGTTTATTTTTAAGTTGTCCCATACCAAATTGTATCGAAATCGGTCCAGCCGTATCGGAGAATACTGGATATCTAAACAAAAAATAGTATGTAGTAATAACAGCAACTACAACGTTTCAGTTTTTTTTTTTATTAAAAACGAACATTATAGCTACGGGCTTGGATGAAAATCAACGCAGTAAATTTGTACACACACATGCTGCCGATACAAAGAGTGAAAGGAATAGAGGAAAAACAACAACAAACTTTTCTATTCGTACGGCTCACAATAAACAGTGGCAAATGGAGTTTAAATAACAGTCATGTTGAAAAGTATGTCGTGAATACATCATGGAAGTTTTGAGCATCGATTCAAATGCTGAAGTACGCTAAAACCTGTTTACACTGTTGAGTGGATTAAATTTTTTAATTAAGTTATTATTATTATATTAAAAAAAAAAACAGGCTACTTCCGTGTTGGACCACTCACAAAGAAGGGTTCCGTAGTGGGGATGATTTTATCCCAAAATCAAACTTAGCATTGTAGTAGAAAAACATGTCCATATACACGTGACACACGTGAGGTATATCAATGTCACGTGACATCGATATACGTCACGGTCAATATTTTTAATAGATTTTTTTTTAATAGACGGACGGACAACAAAGTGATCGTATAAGGGTTCAGTTTTTGCCTTTTCAGGTACGGAACCCTAAAGACCAAACGATGGTATTGATTTACGTGGATCGATTAGAAGGTTTTAAAGTACAGACGCCAGCACATCAAGCTACTACAATGTGTCAATGATAAATGATAAATGATAAATGATTTATTTCTGTAAGTAGGTTTGTACAACGCTAAAGCATTAGGTTCAAAGTTGATTGGGAAAAGGAGGTGGGTTGATAAGGGCTATTTTTCGCCTATCAGCCACTTGATGTGAGATATATTTTGTTTAATAGTGTACCTCATTACAAATACGAAAATAAATTATTTTCAATAAAAAATCTGCAAGTGATGGGATAAATAAAATAAATAATTACGTAGGTTTTACGAACATTTATTAATACAAACATTACTGTCATTCGTTTTAACATAAAAAATAAATTGTAATTAGAACACTAAATGCATGAATAAGATGAAAGGAGTTTATTACTACCATCATTTCAATATAGCTTTAACGACCCACCTGATTTTGGTCATAAGACGCGTCTTGTTAGCTTCCTCTGTTGGAAACTGTTGCTGCTTAGGAACCAAGGGATTTCAGGTACGAGACCCATTTCTTCTAGGAGTTCCAAAGAATCGGAAGCCTCTATCAACAATCATTACATCATTTGGCTTCAGCCACTCTCTAATATTGTGTGCTTTTCTTAATTATTTATGTTTGAGTATGTTACCGTCATTGTTTTTTTAATCGGCCAAGTAAGGTCCGAAGACATTTAAAATGAAACCTGAAGTAGTGACGAACATCATAGGTTTAACCAAAGGTATTAGGTACTTTGTGTAATGAGTAGGATCGTCTCTGAAAGGAGTAGTTTGCACTCTTCTGTGTATAAATGTACGTGCCATCAGCAATGAGTATCACTGCATCATCGTCATTGTCGGGAATAAATAATCATCTTGCTAAAGGCCTCGTATATTTTTCAATAACATGTGTCCTCGTGACGTGTTCTGTCTCAAGTTGTAATGGCACAAAGTTCTCGAAGTGTCGATATAATTTTTCTATTAGTACATAATATGAAAATCACTATTTATTTTTCGCCATGTTTTACAACAATCACACTGACTTCCAGGCATTATTGATTATTAAGTTTATTAATAAACATTCGCAACAACAGCTTTAGAACACAATTTTGTTATCTAAATAATTTTTGAGCGCGGCAAAATAAGTCTAAACACGTTCCGATCGTAGCGCAACTGATACTCTCGCGCGAAATATACTTACATATTTTTTCGTATTACGTGGAAGCGCACCGCGAACCAAAATAAAATAGTACTCATTAACAAGCTCATAAAGAGTAGTATCATTGTGAGTCAACATTAATATGGTTCATGAAACGCTTCTTTAAAAAAATATTATTCAAAGTTAAAAAAAACGACAAAAATATACAAAAAAGGCGAAACACTCTATCTTTGGACAATAATATCTATAACTTACAGCAATATTTATCACGTAAATCTCATTGAATCAAAAATATATATCTTCAACTATACAAATGCATTTAAAAATAGTCAGAAACCGAAACTTTTTTTTTCGAGTGTGCGAAAAATGGGCCTTATCAACCCACCTCCTTTGATAGTTTCGGGTAGCTTGATGTGCTGGCGTCTGTACCTAGAAAGACAGTATTCCATTTATTATAAGAATGAGTATTGAGTACCTAATACTGTTTTCCTACCCAAAATTCACAAATTGCGATCACCAATCCCTCTGACAAGCAGATTACCTACGAATAGTCATTTTCGGGTAATTTGATTGACTATGATATTTTTCTCTCAAGCGATAAATGTCCATAGTTTGAAACATTACTAAGCTTCATAATATTGGAAAATGTGGAGTGTTTTCGTTTAGAGACATCATGTCCCAAAAGTACCAGTAGGGTTGATAGACATTCGAAAATGTTTAGTTTACCTGAAACATTTTACAGTTAGACTTAGTTTAATTGGCTGACCCAGTGGCTCGACAGTTTAACTAAATGTTAGATGTACAGACGCCAGCACATCAAGCTACCCGAAACTGTCAGATTTTCCCAATCAAATTTGAACCTTATGCTTTAGCGATAAAGTTGAAAATCTATTAAAGAAATCTGACAGATTGTAGTAGCTTGATATGCTGGCGTCTGTACAAAACAAACTAGCTAGTTTTTTGATCGGTGTCGATGTCGAGCATTCGGCACTGACCAATAACATAAAAAAACCGACCAAGTGCGAGTCAGGTTCGCACATAAAGGGTTCCATGCTTATTTTTGTTTTATTATTTGTTGTTATAGCGGCAATAGAAAAACATAATCTGTGAAAAGTTCAACTGTCTACCTATTACGCTTCAAGGGATACAGCCCGCTGAGAGACAGACGGACGGACGGACAGCGGAGGCTTGGTAATACAGTCCTGTTAACACCCTTTGGGTACTGAATCATAAAAACCAGAGTAGTCGATGAAGTTTCCCCAACATGTAAAGCACATACACTTTTCTTTATACGTCCAGAATGCCGTGAGTCTCTCGTATACATTTTTCCTTATATTTTTTTCCATTATTGTAAAGGCAGTGCAATAAAATGATTACTTAAGTCACACGTATCATAAATTTATTATTACATTTATAGCTTTCTACCTACCGTAATAAGCCATTGCCGTCAAACAAAAGCGTACCTACTGTTGCACCACAACTGAACCCTGAAAATGATTGAAAGTGCACATTTAATTACCAAATAGAATCAATAAATATTTATAATTATTTTCAAAATAATATGATAAAACACAGGCGTTTGTAGTGCGTGGGAATGTGGAATATACGCTGCAGCTGCTTGTGGGTAACCAATCAAATGGCACGCTTACATAAAAGCTCGATTTGGAAACAGAGACACAGCTTTTCCTAAATATAAAACCTGTTTCCTCAGAAAAGGCAATCGCTACACTACCGTACTGTGAGAGTTTTACAAGCTCTCAGTACCGAGGCAAGTACTGTAACCCCAGTTTGTCATATTATTTCAATAATTATTCCTAGAAGATGGTTCTACGTTTTTACATTATTATACTTGTCACTTCAGACAAATCTCTAAGTTTTAATTTTTTTAATTTTAATAAATCAATATTTGTGTCGTACTTGTGCCGTATATTTTTTAAAGTATTCATAAAGGTTGTATTTAAGCACCAAATAAGCTATAATCTGTACAGTACCTATTCATTCGTTACCAATCTTTATAGCAGACATAAACTTTTCCCTTTATATCTACAATGCCGTAGTTCTCTTTGTATACATTTTTTCCCTATAACTTAGAGGCACCTTGCCAAAATATCAGCCTATAAACCGTCCCGTCCTCTCACACAGACTTACGGCTGTCACCTACATCCGAAACTCGTATGTAACAGTTGCACTGCAATCTGCAGTGCGGTGCGAATCGGGGGATGTCTGGCTAATTATCTGTCATGGCTGATTTCAGCGTGAGGTGTCTATCATTGTGGGTGTAAACTCTGCTACTCCAATTTTGTGAGCCATCAAAGTTCACGAAATTGGAGTGGTATTGTATTTTACACATGATTGTGTCTGAAATAATAATAATAATAATAATAAAACTTTATTTCGGACTACAGTATCCTTATTTAGTGTTAGTAACAATGATGATGCTTAGGTATTAGATTAGTATTGTTAGTATCTTAATAATAATAATAATAAATAAACATTTCACTCCCAAGCTGGGTGAGGCTCGCCGAACCTGGGGAATGTCTACTTGACTGCGTGCAGTCGTATCCAGCGCCCCAAGATCGGAGAGTCCCACCTATAAAAAAAAAAAAATATAAAAAAATAAAAAAAAATTAAATAAAATCTTATTCTCATTAAGCTTTTGTCAGGAAAACAATTAAGGTGCTTATGTAGATTGCAATAATTATTGTTTTAACTAGCTTCTGCCTGTGACTTTTTCCGCGTGGAATTTCTTGCTCCCCCGACGTACCTCGTCACATCGTATCGCCTGCCCGCGCAATTACTTCGTGTTCACTTAGCGTTCTTTCTGTCTTTTTCCTTTTTGTTCGGCACTTTACAGTCGTAGCGTGATATTAAATAGCAAATTACATTAAAAAAAAAATAAAAAAAATATTGAGTAACTAAAATAGTGGTGTACACTGCAAAGTACACCATCATCATTATCTGTCTAGCCTTTTCCCAACTATGTTGGGGTCGACTTCCAGTCTAACCGGATGCAGCTGAATACCAGTATTTTACATGGAGCGACTGCCTTTCTGACCTCCACAACCCAGTAACTGGGTAATACGATACCCGTAGGTAAGACTGGTTGTCAAACTTTCGGGCTTCTGACTACCTGTAACGACTGTCAAAGATCCAAGAACGACAGCCGGGACCAACGGCTGAACGTACTTTCCGAGGCACGGAGGGGTCTCGGTATATAAAGATGGTCACCCATTCACAGACCAACCGCGGCAAGGGTAGCTTAACCTGATCGAACGACCTGTGCAGCTGTTATTATTTAGCCACGGGCCCCTCCAAAGCAAACCACACAAACCCTGCAAAGTAAACCAATAATAGTATTATTATTATTATTATTCCCTGTAAAGTCTCGTTTATTCACCCAGCGCATTATGCATCACTTAGGTACAAAAATGCATCGATTTTTTTTTCTGGTCTAGGATAGGCTCGTATTTGACCATTGTTTTACGACAGGTAACGATGATGCGGTCAACCATGGTACACGCCAGTCTAGAAATAAGTCATCAAGTCAGATAATTGCCCGAAAATTTACCTGAGATTTAAAGTTCGTTTGAATTCCCTAAGTATACAAATAGGTTTTGGGAATTGGTGCACACATATGAGTATATTTATCTCCATCGCACAGAGTGTTAGTAAGGAAGATGGAATGGAAATAGGTTTCTGTGGTTTGCCAGGTCCTGACGCGCTTGAGGTTTTGTATATGTGACGTCACTATGCTGTTTCGTGTGGCTTCTGTTTGTCAGTTAATCACCATGTGTGATATTATGTGGGATTTTGGATAGTCAATCAGTCTAGGTTATTCTTTGTCATGTTAGACTTGTAGTTGAACCGGTTATTAAATAAATAAATATAATAAAATCCTTATTGCAGACCACAATAATTATGTCCTATAAAAAATTACAATTAATACAAAAAAATAAATACAATATTAAATGGCATACAGACTCAAACATAATCTCACGCCTTTACTCTCTTGCACACAAAAAAACAAAAATCTACGCGGCTGTTTCCAACCACACGGTTTCTACAAGGTTCTCAGCTACACTGTTTCTACACGTAGTTGAGGGACTTGCTGAAAGGATACGTATATGCTACCAAAACGTTGACGTAGATTTTTGTTTTTGTTGTGTGTGTTTGTAAACAAACAAAAAGTACTTCCTGTGATAATAACTAGAAGAAAATAACATGTTCATTTCCTTTTGATTCCGTCAAAATCCTCAATACATCACAACAATGAAAATTCTGAGTTGATCAAATAGAGATTTTTCTTTATTCGAGCGTCAATTGTAGCACTCTTTGCAATTACTTAAGTATACATTTTGACTCATTCTATAGTTTACTCATAATCACCATACCATGTTTCCACTGCTGCGATACAGGCCTCCTCTCTGTGAAGGAAGGCTGTAATCCACCACACAAGCCCAGTGCGGGTTGGTCACATGTCTTCAATTTTTTTGGTTCTAGGACATGCTTGTATCCTCACAATATTTTCCTTCACCGTTTCCAGAGCAGTGGTATAAAATAATTTACACATAGTAAAACAACTGTCGCAGCCGTTATCACTGGGCCACCACAGCTCCTATTTTCTCGCTCATATTACAGAAAGTAACCCCAAAATATTTGCACGAAAACAATGAGCAAACAACCACAGTTTTCGAAATGCAATCACGGTGTATATCACACAGGTAACCACAAAGCCAGTGAGTAAGTGGTCCTGCTGCAAGTACGTTTAATTATTCCCATTGTGCATTTAATACCGTCAACGTATCGGTTTGTTTTGGTACAACTTATTCAGTCACTTAACCTCATAAACAATGTTAGAATATTATGTTGTGTTTGTGTTTAGGGTTACATTTACACACCCACTAGTTGTATGATTAATCTATATGTAGGTAAAATTAAATGAAATTGTTTATTCTGTAAATAGGATATCAGAATCACTTTTACACGTCATATTACAAAAAAATAATAATAAAAAGCTAGATGGGTCGGCGTTTCCCATCGGACTACTCTGAGAAAAAAGGCCGAAACAAACTCATATTTCACAGTCTCTTTTAAAGTTCAGACATAATCTTGGTCAGATCAGTCATGTAATTGAATAATAATAATAATAATATAATCGTTATACATTGTATCGTTATACAGTGGGCAGATGTTTTGTCGATAATCGACCAAACATTTTTGCGCTAGAAGGCGTCTAAAATCATGTGCAGTTCATGATTTGCGCGTCAATGGTACCCTGTATGTTTAATTCACCAAACAGGTATTACAAACTAATTCCATGATGTTCACATACACTACTCGTAACCTAGCCTTTTCCCAACTATGTTAGGGTCGGCTTCTAGTCTAACCGGATGCAGCTGAATACCAGTATTTCACATGAAGTGACTGCTTATCTGACCTCCACAACCCAGTCACTGGGTAATACATTTATGATAATCTTTTGTATGCACATAAAAATATTAATCTGTTTAAAAAATACAGTGATATCCATAATATAAATACTAGGAACAAACACAAATATGTTGTTCCTACAACAAGGCTCAAGAAAATAGGTGGCTCGTTTAGATGCCAATGTATACGTTTTTATAATAAACTTCCTAGCCACATTCAAGAACTAAGCATTAATAAATTCAAATCTTTTATAAAGCTAAAACTATGCCAGAAAGCCTATTATACTGTAAAAGACTATATTGAGGACAAAAAAGCTTGGGATTGAGCTGCTCCAATAGGTCTAGACAGTGAATGTTGTTTATTTTTTATTTTGCTGATTTACACTTTTGCTTTTTTTTCTTTCTTAATATCTATTTATATACAGAATGACATGAACATTTACTGTTTAAAGTCTTATATTATTTTAATTATTGTGAATGTGAGGACTATGTGGATTATTGTTTCCGTTTTAATCATGGTCTGGCAGTTTGAGTGGTGTATGCGGTCTACACAAATGTCCTGTCCTTGGTATTACTCGTCGAATCGTTGAGCTCCTTAAGTTTTGAGTTGAGCTGCACGGTTACTGACGAATGCGTGCACTGACTGCACAGGTCCACTCAGTGTGGTTCTTTCCTCAAAAGACCACTTCAGACACCAATCTACATGGTCCTCAAAGATTATATCCGGATTTTTATATACACATTGACATTGATGAATTTTATATAAACAATGACATGGATATTTACTTTGTAAAGTATCTTATTTTTATTATTATTACTGTGAGTGTGAAGACTATGTGGGTCATTTCTTTTTTTAGGTTTCCTTCTTAGTTAGTTTTAATCATGATCTGGCAGTTTGAGTCATTTATGCGGCCTACCCAAATGTCCTTTCATTGGTATTGTTCGTCGAATCGTAAGGCTCCTCAAGTTCTGAGTTGAGCTGCACGATTTTTGACAAATGCGTGCACTGACTGGACAGGTCCGCTCAATCTGTGTGGTTCTTTACTCAAAAGACCATTTCAGACACCAATCTACATGGTCTTCACATTATCTGACCAAGATTATGTCTGGACTTTAAAAGAGACTGTGACCTCTGAGTTTGTTTCGGCCTTTCTTCTCAGAGTAGTCAGATAGGAAATGCCGACCTCATCTAGTTTAAAAAAATATGATTGACATGTAAAAGTGTTTGTACAAACCTACTTACAGAAAATAAATCATTTATCATTTATTTATCATTTATCATTTATACAATACCCATTGGTGACAGTGACATTCAGCACAATCAAATCCAATTCTTAACCAATTTTATTCTATTCCTACCGACCCAATTTCGATAACTTGAAACCCAAAGATTACACTAGTGACCGCTAAACTTACACGGTAGACTATGCGACTGCTTAAATCCAACTGACGGGTGATAAATTTATCAGTGGGTCGATGATCCAATCAAGGGGGATCAGTTGTTGACATGGGGCCGACGATGGGGCCTTACACCCTGAGTTATTGCATGGGGCCGTGGTTCCTCTCTGTGCTATTATTAAAACGGAAGGTTCATTTATCTCTGAGACTTGTGGCTGCAACGGGTTTATAACGGCTAGGTGTATGAGGTTAGTATAGGTATTTTGAGAGCCGTGTTTACAGCACTCTGAGGGCGATTAAATTACACTGGTCTACATTGGAAAAATATTCGAAATATTTTTAGCTAATTTCTACTTATCTACACATGCTAAATACAAGTTGATGAGTAAAAGTTATTTATTAGTTGATTATTATTATTATTATTTATTCATTATTAGACAGCATTACATTGCATTATAATTAATTTATGCCCCACAAAACCGTTTCCACGGTTTGTCTGTAGGAACGGAACACAAAGCTACTATCTATTGTTTACAGTGCGGAATCTTAATTTAAACATAACTATCATTAGTCATCCCCTGAGAATTCGCAAACTACATTCAAAAGAATATAGTTTACAAACTCTCAAGGAAGAATAACTTCAGTAATTTGGCAAATTTGCCTTTTTTATCCTGTCTTCTTAAATCAGCAGGTAACTGGTTGAGAAGATAAGGTAACTTGACATTTTCCGAATTTAATGATTCTACCACTATTCTATTCTGCTGAACTTGTCGAAAATATGTTATCATCATTCCAAAAACTGGGTTGCAACATGTCCATGTTTTACATTCTCATTTGGACTTCTTTCCGTATAATTGCGGAGCTTTTAGATGAACATGGCGAGCGCTTCCATCAGGACATCGCAAACATGGAAAAACGGTATCAAGGAAATTGGACGTTTCAATGTTGTCGGATATGTTACAAAGAATGCTCATGAAAAATCAGTTGAAAATTGAAATGGCAAAACAGAAAACTTTAAAACCATAATGACATTGAAGTAAGTTTTTTTCCCATCTTACATGGCAAAGAAATAGGAATAGAAATCCTGAAATATATAAATATAACTATATTTTTATTTCTTTATCATTAATGGAAGTATTTGTATGTGTAAAATACACACAATTCTATATATGTGGGTAGTTGAGGAAAATGTTTGTGGTTTCGTCTGTGTGGGGATTTAGTATGGAAACATATATTGATTGGCAAAGGTTATCGCCCACTATTTCATTGTTGTACCACGTACCGAAGTTATTTCAATCTTACAAGATCAAAAGAACAAACAATATTACTAGGTAAAACTTATATCCATGTTAGAATATTATTTTATCTTATTTTATTCTGTTTGGAAAACATACAGCTAAAGTCATTTACAAGATTCCGCTGAAAAACACTACGCACGACGCATAATACATATTGTACACCTTAGAATTTATACTGTACGTAGAGATACAAACAACTGTCTATTATATTATAAAATATTATTTTTAGTTCAATTAATCACGAGTAGCCAACCAAAATACTTACAGAAAGTACCGAGAGGCATACGTTCTACTCATTGGTACTTTTTTCAATCCATTTACTATGTTATTCCGCACCGGTCGCAGTAGATGGGTGGCCATTCTTTACTCATCGAGACTTTTCCGCGTCTCGAATCGGATCGCTCGTTAAACTTTCGACCCCGATATTAGTACGACAGATAGTTACGAGCCCGTAATTCAGCTGTCATGTAATGGGGTCTCATGTTACTTTAACACCGTTTGTCCACCCCCCCACCGTCAACGGGACGTCAACGAGAATCGAAATTATGCGAACCGAGCATGACCCGGTGACGGCTTACGGTGGGCACACAGCAAATGTATGTATCGCTACTTCGACATCATCATCTCGTTCTTGATGACGACCCGGTGATGTCGCAGTGGACAAACGGCCAAAAATGATTTGAAAAAAAATATAATTTTATGTAAATTTAAGGTAAATCTTTAGTAAACCTACATTTTCCCAGTCATGTTTAAATCCCATATAATACTCGTAGGAAAAATTATACATAGTAAACTAAGAGCTTGTGGCTAAGTAATAACAGCCACACAGGTCGATCGATCAGTTGGTCTGTGGATGGGTGACCATCTTTACATATCAAGACCCCTCCGTGCCTCGCAAAGCACGTTAAACTCCAACGTGTATCGTATTAACCAGTAACTGGTTTGTGGAGGTCAGATAGGCAGTCGCTCCATGTAAAGTACTGGTAGGTATTCAGCTGCATCCAGTGAGACTGGAAGCCGACCCCAACATGGTTGAGAAAAGGCTAGGCAGATGATGAAACTAATTTAGAAGCAAAGTAAAATAACACAACCGATATTGGAATTTATTTTCATAAGAAAGTAGTACTTCACAATTGATTCATTGTTATTTCCACTCAACATAACATAACATACATTTACCCGAGTAACGTTCACGTATCATTGATTTCTTGTCGAGACCATATTTGGTTAAGATCGTGTAACCTTTTCATTAGTAAACCCTCCACATATTGTAAGGGTATCAAATGTATTATCAGCACCGACTAGAGGTCTGATACTAATCAGATCGATATTTATTAAACCCGCACAGACCCTTTCCCACGTCTTATAACCAGTAATTACAGGGCGCGTCGTGATTTGTGCTACGTATTTGTTTAAAAGAACGACCTATTTTTCTGACCGAAATAAAAAACTGCATTAAATGAATTAAAAACCTTTTGGGAGAGTTATACTATCATAATATACGTTTTCAAAATAAAAAAGCAGTCAAAATATTAAAAAAAAATGGTGCTCTGGTGGTGTTGGATGCAGGGTCTACGCCACCGGTGGTTAGGGCTCCAGAAATAGAAACCTCCTAAAGATGCGAAACGTATCGAGGAGTACTGCCTTCTGAATCAGGCCCTTGATCCAACCGCTAAACGCTTTCGTTTAGCGGTTCTCGAGTTATATTGAGCGAGGGTCTCAGCCATCAGGCCATTGGCCGCTATGACAATCGAGTTCATATTCCGCATGTCAACAATCTCATGAGCTAAGTCGAGATGTTTCATTTGTTTCTCTTTCTCAGCATTAGCGAGGTTCTCGTCGTGTGGAATGGTAACATCGACAATAATTGTGCGGCGCGCTAATCGATCTATCACCACTACATCAGGCTTACTGGTGACAATAGTCCTGTCAGCAATGATAGACCAACCCCAGAACTGAACTGAATTCAATCTGTAAATGATGGTAAAAACTGCACCAAAATCCGTTGCATAGTTTAGGAGAACAATGCGGTCTCACAGACAGACACGAAAAGTGACTTTAATTTAAAGTACGTATAGATGTACAGATTTACCCCATTTAAGTAAATATCTGTTCATGGACTATGCGCAGTATTCCTCAGTGGGTTACTTTCCATTTACTGTTGGATCCAGTAAATGTATTTTGGCGAATTTCCTCCGGAGCTAAACAAACTTTGGACGTTCCAAACATTGTTGTTTCGCCTCTAAGGACCGCACTTTTTTGAAACAATAAAAGCTAAAACTTGTAAATAATGAGATTACTCTTCTCCTTTAATAATAATAGTAACACGAATTTGAGAGACAACATTGTATTGTGTCTTATACCTACATGACAAGCTCGTATTTGTAAGAAGTTTAGACTTTGTGTCCTTTTAGTAATGTAGTTTTGTAGGTAGATTTAATATATTTTTTTTTTTATTCTAGGAAACGTATACTTATTACTTATTTGTGCTTATATTTATATGTAATTACGTATTATTATTTATAATTTTAATAGGTTTATGCGTATCTTTATATTAAAAATATTTATTCCTCAATTTTCATGATTTCACCTACCACATATTTATAGCAATTTTTTTTATAACTGATGAAATTATGCTGAATTCTTGGTTACAGTATGCGCACTGGGTATTTTTTTTACTCTATATTTTTTCACCTGTATATTTGGAGATTAAACGAACTTACCTGAAGTGAAGTTCTATCCAAATTATACGAGTTGCTTCGTCCGAAGAGATTAAGATAACAATGTAGTAATACGTCTAGGGTATCGCCTTTCATCCACTAAGTTTGAATATTTTTTTTTTTTTTTTTTTTGTCGGTACTTTGTCTTCCTGATAGTTATGCCTGTACCGCCACTCATTTAGTTGAAAGCCTGGAACCTTTTTTAATATTTCACTTTAGGTATGAGGTTCATAGGGTTGGGAGGGAACTAATCTCTTCGGACGAAGCAACTCGTATAATAAGGATAGAACTTCACTTCAGGTAAGTTCGTTTAATCTCCAATTATACTTCGTTGCTTCGTCCTTCGAGATTAAGATAACAATGTAGATTTTGAAAGATGGTGAAATATTAAAACACTGAATTTTTATACTTAGGTACATGTATATTAATCAAACCTTACAAGTAATAAAGTAATTAAATTGTAGTTTTTCTTTAATTAGGGGTAGATAAATTTAAGTTATTAATTTTAAGTAATTAAATCTAACATCGATCAGAGGTTAGGATTGATAAGGCAAATTGATCAGTTTGTTCACATTGAATGTCTCTATGATAATATCTAGCGAAAACATTGGAGCTACCACTCCACCCAGCTGCTTTTCGTATCGTGTCAATATTGACACCAGCTCTATGAGCAGCTGAGGTGGCTGCGTGTCTGGTGGAGTGGGCAGAAAATACTGAAGTGTCAATTCCGCTAATTGATAATATATCTTTTATCCACCGACTGATGGTATTTGTGGTTACTGATTTATGTGGTTTTTTAATACTTATAAAAAGGCTATTGGCATTGTTTCTCAAATGTTTTGTCCTATCAATATATTCTATAAGAGCCTCAGCGGGACATATTTCCGGTCGATCTTTGTAAAATGGAATATTTAAACAAGGTTGAGATAAACCAGGTCGAGATGTTTTTAACAAATCGTTTATCTTGATCAATATAAGATTATCAGTGACGTTCATATTTTCTAATTTGATTTTGCTAATGGTTTGCACCCTGTGTGCAGTTACAAGTATGAGCAAAGTTACGGCCTTTTTGGTTAAATGTTCGAAACTTAAATTATTATTTGGGTACCATTTTGATAAGAATTCTATAACTATTGACGGGTCCCAAGTGATATTATATTTTGGGGCTGGAGGACGAAGTCTGTAAAAACCTTTGAATAGCCTAGCAACGCGATCATCAGACCCTACTCTCGATCCTAAGATCAAAGACAGAGCGGAGCGATGACTGTTTAAAGATCCGTATTGTAAGCCGGAATGAAATAACTCAGTGAGAAAATACATAATCATCGGAATTGACGCCTCATGTATTTTGATATTGTGAGTCTTACAAAAGTTTACCCAACGTCGAATGGCAACGTCATATTGTTTTATTGACCTTTCAGATAAAGAAGCTATCATAATATCTAAAGATGATGGTGGTACTCCTCTGTTTCGTAACGCCGTCCTGATAACTTCCCTGCAATCAACGTGAGCTTGGGGACACTGTTGGAAATAGACAATAACACTTTATCAGAGGGTCTAAACTGAACTAATTCTGAACAGAGAAGTTTTTGATAAAGTGGAAACCAGGGTTGCGTGGGCCAAAATGGAACCACAACAATACCCTCCGCCTGGTCGTATATAAGTTTTCTTAATACTTTTAATATAACCGCAAAAGGAGGAAATGCGTAGAAACAAAGATTTGACCAATTTAAAGTAAAAGCATTCACAGCGCATGCTCCTGGGTCTCTATTCCATGAGACGTACTTAACACATTTGTTATTCAACCTTGATGCGAAAAGATCAATTTTTGGTTGCCCAAAGGCTCTCACAATCTTTTCAAAAGCATGATCTTTAATCTCCCATTCGGTATTGGGGTGAGATTTTCTAGACTCAGCATCTGCTATTTCGTTATCTTCCGAGCTTATGTATGAAGCGAATACAAATATACCACGAGCTTCACACCACTGCCACAAAGATTTTGTGATTTCAGTTAAATGTGGAAATCTTACTCCACCCATACGGTTGATATACGAAATAGCAGTTGTGTTGTCAACGCGTAGTAACACCTGACAATTTTTTAATCCTTTTGCGAATGTTTGTAAGCCCAAGAAAGCAGCCAGGAGTTCTAGACAGTTAATATGTTTGTTAGACTCTGTGTTACTCCACTGGCCACTGGCGGTCTCCGCACCGCATGCTGCCCCCCACCCTTTTTTGCTAGCGTCTGAAAATATTTCTAGACAGTAGCTGTCCCGTCTAATAGGATTCACTGCGGTATCAATAGATTTTAACCACCAGGAAAAATCGTCCTGCAAATACTGTGGTAAAGACATGTGGCTATCATAATTACTCGTTTTACACAATGCAAGGTATTTGCATCTTTCCATCTGCTTGGTGTAAAGCCAACCGTACTGAATCGCGGGGCAGGACGAAGTGAGGAGGCCCAAGCGAGCAAACTGTCTTATTTTACAACGAGATTTCAATTGAAACGATTGTAACTCTTGTTTAATTAGATTTCGTTTTTCCTTAGGAAGGCTAACATGAAATTCTTTTGTATCTATCACAAAACCAAGGTATTTGCAAATATTACTCGGAATCATACAACTTTTTTTAATGTTAATTATGAATCCTAAGGACTCTAAAATATGTTTTGTCTGTAAAATATTATCTAAGCAATCTTGATAATTATTAGAAATGATACAAATGTCATCTAAGTAGATAGATGACAGATAACCTAATGATCTCAGTAAACAAATTACCGGTTTTAATAGCTTTGTGAACACAAATGGAGCTGTGTTTAAACCAAACGGCAAAACATTGAATTGGTAAATTTGACCCTCGTACCTAAATCGTAGGTACTTTCTATACGTCGGGTGTATAGGTACTAGAAAATACGCATCCTTTAAATCAAAGGTGGCCATGAAACTGTTTCTTGATACTAATTTTAATGTTGTTCTTAGATCTTCAATTTTGAAATGTTCTGTTACGATGTACTTGTTTAGAGACTTTAAGTTTAAAATAAATCTGTTTTTGCCATTGGGTTTTTTAATCAGGAAATAACTAGAAAGAAACTGTCCTTCACATGGTTCACAATGTGAAATAGCACCACTGTTTAGAAGGTCAGTGATGGCCACCTTGTATTTAAAGGACTCACATGAAGTTAATGCAGGTAAACTTGGTTCGTGTAACTGATAGACAGGTTTAGTAAACGGTATCTTGTAACCTCTTATCCACGATAATACAACGAGGTCATTAGTTATCAATTGCCATTGATCATAAAAGTAGGATAACCGACCTGCAAAACGTACCAGGTCTAGCGCCGCGGGGCTTGGCGCTGCTGCAAGTGCGGCTGCTGTCGCGGCTGCTGCTGCACCGGTCGCGGGCGCGGCGCCGGCGCTGTTCTCCTCGCTGTTCCCGCTTGCCGCGCTGTCGGGAACGGAGGCGTCTGGTTTAAAGTCTGGACAGGGGCCTGTCTCGGTCTCTGCGCTGGTGCAGGTCTTCGAACCTGTGTGTTTATTTTAATCTCAGCGCCTGATTTTGATATAGCTTTTGCAGCTTTTAGAGTATCGGTCAGATGTTCGCCAAATAGAAACTTATCGATTTCTGTATTGAACAGTTGATCTTTTATATCTTTCTTGATTGTAGAACATATAAAACTGCGCCGTGTCATGGACTCGCTGTGTTGTGAGTCACACATCAGTCGACCGGCTTCGATCAGTAATTTTATTACCGACTGATCTTTATAACCTGCAGAAAAGAGTATGCTTAGGGCTTCACTTATACAAGATATACTTGCTGCGACCTGCACCTGCTTATTCTCTAAAGCTTTGCCTTTTTTTATTAGCATCTCCGATAAGGCGGCCTTTATCTCTGGATTTAACTTGGGTGCATCAATCTTTGTTGATGCTTATCAAGCAGCTCCTTTCTGGCATCCTTGGTCAAGCCTGTTGTTGCGATGTGTTCCCAGCGAGCAGATAACTCGCATCTAATGTCTGGTCCATATTTTTTATCCTTTGATGGAGTTTCGCCCAAGAGATTCAGAATCTCTTCGTCCAGCTCAGGAAGCGTTACTTCAACAGGTAGTTCCGATTCCCCTGCCTGTACTGCTTCTGTAGCAGGAACATCATGTATCGTCGAGGTGGACGTACCCGGTTGTGGCTCATCTGAGTCAATAATCGGAGATGACGCGACATCACCTTGAACTTCCATTTCAGCTGGAATAGAAAATGTACCAAATGTAGGTATCGGATAGAAAATAGCGCGGTGATAGTCCTCAAAACTATCCACAACACCAAGTTTATAATCCATACCGATATTCAGAATTACGAAATCGAGTGATAACATTTTGTTATGTAGGTACGTGGATATGATCACAACTACCAATGTTCCTAGTATACAACTAGTGGTTTTAGAGCGGCGATAGTCCTTAAAACTACCCACAACACTATGTTTTAGTCCGTACGGATATAAAATGCAATTATTATTAAGTAGGTCATTAACTAAAGTGAAGGCAACATTCCTTTCAAATGTACACAATCACTAGTAGTATATACCCAATGAATTGGGAATCCAAAATTATGTGAAGGTAACATCCCCATAAGATGTACACAACACTATTTAAGATAATATGACATCATGTCAGATTATGATACGGATATAGTCCGAAAAACTATTCACAATATCTTCCGTTTGTAAAAATAACACTTCAGCTTACCTTCATGGTCCGATAGTACCGGCGACATAATAATATTCGTCGACGAGCTACTACTCTCGGAACAACTTCGAACACGCGACCTTCTGTCGCGTTTATTAAGTTTCCTTTCGAGTTTTCGAATCTTCTTTCTTAAATAATCACTGTCGTCGTTTTTGTGACTACGTTTTGGCATCTTTTTGCACAATTCAAATGAAACGAAGAAAATAACGTGGTGATCGGCGACGCACTAAAACGCGAATGAGTGGCGGTACAGGCATAACTATCAGGAAGACAAAGTACCGACAAAAAAAAAAAAAAAAAAAATTCAAACTTAGTGGATGAAAGGCGATACCCTAGACGTATTACTACATTGTTATCTTAATCTCGAAGGACGAAGCAACGAAGTATAATTAATAATACACTGAATATGTTTCGTGCGAATGAGTATGTTGCCGAAAATATACTTTATAGAATTTTTGTCCGTTTGTCTGAATATATGTTCTGGATCAGCGCAAAAACGGCTGACCGAATTTCGATGAAATTTGGCACACAAATAGTTTATAACCTGGATTAACACATAGGGTACTTTTAATACCGATAGTACAGACGCCAGCACATCAAGCTACCCGAAACTGTCAAATTTTCCCAATCAACTTTGAACCGAATGTTTTGGCGATATAGTTAAAAATCTGCTAAATAAACTTGACAGATTGTAGTAGCTTGATGTGCTGACGTGTATTTTAATAATAATATTTGCTAGTAATAATTGTTAGCTGACAAAGTAGTCGTATTAATTAAAATTATACCGTTCGCACCAGTCAAATAAAGGCGCAGACTGATTTTAATTAGCAGGTAACAAATAAAATGTAACTTACGCAATAATTCCTCGAAATAACACACAAAACAAAACCAATAAAATGTTACCATTATTGTTTGCTTGCATTTTACCGTTTCAATATTTATGTAGGTAATTTTTTGTTGAAACCGCAATATACCACAAAAACATGAACATACAACAAAAAATATTTAAACGTGGCAGAAAACTAGAAATTAATTATAATGACTTCGGTTTATTGTTAACTAGCTTCTGCTTGGGATTTTGTCCGCGTGAAATTTCTTGTTGTAACATTAAATATATCTTACAACACTCGGCAATACAATTTTCGGAATCAATTAGTAGTTCTAAGATTAGCCCCAATATACAACTTTATAAAAGGCTTTGAAGGTCTATGGCACACCTACCTGTCCACCATTTATTTATTTTTTTCAAAATGGCGGCCACGCATGAAACCTGTTTACATCGATAGCTGATATAGGTTTTATACGTGGCCGCCATTTTGAAATAAAAAACAAAATGGTGGTTAGGTAGGTATGCCAGGTTCCACATAAAAATCTTCAATCTTCTTTGACCTCTTTATAATTTTATGTATAGATAATTTTATTCATTTCTAAAACGTACCCCGCAAACATGTTTATGAGCTCTTTGAGAAAACCCGATTTATTGCCAAAGTACTTACGATGTTTTTAGGGTTCTGACCTTAAAAAGAAAAACGGCACCATTATATAAGATTACTTTCTTGTCCGTCTGTCACAGAGGCTTTTTCTCAGAACCACAAATTACATTTTACAGGTTACCCAACCAATCAAGCGCAGAGTGAAACACCCACCACAAACCTGTACCCCAATTTTGAATCACACTTTCTATCATAATCCAAAGGATTTTGAAGGAAATTTTTGATTTTATTGTTTCATATGATTGAAAAATTCGCTTGCTTGACACCGTAAATAGCGCAATGAATGTCGTTGTATTTTGAAAATGAAAGGCATTGCAATTGTTAAGGAATTGCCCCGCTGTATACATTTTGTTTAGACCCCATTTTATTTTGTTTACTTTTTTTTTGCTGGCCGCTCGCTCTTTGATCTATCAACATTTGTTTGTGATAATTCCTGGACCTGAAGCGGCAATGAGCTGGCCATGATTGGCAAAAGGCCGATGGCCGGTAGAGTAGACGAATCCTAGTTTAGGGACCACGTATCTGCAACTGTAGTGTGGAACGCACCACAGCTAGATGGACCAATGACCTTAAGAAGCTGGCAGGGACAAAATTAATGAGGAAGGCGGAAGACAGGGTGTTGTAGCACTGGATGGGAGAGGTCTATGTCCAGCAGTGGACTGCGATTGGCTGAGTTAATTGATTGATTGAATTCCTGGAATGTCAACGTGTTCCATTTTCATAGATGACACCTGTGTATGAGAAGACATCAGGGAAATGTATGACATAGAACGAGATAGACAAGTAGCACAATATCTGTGTATAAAGTAAACAAATACCAAATACAATATCGTGTTTTCAAGCACAATTACGCTAGGCGGGACTATCAATCCTCAGGCCAAGCAATTCATTACATGCTATAATTACCGCAATAATAATTACACACCTTAATAATTTCCTCTCCAAATAATAATTCTGAATTATTGTGATCCACGTTTGCCAACTGATTTGTTGTTGTTATAAATATCCATCTACGTACGCCAAGCTGAC
Source organism: Eremobia ochroleuca (assembly GCA_949629135.1). Classification (NCBI taxonomy): domain Eukaryota; kingdom Metazoa; phylum Arthropoda; class Insecta; order Lepidoptera; family Noctuidae; genus Eremobia; species Eremobia ochroleuca. The sequence continues at coordinate 9,337,976 of OX451388.1, forward strand.
CACACACAAAGCTATATTTTATGATTGATGGTACCATTAACTGTGTGGCTTGCTGTATTTAGGCACAAAATACTAGCAATAAATTTCAATTTTTTATACTACGAATTTATTATGAGGGAACCAAAATTTTCGACTATTTAGATAGCTGCACGCAGTGTAAAACGCCAAAGTGACGTCAAATAAAAGGAAGGGGGAAATAAAACGAAGTCAATACTGAAATAAGTGGAACACATCTTTCAGTCCCGAGGGATCTATCGGCGTATCGACAGGGGACTTGGCGGCGGATCCCGTTCAGTCAAGTTTATTGGCAGAATTTCAATGCTTTGTCGTCTGCGATGTAATAGCAATTTATAACTGAACGATACGCGCGATTTGGTACGAATTTTCTAAAGGGAAAGGATGAGATCAACATTTCAATAGCTATCTAATCAACATTACCGGTATGGCTCGGGAAATTGATTGTTGAATGTGGAGATAATAATTTCACGGTCGACTAATCTTACAAAGCTTTTATGTATAAGTTTTCCCCTGTAGGAGTCCCCCAATACAGGCTTTATACGCTTAAAAGGAGGCTCCAATCACCACTGATGTAACACGAAAACTTGTTGATTCCAATAAACCTTTTTTCATTTTTTAATTTTTTTCATTTTCATAAGTTTTTTTTTTCACGGAATAACAAAGAAAACATTGTCAGAGTTCATCGGATCATTTGGCTGATGCGGTTATGTTCAAAAAGACTCGTATTTCAATGAAAGGTTTTCATAAAATTGAAATGTAAATATGGTTCTCTTTCACTGAACAAACGTCCAAGCTCCTTTTGTTTGAAATGTTTCGTTATATCTGCATTAACACAATACTTGTTCACTACAGCTTTCTTATTTTGGAAAAACAGTCTGCTTATGCGAATGAATTTACCTACTATATAGGGTGACTGGTAATTAGTGACCGATACTTAAACACATGATTGTACTCATCATTACAAACAACTTTTACTATAGGACCAAATCCGAAATCGCGAAAAAAAAAATCAGCTGTTCCCTACATTTATGTTCGTACGAGTCGTCAAAATGTAGGGAACAGCTGATTTTTTTCGCGATCTCGGATTTAAATGATAAATGATTTATTTTCTGTAAGTAGGTTTGTACAAACACTTTTACATGTCAAGCATATTTTTTTAAACTAGATGAAGTCGGCGTTTCCTATCTGACTACTCTGAGAAGAAAGGCCGAAACAAACTCAGAGGTCACAGTCTCTTTTAAAGTCCAGACATAATCTTGGTCAAATCATGTGAAGACCATGTAGATTGGTGTCTGAAATGGTCTTTTGAGTAAAGAACCACACAGATTGAGCGGGCTTTCTAGTTACCTGTCCAGTCAGTGCACGCATTTGTCAAAAATCGTGCAGCTCAACTCAGAACTTGAGGAGCCTTACGATTCGACGAACAATACCAATGAAAGGACATTTGGGTAGGCCGCATAAATTACTCAAACTGCCAGATCATGATTAAAACTAACTAAGAAGGAAAACAGAAAAAAGAAATGACCCACATAGTCTTCACACTCACAATAATAATAACAAAAAATAAGATACTTTACAAAGTAATAATTTGGTCCGATAGTAAAAGTTGTTCGTAATGATGAGTAGAATCATGCGTTTAAGTATCGGTCACTAATTACCAGTCACCCTATAATATACAGAGTAATTTTAAATTGGACCATCTATGACCATTTTTTGTGTTACTACTTGAATTAATGAGTTGAGAAAAATGCTTTATTATATTAATTGTGTTTAGATACCCATCACGTCTGTGAAGTTTACAAAAAAAAAAAAACTGATTTTCTGAACTAAAATTTCATTCAAAACTTTTACAAAAATAAGTTTAATTTCTGAAGTCGGTGTCTTTGGTTCCGCATTTTTGTTTGTGGCCACCCACTTCCAAAATTAAAGTTATTTTTCACGTAGTAGTGTTGTTATTTTGGGAGCTAGTTTTTTTTTTTTGTTGTAAATTATGTTTTTTTGAGGTTTGTGTCGTGATGGCTCGGATTTTTATAAACCCGATTTTCGCGGACGAGGCTGTGCGTTTGAAACCTGGCATTTATGTGACTTATTCAGTTTCCTAGTTATGTTGGCAAGCAAGCCATTAAACCAAAACAAAAAAAAAAAACAATAATTTATTTTTTGTTTCATCACGTCTGTGAAGTTTAGCTAACCAATTTAAAGTAACCCTGTATGTTATATACTTATATCTACATAGTCCTGTACTTGATATCGGTGTTCATAAACGAAGCAATAACTTTATTATGTCGATGGCAAGATGGAAAAAATTCGGCGTACGGGCACGATCTTTAACTGCCTCGGATCCAAAGTGAGGTCAATTTATAAATGAGTGGGGGACATCAGTCACGCGAGACGTGGTCGCGGGGCACGAACGCTTGATATATTGCCTCAGTTTCACCTCCTTGACGTTTTTTTTGAAAACGCTATTCCCAGTAATGGATAGTCGCGGATTCCAAGTAATTTGATGGAAGGCATCGAAGCCCAAAAAGCTCACCAATGATTGGCTTTTAATGGTTTTCAATTTAACTTTTCGGATGCGATGCAAAGTTTGATAACTCAATTTTAAATAAGTATCGACCGCCAGGAAGCATGAAGCGGCTTATAGGTTTGTGCTAGTTATTAAATTAATAACACAGCCGCCAACTTTCCTTTAATCAATTTTGTAACTGCCGTGCGATTCTGTGACCATCTCACCGTGAAAACTCGGGTGAAGTGAGCGTGGAGTGATTCATCAATAGTGTCAATCCCTAGCATCAGCATGACTCACAGCTCACTCTAAGCTCACTTCACCTTAGTTATCACGGTGAGATTTTTCCAGAATCGACTGGCTGTCTTTTCTTTAAAAAACAACCACACATTTGATACCTACACCACATTTAATCCACCCCAACACAAATAAAAAAAATAACACTACTACTCATATGTAGGTACATAGAAACATGGAAGCAAAAGCCCGAAAGGTCCGTATTACCGGCATCGGCACTTTGGGAACAGCCATCGCACCTCTTAGTGTATATTAAAAACATAAATAGCAGTGCCACAGTGCCACAGGTTCAGCTAAATACGCCTTCTTATCGAGTAACCACGCACCAGAGCACAACCCGGTACCGACGACACGCGATACAACGATTAAAATACTTTTTGTTCTTAAACACAGGCTTTGTAATTGTTTGCTTACGGTTTTAATGTGAAAACGGCTTTTGTTTAAGTTTGGAAAGATAGGATGGATAGAACTAATATTACGTATATTATAAAACAATACAACACTCACACACACACACACACACACACAAACACACACACATCCACACAAAATACACATTATACACCACATTATGAAAGTAAACGGGATCATAGAAATTTAAAAAACTGGAGAAGTTAAAACCGGAGAAGGCAAGGGGTCGTGTCTGTGTCCACGCGTCATGAACAAAATGCGCATGTACTCGGCAAATGGCCGTCTCCGCGAACTAGTGCGCTTCCGACCGTAATCGTGACAAAATATAAGAATGCCGTGTTGTCCAGTGTTTTCTTGTATAAGCCGTAGCCAAAACCAAAACTTAGTAAATCATGGAATCACTTATCATATCCAAATCAAAGTATTTTACTATGTCTTTAAAAATCATGAAAAGTAACAAATCGTAGAATATTTCTTGCTTTTACTACGTTAATTTTGTTTTCAAATATCCCATCGATTGTACTATTTACACAGTAAATACATTGCTCTTTAACCACTTCTTTAGTGCACTGCTAAGTAACTAGACAAGCATTCTAAAAATCACAGAATGATATGCCATGCATCGCGTGGTACGGCCGCTGTCTCTTGCGGCGAGTTAGTGATGTGGCTGTAAAGATCTACTAACGTAGGCTATCGACAACAATGTCGATTACCCAACGAATATTATAGCTCATTTTACAATTTGTCAACTGTTTCAACCCAGTTGGAAGACCTGGAAAGATGACGTTTAAATCCGGTAGGAAGACCCTTGAGAAGATGTAAAATAATATTTTTTTTTTATTTACTTAAATTTTTCTTTAGCTACATTTTACTGATTTACGAGATTTTCTGGACATATAGTTTTTTATTAATTTTATTTTCAGGACCATAAATATTTTTTAGTAGGTACAATAAAAAATGAGGGAATCGATAACTTTCCGATTTAGTCAATCACTAGCGTATATCACACTAATATTATAAAGGCGAAAGTTTGCGAGTGTGTGGGTGTATGTGTGTTATGTTTGTTCTTCACGCTCAAACGGCTGGACCAATTTTGATAAAATTTGGAACACATATAGTTTATAACTAGGATTAACACATAGAATACTTTTATCCCGATATTCCCAGGGAATCGAGACTTATGCGGGTGAAACCACGGAGCTCAGCTAGTGTAAGACAAATGGTGTTTGCACAGCACAACGATAGCGATGGATGTTTTTGTGTGAGTAACTTGTACGGTGCATGGTAAATGCACGCTGAGTTTTATGAGTTAAGGTTTATAATTGATTGTGTAGTACGTTCTGATTTATGAATTGCGAGTGTGTGCGTGACCTCGTATTTATTGCTTTTACTGAACTGCACGTGTAGTAGTGGCCCGTGGAAGCGGGACATTAGCGACACTGGGTTCCGATACATTCGAAACTACCGGGCATATCTCCTTCTTTCTTATATCTATGGTAAGGATCGAAGTAGGTGTCATTCTGTAGTTTCCACCTACCCCCAGGGGAGAAAGACCTGAGATTATTTACCCATGTGTATAAAAACATAGAAGCGTGATTTTATGATGGTTGGAGCAATTATTTTCTCTTATAAAACATACGAATGATTATGGCGTTTTTGTCGTTACGATTTTTCAATACGGTATGGTGTTATGTAAGCAACCACAAAGCAAAATGCTGCTTATATGTATATTTCTTAAAATTAACTACCTGATGATTTCACTCCTTTTTGTAATATTCGTGAAGAGAGTAGTTGTTGCGTAACCAATCGGTGGCCGTGTTTTAACAGTGAAAATATTAGGTGAATCAAATATAAACAGGACTTTTTTTATTACTGGTCGCTGAGTGAAGTGACGCGCTTGGTGCTGTTGTATGTGTTAGGGGGGATCATCTAGGGGAGGGGGTTATACTGCTCCGGCTCACTTTAGTTTATTGCGCGCCAGTAGCAGCATGTATGAGCAGGAGGTATATAAGTCTGTTGAGCAACGACTTATCATATTTTTTTTTACCACGGGAGGTCATAAAACCTTCCGAAATTTTGCATCCATTGACTCTTCAGTTCGATAAGAATACGCTTTCAAGAACTCAAGTGTAGGAATGGCACAAAAAAAATTCAAGTGGAGGACGCCGTTTTCACACTGACCAGATAGTGGAATCATTTGTGTGCAATTGGCTAAAGGCACGACCGACTACATTCTTCGATACTGGCATCAAGAAACATCCCCTGCGCTGGAAAAAATGTGTTAATAGAAGGGGAGATTATGTAGAAAAATAAAATATATTCCTTTTTTTTTACGAGTATAATAGGTGCGTATTTTTTTTTTTTACTTAAGTCCGGTTTATATTTGATCCACCCACGTATTTTTATTTTAAACTCAACTTTTATTAGAATGATAGCATACGGCCATATTTTCATTTGACTGGCCAGCCAATGGAAAACATGGCCATATTGAAGTAAACCTTAATCTAATTAAAGCTAACTTAACGACTAAACGCGTACCGGAAGACGTAGCGTTGGAAGTCGTCTCTCAAGGACGAAGGTGGACCGATGACTTTGTAAATGCCGCAGCAATCCGCTGGATGCGGGAAGCTTAGAACCAGTTGATGTGACGGTGCTTAGGAGAGTAGGCGCATGGAACCCTTCCAACCCTAAAAACTGCTGGCTAACGTTAGTCTTCCTCATAAAAATAATGATTAATTAAGCAGAACTAACATACTCACTCGGTATTACTCAGTGTGGCTTGCGAATGTTTCGGAAATATCCATAGGATTCACCAAAAATCATAGGGCGTGACCGGTATGCTGCAACAATTGACACCAATATGTAAAATGTATTTTTTTAAATTTTAGTGCTAAATCACTGCTATTGCCCACGATCACGTCTGGTGGAAAGCTATGATTAGGTCTATGATGGAACGAGCGTGCCCAGAAGATGCCTGTTCACTCTTGCTTTGAATGCTGACGGGTTAAATGTGCCGTGCCGTGCGGCTATAGTTACTTGTTTAAAACCCGCATAACACAACTAGTATAATACATAATGGTATTGTCTTTAACAAATAATACATTACCAAATACAGAACACAAAACAAATGAACTACGAAATTCACGAAACATGAAACTCCATAACTCTACCACAATCGCAAAGGCGTGAAGCTATGTTAAATAACCTTTTGTTTACTGAGCAACATCAAATGTGTAAGCTTTTAGATATTCTGTTATACGATATCAGCTGTCACAAGCTCTCCTTACGACTGACGAGGGATAATAACTGGGCAAGTATTAGTAACACTTTTGTATTTATGTACGAGGAATATAATACATGTTAGTTTCGTGTTAGAGATTATAAGATCGACAGTTGAATGAACATTTTGAAGGATAGATATAATTTTCATTGTAATAGATACATGTCTTAATAAATATACAACTTTACAACATTATTTTTAGTATATTGCAAACCTGAATATAGTTTGTTCAGAATAAGTAACTGCATCGATTCCAATAATTTTTACACCATGTTATATTTAGTCCCAAAAATATTTAAAAAGGGTTACAAGTTGGACACCGACACTAAGTGCATATCCGCAATCATATGCGCACAGCACAGATCACGGCCGGTTGGCCGGCGGCGCGTGCTAAGTGGTAACCATCTTTTTGTACGGACAAGCAGGTAACATAACAAGATTACAACTTTGTGATTTTTCATGATACAGTTTTGAAATTTTGTACATAGATTCTTTACATAAAAATACTAGACATGTGTTTCGGGTTTCGCATATAATATACTAAAACTAATGTTACAACTGAACCGATCGGCTAATTGCTACGACTGCGTAGCAGCCGTGCTACGGCGTAGGCTTTTTGTAGCAGTTTTATAGCATGGTGTTTTTTTAGCCAGCCGTTAATGGAAACGGTATTTCGATCCAACATTTTTATGTAAGAAGGGATAAATTTTTTGATGCCCTATGGCAGTATTTTGGAGTTCCGTAGTCAACAAGGAACTGTTATAGTTTTGCCATGTCCATCCGTCTATCTGTCTGTACCCGGTTTAGCTGAGAGACTCTTAATGCTGATAAACCAGTAATTTGGCATTAGCATACATATTAATCACGCCAACAAAGTGGAAAAAACAAAATCTTGAATTTTTTTTTGGGTAGGCACCCAAAAAAAATTCAAGATTTTGTTTTAAAAAAATCATCCCCACTTTACGGGTAGGGTAGGTAGGCACCTACCCTACCCGATGATGATGATTTTTTTCACGCGTATCCCATGGTGTGGGGGTTAGTTGAATAGGTCGTTCAGAAATATTGCAAGTGTGTTAGATTCAGGGATCTGTTTGCGAAATGTTAGGCTTTAAAGCGCAAATTTTTGTTACAGTCAAGTGGCGGGCTCTCCCGCCAGCTAAATATTGGGTTAATTGGGTTCCGAACTTTCGGTCTCTATGACCACGCGCGCGTATACGTGTCGCAAAGTTTGGCGCGGGTATATGAAGGTTAACAGTCAACAGATTTAAAATAAAAATAAAAAGACTGGCACGTGAAAATAGTCAAATGCTTGATTCGGATTCCTTTTTATTTAATTATTGCTGAATGGGCCCACTCTTGACCTCGGTCACGCCTGATGGAAGGCGATGGATGAGATATGGACCTCATCTATCGACAAAAAATCAATGAGCTATTAATAAAAACATCATAGAGACGTCATCATAGGATGACGTCTCTATGATGCTATTAATAAAAAACATCATAGAGACGTCATCCTGTGATGACGTCTCTATGATGTTTTTTTATTAATAACATTCATTTAACCCTACAGCGCATAGTGTCCCACATATGGCACATACCAAAAAATATCTTATATTTTAAAAATCGATACAAGTAGCGTGATCTAGTGTTGACAAGATTAACTATTATGTATTTGTGTTTCGAATTTAGTACCATATATTTTGGATAGATCTCGATAAACATTTATTTATGTTTTCTTCAAATCGGTGGGTACTTTGAATACGATTAACGAGCGGCGTATAATAATCGCAAAAAAATGATAAAATTAAAATGATATAATTTTCAGGGTCGAAATAATTAGTATAGGTAAGTTCATGTTCATATTTGTCATTTTACGTGTAATCTTGTAATTTCATTAATACTACGTAACACATATTAACATTATAATGCATGATGTGCCATGCACAAAAACATACGTTTCTATTGAGTTATGATTTTTCTAAATATTTTTTCGAGAAATGGCATCATATTTGCAGGCTAATGTATTTTTTTTTAAGCCGATAAGAAAAATAACGCACTGTAGGGTTAACGACTTGGACAGTACGGTAGTGTAGCAGTTGCCTTTTCTGAGTAAACAGGGAATATTTTTAGGAACAGCTGTCTCTTTGTTTCCAAATCGAGCCTTTAGTAAGCATGCAATTTCATACGTTACCCACAAGCGGCTGCAGCGTACATTCCACATTCCCACGCACTGAAAACGCTTGCGTTTTATCATGTAATTTTGAACATAATTGTATTGATTTATTCTATTTGTTAGTTAAACACATAACATACTTGCAATCATTTTTACAGCTACTACAACCAAACGAACATAAAGTAATGAAATAGAAACAACTTCACATCATATTTTTCCCCGTTTCTACCGCTATCATAAGCTTAATTCAAAGTCAACTTCTTATAAAGTCGGTCGTTTCAAGTCGTTATGAGGTTTTCGCAAAAAAATATTCGCTCTATTATAATTTTACCTTCAAAAGTGCGGCCACGCTAACATGAAAGACTTACTTCGACACACCTTGTGTAAAAACTTTTCGTTTGGCAAACCCATTTCGACGACGGTGCTATTTGTGGACTAAACTAAAATATTCATACATTATAATTCTATGGTTTATTTCACTCAAATAGCATGAAAGAAGGTTTTGCTGTAGACGTGTTCGACATTGAGTGTGTACAAAGTTTCCGCTTGGCGAAACACATTTGTACAAGTTGGTGATTCGGGACGGTCGTTCGTCTAAGGAAATTACTGAATAAATTCGATTGACTCCGGTACTCGAGTCGACCTATTGGCGGCTGATCGACGGTTCGCGTGTTCAACGCCTTACAACGATCTTTGAAAATAGTGAACAAGTTTTTTTTATTTATTAAGTGAAACTGGCACACGGCTAGGTACTGCAAATAACCTTTTGTAAATGTTATAGTTAATACGCTGCAGTGTAATTTGCATGTTGTTATCAAATTAATAAAATTGAGGTTATAAGAATAAACGTTTCTTTTTGACTGCTTTTCAACCTTTTGGGTAATGTTTTGCTTGATTTATATTTAATGATACTAACGGCCCTTGTAATCGTAGGTTGTTGCGAGATATAAAATGTATAATCGTTGCTAAAATATGGAAGAGTTTTTCATGCAGCTTATGCCATAATAATTAACAAGGGTAAATTTCATCAAAATACGGACAATACAGAAACTTCAATGGCATTATATCATACCTATATTCGGTTTCTGAATTGATAACTACCTAATCAAACTCTACTTTAGCCTTAGATACTTAAGTTTATTCCTTTAATGTAATCCGAAAAATTGATTTAATTATTTATTTAAACTTTTCGCGCTAAAAGGCATAAAGGCGGACTTAATGCTTTAGGCATTCTCCACCAGTCAACAAAGTTTGGTTAAGAGATTAGATGGCAGGTGCGTTGGTTGAGAGGAACAATGATAAACAAAAAACTATTAAAATTCAAACAATTCTCCGGGTTTCTTCAAGCAAATTGTGAATTGCGCAGGGTATACTGAAAAAAAAAAACATCTAAAATAAGAGTCCAGGTTCACAACTCACACATGCTTACTCAAATGTCTTGCTGGTGGTGGCGTGTGTGTTAGACCCTTCAAAATGATTGAGTTGAATGGTGCTGATCCATACGTCACGTTCGTAAATGGACACCGTCAGTAGGGACTGGTAATTTCTTAGCTGAAACGGCTTATTTTGAGGGGTTTTTTGTTTTTTATTACGGACCCTTTGAACGAGCACATCTCTATACATCGTCATCACATGTATAATTGAGTTGATGAATATCAAACGCCAATATGTCCACCACAGACAAAAAAATACTTTTTTACATCAACGTATAGAGAAAAATATATATATATTTCTGAATTTTACAAATTCTAATATGTACAATTATTTACTACAAAAACATTGGGCAAAAAATAACGTTATCAGCACCTGCAAATGAAAATACTATGATATCTCCTTTTCACTTATTATGGACATATTGGCGTTTGATATTTATCAACTCAATTTCAAATGAATGATGTAACGAATATTTTGTAACAACACTTTGATTTAACAGTGTCCGTGGAGTTCCATGCCTGTTCTTCTCCATAGGAACCTACTACACTTTCGCAACTGGATTCATATTTCTAACTGACTAACTCCTTGACTTTGTTGCAACATTGAATTCTCAATCAAAAACTTGGGTGATAATTAATGAGATGCAACCTCAAAAAGTGTTCGGTTTCATATACCTACAAAACCTAATGCCCTCTTGATTAATGAATACGTAGCAGTTCACGGACTTCTTTATAAATTATAACGTACCTTCTACAAAGTTTTCCATTCGCACTTTTAAAAAGAGGTTAACCAAAAGAAAACTTTATTAAAAGTCGCTCCAAGTCTTCGGCAGCACTTTGTATTTTATTCACTGTTTTTTTTTTACCGAGTGTTGAATCTCAATTACCGGTTACTAAGAAAATGTGTCGTGCAAACTCAATTAGGCTTTCTGTCGTCGTTTTCCTCCATTTATAAATATCAGAGGCTCGTAGGTACTAATTAAAAGAGTGAAAGTTGAGGATGAATTTGAATGAGAACGTTTGTGTTTTTTATCGAGTTTGTCGGAATGAGACGTTTATTTGCTGTGAAGTGGAGATAAAATTAAATGTCTTATTTCTTGTTGTGATTTCGCAATTTTTTAAAGTGCATTTTGTTTTATTTTTGAAAAGGATATTAGAAGAATCTATAGTCTGTAATAATAAAGCGGACGAGTTTATTTTTTTATTTATTTGAATGCGCTTATCTCTGGAACTAGTTACCAGTCGGATTTCAATTTATAGCTCAATTCTCGGGAAGAATTATTTTACATCACGCAAGGACCCTTGGGCCGAGCGAAAAAAAAAAAGCGAAAACGAAGTGATAGAGCGGCCAGGAGATGCAATGTGACGGAGTGGGTCGGGGAACAACAAATTTCACGCGGACGAAGTCGGCGGCAGAAGCTAGTTTATTATAAACTGTAACGTAAGGATTTAAAAAGGCAACTTATTAGCTTGAAAGCTCAAACCAATACTTAAGTTGGCTTTTTACTTTAGCTTACCTTACATGGAACTTTACTTCTTTTAGTCCTAGAATAATAGTATCAATACATATTATAAACCAAAGTCCCCCGCCGCGTGTTTGTCTGAACGCGATTATTCTAGAACGCGAATTCTTAGAATAAATGTCGGTCTGCCTCCGCCAAACCCAAACAAGCGAGTAAATCTCTTTTCAAGAACCCAACACAATACCACATTCGCAAAACTTCGCACGAGCAACGTGACATCGAGCGTTGTCATGCAGCAGGATGACTTGCCAGCTTCCTTGCCCAATAAAGGACCTTTATTATTACTCTCTGTTCTTTTACTTATATAGTCCAATGGGACGACAATCCGAAACGACCGAGGAGAGATCAGGTGCAGGACCAACAACTTTACGTGCTTTTTGTGGCACGGGGGTATAACTTCCGAACTCCGGGCTGCTTCTGAGAAAGCCCTAATGGAAAAACCCAAAAACACTTTGTCCGATCTGGGAATTAATGCCAGGACCGCACGCTCAGCAGTCGCGCTAGCGACCACGAGAACGATATTATTATAACGCTCGGAAAAATAGAATAGAATAGCTTTATTTCGGACACAAATATCCACGTAGTCAATCAATCAATCAACTCAGCCTATCGCAGTCCACTGCTGGACATAGGCCTCTCCCAGACTGCGCCAAAACACCCTGTCCTCCGCCTTCCGCATTCAGTCTACCCCAGCCACCTTCTTTAGGTCGTCCGTCCATCTAGCTGAGGGGGCGTCCTACACCACGCTTGCGGATACGCGGTCTCCACTCCAGGACTCGTCTGCTCCGCCGGCCATCGGCACTTCGACAGACATGGCCAGCCCGCTGCCACTTCAGTTTGCTTACTAGATACTGTAGTGTTAGTAACATACAAAAAAATTACTTATTGCCTACTGTTAGTAAAAATCAGGCCTCCGCACAAACTGCTGTACAATCGGAGAGCCGAAACTCTCGGCTACAGTAAATGATGACCACATTTGTTTTTCTGTTGTTTTGTCGTTGCAGTCACCTTTATCAACAGCCAAAGTAAATAAGAAAATCACAATACACGTGTTATAATAATTATAACATATTCTGTTGATTACCATATAAAACGAATCAGGAGTAAAACAAAGGATATATCGAGCCAAATTAAATTTCCATGTAAATAAATAAGCAATCATTTCTGGGCTGGAAATTTATTATAATTCACCTTAATGGCCTCGTCATATCCAGATACCCGTTATTTCATTTCGTTTAACTATATAATGTGAACTACTACTCGTATAATTATACCTGTTGTCTAAAACCGAGCATATATAACAATGCCTACTACGGATAACAATTATAGTTGGATAAACAAAGGACTTCTTGCGAAATTTTCATAATCAACCTACAATGCTCCCACTGCTGGGACACAGGTCTCCTCTCTATGAAAGGGAGGGGGTCATAATCCACCACGCGAGCACAGTGCGTGCTGGCGAATATTCTTATGCTAATAAAAAGGTATAAAAACAACGTACAGCCTAAAACTTGAATGTATAGAAAGTACACAAAGAATAATTATCTCCTTGATTCAAAAGTATTGAGTCGTTTCATATTTAAAAAAATAAAATACGTATTTTTTTAAACATTTTTTTTTAATTCAAAACATATTCGCCATCAGATTCTACAATTTTTCTCCAGCGAGTAGGTAAATTATGAATGCCTCGTTTCCAAAATTCTGATGATTGTGAATCAAAAAACTTTTGTATCTCCATTGCTATATGATGACGGTTATCAAAACATTTGTTGGCTAAATGTTTACTGAGGGCACTGAATAAATGATAGTCCGTTGGGGCTAAGTCTGGTGAGTACGGTGGATGAGGAAGAACTTCGAAATCCAGCCGCAATATTTCAAGACGGGTATGTTGTGCAACGTGGGGTCGCGCATTGTCATGTAACAATATGATTCGATTCAACGGAGGCTTAATTAATTTGAGTTGAGCAGCCAAATTTTGTAGCTGAGTGCAATACATGGAGGCAGTTATACAACGTGTAACGTTAAATGCGCAAAACCTGAAAATAGTTTGATCAGATTAACGAGCAGAATTAATTGAACCACTTTTTAATACAGGTCACATTTTTCAAAAAATCTTCATTAAAAACTTTGCCGTGTCTATTTATTAATAGGTCAAGCAACCCAATTTCAACGCGGCGCAGCGGCCCGGCGACGACCCCTCCCTCGATAAAGCGTCGTCGCAGACACAAGAAACAATCAGAATGGCCAGTAAAACTAAAACAGCACATAAAACTTTTACAATTTTTTTAATTACTTATTTTCTCTCTGTAATAGGTCAATTGAATTAAAAATCAGTTGGGGTGTCTGAGGTTTTGCGCATTTAATGTTACACGTTGTAGTCACGTTGTCATCTAGCAATTCCCAGTAGTAAACACCACGGACGCCCCACCAAACGGATAGCATTACTTTCTTCACATGTGTCTTCACTTTCAGCATTGGTTGTGCTGGAGAACCTTTATCTACCCACTGGTGCCTACGGCTAGGTATGATTAACACAACACACCCATTTTTCATTTCCCAAATTTTTGTACTTTTCCTAATTTATGAAGTCCACGAACGACAGTGGCCTGACTGCAGTTGAGCTCACATGCTATATCACGCGTGTTGGAATATGGGTTGGCTTCAATAAAAACACGTAATCGATCAAGATCCAGTTCAGTTGGTCTACCCGACCTCTGTTTATCTTCAACGCTGTAGTCTTCCGAACGAAATCTAACAAACCACCTCTTGCATGTTGCTGTACTGGGGGCATCGTCACCGAATACAGCCACTATGTTTTGACGTGCTTCAGCCGTGCTATGACCCAAACGGAACTCATATAATAGAGCATATCGTATCTCAATCGAAACTTCACTCATTTTTAGATTACTGAAATGTTATTCCGCTCTTAGATTAACTGTACTGGTACATCGAAGTGTGCCCTTTATATACCCTTTCCCCCACCACGAACCGGAAAGTTCTAGAAGAATTCAGATATTTCAAGAAAATGGCTCAATACTTTTGAATCAAGGAGATAATATCATGACAGTTTTAGAAAAATAACTAGGTATACTTAAATCCATCCACCACCTCGCATTGGGGTCGTCTGGTGGATTATGGCCCACTCTCACAGAGAGGAGGCCTGTGTCCTACCAGTGGAATCATTATAGTCTAATTATGCCTATTCTATACTCCACTTGCCTGCCGCGTTGGTCTAGTGATCCAATGTGCTTCTGCGAAACATGAGGCATTGGGTTCGATTGCCAGGTCGGGTAAAGTGTTGTTAGGTTTTTCGATCACGAATTTCTCAGTAGCAGACTGGAGTCTAGATTTGTGCCCAGATGACGTTAATAGGCTCGCCCCATATAACATAGGACTTTAACACTACTGACAAAATGTGGGTGCACTATAGGTATACCTCTGCTCAATTCTTTGGGGATTACAGCCATGAAGTTGTGCTAAGTTATACCCCAGTCACGAGACGGTGACAATGACCCTTTAAACTTAGTGTCTGGATTGTATCAAATATACCAAGGCGAAACAAAACAATGGTTATGATTCTCTTGTTCACTAACTAAACTAAATTTAAGTTCAATGCATCTTTTGCTTTCTATTTCATTATGAAAAGGACAGAAGATAAATTTTAGTTTAGTCCTGTAAAATTATTCAGCACCAGACACTACTCCATAGAAGTTTAGACGTGATTAAAAACTTGCCCACTAAAATTACGTCAATTGAAGCCAGGCGCTGATTAATTTGGTTAGTCGCTGGTTAGTTTGTGAACAATAGAGTCGGCACCAATATCACATTATTATAATTAAGCACATCACAAATAAATACTTTACATACCGCATCGATTCTACTGAACAGCCATCCATTGACGACCGGCAGATATTTTTACCAAAGCATTCCTTTTATCCCTTGAATATAGCATTCAAAATTAATGCTTTCATTGAATTTTCAAGTAACGAGGTAATTGCCAAAAGGCAATTAGTCGATGAGTGAAAAGTCTAAAACTCGAAGGTCGCCTATAAATAGTTAATTAGTTTTAAACAGTGGGTTTTCGTTAAAATTGACTTTTTAAAGAAAACTCACTGCTTAAAAAAATACCGGAAAAATATCTATGAAACAGTCTTGCAAAACTATAAGCTTTTATTAATAATAATAATAATAAAATCTTTATTTCAGACTAAGTCCATAGATATTTTAATACATACGAGAGTTATAAAATTTGCACACGAATAAATTCTATCACGATATTTGAGTCCTGTTTCTGAGCAATGACCTGTAGGATGCTGTTAGTGCTACTCCGGACTCTGCTCAGTAACGACGCGAGCCGCTTACGCACAATGGCATGGAAGCCATCTACCCTAGCCTCCGCAAACATACCAGAGGCACTACAAAAACGGGGCAACCCTAACAACATCCTAAATCCAATATTGTATTGGACACGTAGGGAATTGATCGTCCTCTGCGTATACCTGAACCACAGGCTGCACAAGTAGAAGGTCTGACAGTAGGCTCTAAATAGTGTCACCTTAACTTGTTCACTACAACGCGCAAACCTGCGGGCTAGCATATTGCTCCTGTCCGCCAATGCCCTACGTTCCCTTTCTATATCAGCTTGGTCATCAAGGCCCTCAGTAACGTAGTGTCCGAGGTATGTGAATTGATGTATTAATAAAATCTTACCTCAAACAACTCAGCCTATCATTGCCCACTGCTGGACATAGGCTTCTCCCATGCTGCATCACAACACTCTGTCCTCCGCCATCCGCATCCAGTCTGTCCCAGCCACCTTTTTAAGGTCGTTGGTGCATCTAGCTGGGGGCGTCCAACACTAGGCTTGCTGAGACGCGGTGTCCCCTCCAGGACTCGTCTGCTCAACGGGCCATCGGTCCTTCGACAAACATAGCCAGCCCACTGTTACTACAGCTTGTTTATTTTGCAAGATATGTCGGGAACTCCGGTCCTTTCCGATAACTTTGTTTCTGATTTTATGTTTCAAAAAAACTCCGAGAATATACCTACCTAATCAGGTTTTATAAAATATCTGATTAATTTAATAAGAATAATTTCTGTAATTAATGTGCAACCAAAGCTGCTAATAATCTTCGAAAGCAAAATATTCAAAGAATGGCCATCAAAAAAATATATGTATAAGTGAAGCTTTTTAAAATGCAAAAACACTCTGTGAAAAGATGAGACGGTGATGAAGCGATACGTACATTCAGTTAGCCGGTCTGTAATTATGTTGAAGAGGGTAGACCATTTTACTGGGAAATTAAACGAAAACACTCCGCCCCTGCCGTTCGCTTCCTGAACATTTGCTACAGAAAAGTAGGAATAAAATATATAAGAATTCTATTTTTTTCTTTAATAATGTCAGCGTGTACGAAATGTGAGGTTTGGTAGCGCAATTATTATAATTTTGTATTTTGCATTCGTATTAAAAATATTTTAACACTTGCTGGAGTTAATTTTACTCAATGTTACACTACATTTGACAGGCCTGTTGGTCTAGTGGTCAGTGCCCCTGCCTGCTATGCGCAAGGTCGTGGGTGCGATTCCCACCTAGGACAAATGTTTGTGTGATGAGCACGATCATTTGTTCTTTGTCTGGGTGTAATTTATCTATAATATATATGTATTTAGAAACATATATGTATGTTTATTAGTTGTCTAGTACTCATAGTACAAGCTCTGCTTAGTTTGGGACTAGATGGCGTTGTGTGAAAGTTGTGGAATATTATTATTATTATACATGCACAAAATATATTTGGACTAAAGGCACATTATACCGGCACCGCAACTGCACAGCTGCAGCACGGCGTCGCCTCGGATTTAGGCTACGGCTAGCCGCCAGCGCGCTAACTACACGTCGTCCGCGAAGTGCAAGCTCGCAGTCCGCGCGCCGGCCGCGAGGTGCAATCTCGCAGTCCGCGCACTAGCCGCGAGGTGCAACCTCGCAGTCCGCGCACTAGCCGCGAGGTGCAACCTCGCAGTCCGCGCACTAGCCGCGAGGTGCAAGCTTGCTGTCATCGCGAACACAATTTGTTATATGCCATTTGTGATTAAACACGCCTAGGACTTGCACATTTTCATACTGCCGCTGGCGACTCGAAATCGGTGCGCAGTAAGCACGCGGTCGGCATGCTGTAAGCACGCGGTCCGCTCGCTTGCAGCGCACGGGCTGCAAGTCGAGTTGTATGGTAGCGGCAAGCCTGCTCACTGCCCGTCATTGGGTTTTTCATTTTGACATTATGAAATATATTATACGACACAAGATTTAACGCTCTAAATTGAATAACAGGTTAATAGCTGGGTTGGAGAGGTGCCGTTGCGGTGCCAGTATAATGTGCCATGACCGTTAGAATTGAAATAAGAACATGATTTATTTAAAGGAGAATGGGTTACAGCGTACCCAGACACAGAGTTCACTGTTGCATTATCAACTATGTCGATCCTTGTTGTCCTCATGAGGTAGTTTAATTTGGAGAAAAAAACATATGTGAGGAAATTAGATTGATTTAATATAAGGATATTGGCTTGCCGGTTAGAACACCCAAAATAATTTATTTACGAATTTTTTATAAATAATTTCACGTTTTTTCAGTTTAATTTAAAAATATTGTTCTGTACCTACCTCTAAAAACTCAATTGTTGACTAGCCCGCGCGCAGGCGCGTGTTTTGACACCTCACACGCCTGTCTAGCTCCGAAAATCTGAAATTAAATTAATTAAAATCTAATGATGGACAGGACACTTTTTGAAATTAACAAACCTCGAAACACTTTTTGCACTTCTAATGATGCACTTTTTTATACTCGTAATTGGGTCTCCTTTTAACTTTCTGGACTTTTGTCACAGTTGGTGGAGTAACTAAGCTGTTAAGGTACGCGACCAAACGAGTAAGGTTACATATTTTCTCTGAGAGCTTATAAAAAGTATCTAAAAATTCACAAATTATTATAAAACGATAAGGGCTCAAGGAAAGTGCTATTAACTTTCAAAGTTTCAAATCACAAACATACAGATTGAATTGCCTCTTCCTAAACACGTTATCAAGATTAGTTCAATATTCAGTACTGAAGTTGCAGTGCAGGAACTCCAACAGGATTTTGCGTAAAAGCCCAACAAAGCTTCAACTGACGCACTTTAGTACATGGATTACGTACAATTTCCCGTTTCATACGAACAAATCGTACATTTTGTCGGATTTTACACATTTATCCCTCTTAGTAATGTTTTTGCAGCTCTCGTGGTCGCACAAGCTAACTTGCATGGAGCATTAATAAATTCCTTTGACAGTAGAGAATTTGAAAATTATGCTAACTACGCCCTGCGGTTTCTTCCTAATCCCATTTCAATGTTAAAATTATCTGCTGAGCTGCATAAAATTATCATGGCAGCCATTATAGCACTGAAGAAGCTGTATTTATTGTGTTAGGTCAGAGAGGTTGTAAAACTCGAGTAACAAAGGGATTTGTGAAGTGAATTGCTTTGGGAACTTCAGAACAGTAACAATGTTTTGCTTTCTGGAATTTATCTTGAACATACTGACATCGTTGAAGGAAAACTTCATCAGGACACCTGGACTTAAATCTGAAATCGCCGACCTGTCTTGAACTAGCGTGGTGATCAATGCTGATGCCTTTTCTGTATGAGAAGAGAAGGAAGAAGCTCTTCTCATACAGAAAAGGCATCAGCAGTGGGAAAGTAAGATTGGTATTACGTACATAACAATATTTTGCAATTTCTATAAGATTAATTACCAACTGGGCCCGCGTGGTGGATTACGGCCCACACACAGAGAAGAGGCCTGTGTCCCAACAGTACATGAATAACATTGTGTTACAATAAACGTAAACATAAAAAGCCAAAGTCCTATTATCTAACTAAGGTATGAATTTGGCAATGCTGTCCGTCTGTTATAAATTAAAGACTACAATAACTGTCTAATATAAATAGACGCTGAAACCAATTAAAAATTAATAGCTTCTAACTTAATAACATTTCAGTCTTAAATTATTAAAATTAATATCAGCTAGAAGCTTAATAAGCAGACACGTTAAGCCAAATTTAGGGTTTGGGTAAACAAATCTCAATGTTTAATTAAAATGAAAACAAAATTAAAAAGTCTACAGAGATTTTTTATAGTCTCGGCTTGGCAATATTAATTAAATATCAGAGATGTTAAAACCAGTGTAATCCATTGGTAATCAATTTTACCTTACGCTTCATTTTGAGTGACGCACAAAATAAAATAAAAAAACTCGTTAATTTGCTAATTTCTTACGAATGTTGATATGATTAATTTTAATTATTGTTAGTATTCAGTAGTAGGTACAGACGCTAGCACATCAAGCTACCCGAAACTGTCAAATTTTCCCAATCCACTTTGAACCTTATGCTTTAGTGACAAAGTTGAAAATCTATTAAATAAATTTGACAGATTGTAGTAGCTTGATGTGCTGACGTCTGTACAAACATTATGGCCTGACCGAGGTTATATCTGGACTTAAAAAGAGACTCTGACCGTGTGTGAGTTTGTTTCGGTCTTTCTTATCAGAGTAGCCAGTTAGGAAACATCAAACATATCTTTTAAAAAAATAATAATGTTTAATAATAATAATTTTGACGTGAGAAGTGTTCTTTTTTTAACAAATTTACAGAAATAAATATAATTTATCACTGAACAATATTCCAATGACTTTTGGGTTGAAATTGCAATGAATTAGGATTGACAATTTAATAAAGAACTTAAGTTTAACGATTGGTTGGGGCCCGTGGCTAAATAATAACAGCCGCACAGGTCGATCGATCAGGTTAAGCTACGCTTGCCGCGGTTGGTCTGTGGATGGGTGACCATCTTTACATACCGAGACTCCTCCGTGCCTCGGAAAGCACGTTAAGCCGTTGGTCCCGGCTGTCATTCGTAGATCTTTGACAGTCGTTACGGGTAGTCAGAAGCCCGAAAGTCTGACAACCAGTCTTACCTAGGGGTATCGTATTACCCAGTAACTGGGTTGTGGAGGTCAGATAGGCAGTCGCTCCATGTAAAATATTGGTATTCAGCTGCATCCGGTTAGACTGGAAGTCGACCCCAACATAGTTGGGAAAAGGCTAGGGAGATGATTAAGTTTAACGATTGTGCCGATGTCTTAAGACAATAAAAAGAAGGCACGAAAACGAAATTAAGTCCGGCGGTACTCTGATTAAACTGTGGAAGTAAGGCTTGGTGCACAAAGTAGGGTGAAAATGGAGTGATAATGCGCGAAAGGACGGCGCGGCTCGAAGGGGACCTTTTCGCAAACATTGTGACAGTCCCCTTTTCGGAAATACGTCGTGAATGTGACGTGATGGATACAGTGATACGGACTCAAAAGATTTATTGGGAAAACAAAAGATATTCTACCATTGATGTGTTTATTTGGTAATGCTTTGATTTCAAATGATGATGTCTCTGTTGAGATTCATTGCACTTTTCAGATTTTTTTACAATGGAGAAATCTTTGACGTTACATTAATTTACAGACAGTAATAATTGCTTCGCGACTCGAGGCTGAAGGTTTCATAATAGAGATTATTTTCAAATTAAAAGAATTCGTCAACAATTAAATATGGGAAATATTTAACTGACCCTTTAAAAATCGTATTGACCTTGTAATAATGGACCTTTTTTTTAATGAATGAACCTTTAAAAACTTTTTAAACTTCTAATGATGCACACATTCGGAGAGCACTACCTCCAAGTTGGTCGCAGTTACTTGGCTATTTCATATTTTTAGGACCCTATAATAGAAATCATTTAAGGTTCACAAAAAGAGGCGGAATTATATTAGGGTGTTCAATAATATTTTTAGACACATTAAATACATGCCATTGAATATGTGAGCATTCCATATCTTACTTTTCCATGTCCAAAAGTTTGTATCAGCAAAAAGAGATAGAAGAGCGATTCGTATTTTTCTTGAAACAGCTGTACGCAAAGTTTGTAATTATCATTTTACTGTTGTTTAATTTGTCGTGATATAAACGAATGATTGCATTTTACTTTGAAAAACGTATTACTGAATAAAACTGGTTGAATTTTTTTATTTATATATACTTTATTGTACACTAGGAAATATATAGCAAAAAATACAATGAATGAAAATGAGTGCTTTGCCTACCCTTTCTAGGAATGTAAACGTGTTGATATGTCATATTAAAATAAATTACGTATTGAATGCATTTGACCATGATTAATATGTACTCAGAAGTTACATAATGTCATCACTTTATGTAGTCAATTATTAATATATTTACCTAAACCGATAAATTGCACCGAATATTACGATAAATACATCGTCATAATTGTTGTACCTTTGCATAACCGTATTTTTCAGTAGTGTATTCTTTATTTCACATAAAACTAATATTAGTATTGCTGAAAAATATATACCCAACATTAGTTTTAGTATATGCGAAACCCAAAACACGTGTCTAGTATTTTTATGTAAAAAATCTATGTACAAAATTTCAAAACTGTACGTGATGCGATGTCAGATTATCAAACCACTTTCCTTCCCTTCGAAGAAACTGAAGCCATCTTACAAACTCGTTCAGTAATCTTTTGTTTCAGTACTTTTTAGGGTTCCGCACCGCGCGGGTGCAAAAAGGTTCCTGCCAAAAGGGCACTAAAAGCGTGTGCCTTCTGTTACAGGGCTTCATCTTTTTAACAGAAATCGAAAGCCAGTTGTTTTTGAAGAATCCAAGTTAATCAGGCTTTTGTATATATATATATATATATATTAATGAATATGCCTGTCTTGTCCCCCTGCTTGAAAAAAGCCTCCTTCCCTGCCACCCTAATCTATATCTATATACAAGTTATAACTTAAATAACGCACAACCTCATAAAAGGCCACTGTACTCATCATTATGAACAACTTTTACTATAGAACCAAAACAGAAATCGCTAAAAATAATCAGCTGTTCCCTACGTTTTGACGAGTTATGTTAACAAGATAGGGTACAGTTGATATTTTTTTCGCGATTTCAGGTTTGTTCCCACAGTAAAAGTTGTTCATAATGATGAGTACAATGATCCCTTAAGAAGTTGTGCTTTATTTAAGTTACACCTTAGTCGCTTTATGTGTATATCTGTGTGAAAGCGTTGTTTTTTGTTGTAAAAACTGTGCGAAGCGGGGGTGGGTCGCTAGTCTGATATAATAATACGTCAAAAACGTCTTTCTGCTACGGAACCTTTTCCGCGCATGTCCTGTCCCACCTCACCGCTTTAATATAGCAGATACCCCTTTTTAATTTCACATTTAATATAGTTTTAGAATTAACCAAGAACGATGTTTTAATTAAAGCCAAGTTTACATTTCCACAAACACTTGGTAGACAGAAGGCTTTATTAGACATGAATCAGGTGTTTCATTATAATATTATGTTGAGAGATGCGGTCCAAGTGATAAGGGATGAGCGATCACTCTTTTTGATGTCATAATATTACAACGAACTTAGGGGACTGAGAATGGCCTCTGTTTTTTTTATAACTCGAGGGACATCATTTTGAGTTTTTCTGTCAGTTAGTTTCTATTTGTCGTTTGACTTGTTTAGAAGTTGGCTCAGTTATATTAAGGTCATCATCATTCCACAAAACGTCTGTATGATGAGAAAGATATGAAGCTCACAGACCATTGTGTGTACACATAGCGTCAGCATGTGCTAACCACTACACTGCTACAAAATTGAATTCGTTACGAATAATCTAAAGAATACTTCAAAAAGAGTTCAATGTTTCGCCTTGGATTCGAACCATCGCATTACCGAACGTGGTCATAGTCATACCGACAGTTTAACATTCTAGCCAGCGAGCCCATATCGGCTCGCTGGCTAGTTTAGTCAATGTCTGTTATAATAATGGCTGTTTAGTTTAGTTAATAGCGATGAAATTGTTATCTACTATCGTCCGAGTCACTTTATCTTTAGGTCTCTGTATAATCTATAGATGTTATAATTTGAGAGTATCCGTTAATTTTACCTACGTACGTTTTCTTTATAAAATTAATCCATATCCTCAAATTATAACTACAACGTTTAAAGTATAAGTTCCCTTAAAACGAGAAAGAGTAAATGAAAACGATTTACCCATTATTTATTAATATAATTTCTAATTTTATGAGAGCAAAAATAGTTGTCCATAACTGTAAATTATCAAATTGTAAAATATAAATCTTTGTAGTAAAATAAGATCAAAGTTTTGTTAAATAATAGCTGTAATAAATATTATTAAATGATTATTTATTGAAGTATTTTATTTTTCATTTATTTTAAATATTACTAAAACAAAATAGAAAAATACTTTATACTACCAAAAATATAATGCATGACAAAAAGCACATTTCGTGCCTAGTATTTGATCATCCTATCCCTTGCACGGCAAGCGGTCTTCAAATCTCCGGTCTGTTTAGAAGTCGAATAGCTCTTCGTAAATGTTAACCCTATTACTGCTTGTCGTTATAAATAATAAAAATATTAAAGTTTTATTGAAAAAAAACAACATTAAAAAAGACTTTCAAAAAAATAAATACGAACTTAAACTTATATAATCACAAAAACAATACATTAATCATAATGATATGTTTTTGCAAAATACAAAAACCAACTTGGGCCTATCAAGGATTTGAACGCACACGCTTTTTGGGGGGTAAGCACTTAATGGTGCTGTGTGTACTGTTATTGCCATTGGACGCGTTGGTCTCGTGGTCGCAAGTGCGTCTGCTGAGCGTGGGGGTCCTGGGGTCGATTTCCGGGTCAGGCAAAGTGTTATTGAATTTTTCCATTAGGAATTTCTTAGTAACAGCCCGGAGTTTGGATGTTGGCGGTGTGATACCACCGTGCCTCAGAAAGCACGTTAAATCCTTGGTCCTGCGCCTGATCTCTCTCCGGTCATGTTGGATTGCCGTCCCATCGGACTATGAGAGTGAGGGAAGAGGGAGTGCACCTGTGTCTGCGCGCACACTTCTGCACTATAATATCTCCAGCGCCTCCGTTGAGATGGGCCGAAATACGGAGGACTTTTTTTAAAATGTTTTTACTGTCATTGCAAAAGGCCTGTTATACCAGACATATTTACATACATATTATAAACTTTCGTCTTGTTGTTTAATAAATAATATTCCACAACTTTCACACAACGCCATCTAAGTAGTCCCAAACTAAGCAGAGCTTGTGCTATGAATACTAGACAACTGATAACTGTACATAATATATTTCTAATCATACATATATATTTCTAAATAAATACATATTATAGATAAATTACACCTAGATAAAGAACAAATGATCGTGCTCATCACAAAAACATTTGTCCTGGGTGGGAATCGAACCCACGACCTTGCGTATAATAGTCAGGGCCACTGACCACTAGACCAACAGGCCTGCCGACTGCTTGATATTGGTACAAGCTACAAAATTATCGCTTGGAGAAATCAAAATGCTAATTAATAGCTGTTTGTATTATAGATTTGACTAAGGTGTACCGTGAGTTAATTACGCATACATACAGCATGTTGATGATTTTTATGGACCGAACGAATTTCAGTTAAAACTATAAAAAAGTCGACATTGGTCGACTCTTCACGTGACCAGAGGGCTGGCCTATTCTTAGCCCAAATAATCACCATTGCAATCCAACGTTACAATGCTGCCAACCTTTATCTAGGACACTTTTTCCATTGTTTCCGTTGTGGTCGAATTTCTGGATGCCCAATGAGGTGTTCCCTTTTTTACTATATACTTGTACACAATATAAATATTTAACCCTTAGTAGGTATCGTGGGTCAAATTTGACCCAGAAGCGAACATAGCGAAAATTAAAGTTTTTCTTACATTTCTATTTTTTTTTTTGTATTAAGTTCACACTAACCAAAAAGTGCCAAAAAATCAGGTTAGTTAGAAATGCGTGTAAAAGGGTCAATTTAAAATCGGTGGCAGAAAATGTGACACTAAATTTTGAATTCTTAAAAAAAAAAAAAGTTTATATTAAGCGTTGAGGTGATAACATGACATGCACATAACATTGTAAAATGCAATGTCGTGGTTGGCCGCGATCTTTTGCGTATATTTTCAGGATTTTACGTGATTGAAACTAAAGTGAGGTGAAAATTAAACAATTCTGTTGCCATCATACATTTATTCATAGTTAAACAACAAATCATTTTTTGGTAACTTTTCTTTGAAATCAACATTAATTATATATTTACTCTCATATTCAACACATGGAATCACAGTATTTATTCTTAAGTACTAATAATAATGTAAATGAAATATAAGTACTCTGTTACTTTCGAAAATTTCTAGGGGAGTAGGGAAATGGTAATATACCCTTTCGTCCTTAAATACTTTACGAGGTTCTGAAACAATGCGCAATAAACTGAAAAAATCGTGTAATTTAACCTTTAGTATGTTTTTACTTTGCTTACGTGTGTGTTTTCTTAAATAACCTTGATTATTTGTACTTTAATCCTGGATTTGTTAATATTATCTTCTTTAAGTATGTCATTAATAATGCGTCTCTCTTCTTTGTACTTTTTAGTTTCTTGTACCATGCTCTTAGATAGCATTTGATAAGACGTCGTAACTTTCGTTAGGCGTGGCAGCAGTAAAAGCCATAGCGATGTATTGTAGTATTATCTAGAACAAAATTATTCATTTATTAGATGATTATAAAATAATATTGACTGCTATAATATATACAGACACACCGATGACGACTTACAGCTACTAACAGTTCAATAATGATAGCTCTGTTACCAGTCTACAACTCTGTTACTACTACGAGGTAACATAGTTGTGCAGTAACAGAGTAGTAAATTCAACACTTAGAGTAATTTATTCTTAAAATAAAAATATATTTTGACAAAATAAAAACAGATTAGACAATTATTCCCTTAATGCTATATTTCATTTATTAAACTATGTAGAAATATCTGAATACTTACATCAAAACGCCGGTAACATAGCACACACAGAATAAAACCACGCACCTCATACCACAACTAACGGACGACTGATTCGCGTACCCCGCGCCCCACCCGCCTCGAAAAGAGTCCAAGCAACAGAACACATTATGACCCAACTGTTGTGAACGGAACTGTAGCGCCATGTCTTAGTATTTGTCTAATTTACATGGTAACAGAAAGGTGCGACAGTTATTACAACGACCGCGGGACTAAGTCTTAAATAATCATAGATTATTCAATAAATTTATTAAATAGGCAAGGATAGTTTTTTTTAATTGATCAATCCGCTTAATTATTAAAATTATTAAAAAAAAACAATAATAAAATTGTAATAAAAAGATATTGTGATTTTTGCATAGTGCCATGAGATGTGGGACAGAATTTTCTTGTATGTAAAACACCTCTGTTACCATGAATTACTATTCTGTTACCTTATAAAAAAGTGATAAATCAATTGTTCGACCTGATGATGTCCAGCCAGGGTCTGCTTAGGGCTTCGGATGCACCATCCGAAGGTTTTTTTGAATAAAACACAGCAACCTTGTTCCGACGGTATATTTGGCAAGACTGCTCATTCTAAGTCTAAAGAGACGTTATATGGTTTCCACAGAAAATCTTGACACCGCGAGTTAAAAAATCGTTCAACGCCATCTATCGAGGCATCAAGCAATCTTTTTTCTAAAACAGTGTGCCCCGTATTTGTTACAGTGCGTACAAGGTTATACATTCTCCCCCCATTAAGGGCAAGCATAAATTGACCTTAATATTATAACAAGTTCATGCAATGGCAAAATTAAAATTACATACTAACTAACTAGACTAATGTAAAGTTAACAATTGTATAGGTGTAAACTAAAATGGTAACAACAAAAACACCTTGATTCCCACCACCATACATACTTATTAATAAATTATCCTACCTAAGTAAAAAATCCATTTTTTACACGTTTAATAGGCTATTCAGTAACAGGAAGCAAACATAATTTAGATACAGGTCTTTTTATAATCGAGTTTTTCGTTTTAATAGTGACCACTCGTACGATCCCGTCACTACCTGGATGCTCTTCCTCTACCAAACCCCAAACCCAACGACACGGAGGAAGACCATCTTCCTTGACTAAGACCACATTTCCTCTTTTAGGAGAGGAAGTTTCCGAGGTCCATCTATGTCTATAAAAGAATTGCCTCAAATATTCCTGAGACCACTTTCGCCAGAATCTTTGCAACATACGTTGAGTATACTGCCATCTCTTTAACGAGTTTAAATTCGAGTTTTCGAAGTTATAATCTGGTGGCGTAACAAGTGGCTCACCAACCAGGAAGTGGCCAGGAGTCAAAATTTCTGTATTTTCGGGATTGGTTCCCAATCTAGATAGCGGCCGAGAGTTTAGGCATGCTTCCACTTGAGCCAACACAGTTGCTAGTTCCTCATAAGTCAGAGTGGAAGTGCCAACGACGCGTTTTAGGTGATACTTCACCGATTTTATTCCAGCCTCCCACAGTCCCCCGAAATTGGGCGCGTGAGGCGGAATAAAATGCCAGGACGTTCCATTAGTCCCTAAAGTTTCCGCTATCTCCGACAAAATACTATCCTTTTCCCTGGTAAAGAGGATACCCAGTTCCTTTGCAGCGCCTACAAAATTTGTGCCATTGTCGCTCCACACCTCCTGACAATGGCCCCTTCTCGCCACAAATCTTTTGAAGGCCTGCAAAAATCCTTCCGACGATAGGTCAGATACAGCTTCAATATGAACCGCACGCGTTGACATGCAGACAAACAAACATATATATCCTTTATAAGATTTATGTCCACGACCCTTTGCTGTGCGTAGTTGAATAGGACCAGCAAAGTCTACACCACTACGAAGAAATGCGCGAGAGGGTTTGGCACGAGCTGAAGCTAGCTGCCCCATCAGTGGATTACAGGTAAGCCCATTGTTTTTAACGCATGTAACACATTTCCGTATATGGCTAGATACAAGCTGTTTTGCTCCGAAGATCCAAAATTTATTATAAATGTAACTTAGGGTTAATTGTGTACCCCCATGAAGAGTTTGCCTATGACCGAAATCAATAATTAAATTAGTAAAGTGTGATTTTTTTGGTAAGATAATGGGGTGTTTTCTTGAAATATTTAATTCGGATTCTTCTAATCTGCCGCCTACTCTTAAAATATTTTTTGCATCTAAGAATGGAGTTAATGTTTTTAAAATGCTTTTTGATTTAATTTGTTCTTTCTTTTCTAATGCTTTTATTTCCTCTTCAAAATGTTTTCTCTGACACAATCTCACGCACGTCTCAAAAGCTTCATTTATTTCTTCGGTTCGTAAATAACCTTTCCACATTTTTTCAGATTTGATTTTCTTTGTTGTCAACATACGCCTACAATATGCTACAACCCTGGTAAGCCGCGTCAACGTTGCATATCGATCACAGATGTCAGGATCTTCTACAACGTGATGCACTCCAACTGACTCCAAGTCAGTGTTCAAATCTTGAGATTTATCATAATTAATGTTTGTTTCCCGCAAGAAATCAGGTCCTTGAAACCACAAGGAATGCTTGCTTAGCTCTGCAGGCAACATTCCCCGAGATGCGCAGTCGGCGGGGTTTTGTTTTGAAGGAACGTGCCATGGATCCAACGAGGTAAGTATCTCGGACACCCGATTCGCGACAAATACCTTCCATTTATTTGGCAAACCATTAAGCCAAGCCAGCACAATGCTGGAATCAGTCCAAGCTCGCACATTCTGTTTTTCTATACCCAATACCTTCGCCACTTCTAACAAAAGTCTTTTCAGCAATACAGCCCCGCACAACTCTAGTCGCGGAATCGACACTTGTTTTATCGGTGCGACCTTGGTTCTGGCAGTAACTAACGAAATCTGAATGTTGCCCGTCGAATCAATCACTCGGAGATAAATGACCGCAGCATATGCCGATTTCGAGGCATCGCAGAAGCCGTGCAATTCTACTCGGGCATTGCTAGAGTTGGTACTTACCCATCTGGGTACTGCAATATTTTTCAACTCACCTAAGCTATTGCGGTAAGTATACCATTCATTTTTTATTTCGGATGGGATTTCCTCATCCCATGTGATCCCAGAAATCCATAATTTTTGAATTTGCATTTTGGCTAGTACAATCACGGGAGCTACCCATCCTAAAGGATCAAATAATCTTGCGATTTCCGATAATATTTTTCTTTTTGTTACAGGTTCCTGCAATGGAGACAACTTGACGGAGTACTGGAAGGCGTCCCTGCTTCTGTTCCAGGTAAGTCCCAGCGTTTTTATTATCGCATCCTGCTTAATGTCGATCTCTTTACCTACCCTTTCTTGTCCTTTACACCTTTCACCGATTATTTTCTCCAGTAATTCATTGCTGTTGCTCGACCACTTCTGTAAACTGAACCCTGCTTTAGCCAGTAACTCTTCCATTTGACTGTAAATTTGTATGCCTTCTTCAACAGTATCGCAACCGGTCAGCAGATCATCCATATAATAATCTTTGAGGACTCTTTCAGCCGCCAGTGGGTACTTCGCTCCTTCATCATACGCCACCTGCTGCATCGCTCGAACCGCTAAGAACGGCGCAGAAGACGTCCCGAAAGTTACGGTAAGTAACTTATAATCCTTAATGGCCGAGTCTTTGTGGTCTCTCCACACAATGCGTTGAAAGTCTGTGTGTTCATTAGCCACGCGCACCATTCGATACATTTTAATTATGTCCGATATTAGGCAAATACGGTGAGTTCTCCACCGAATTAATAGATGCCGCAAATCGGGTTGCAGCCCAGGACCGATCATTAAATCATCGTTGAGAGAAACCCCATTACTTCCTTTGCAGGAAGCGTCAAAGACGACTCGAACCTTTGTGGTGTCCTTGTCGTCTCTCACAACCGCGTGATGAGGTAAGTAGACCGCATGTTTATTTTCCATATCCGCTTCTGCTAGTGGCTTCATGTGACCTAGTAGTAAATATTCTTGTATTACCTCGGCGTATTTTGCTTTAAGCTCGACATTTTTATTAAGTTTATCTTCCAGGGCATGAAACCGCCTTATAGCTATGGATCTTGAACCGCCATATTTGCAGCCTGGATCTTCGCTTCGGAATGGTAATTTCACTATGTAACGGCCCTTTACATCTCTGACCGTCGTTGCTTTAAACAACTCTTCGCATTTTATTTCTTCATCTGTCATTTTCTGTTGACTAGATGGCTCTTGATCTGTTTCCAGTTCCCAAAATTTTCTAAGTAGATCCTCTTCTTTTTGCACTTGACAATGTAATGACAGTACACCTTCCGTTTGAGTAACGGATGAATCTACAACTCCAGATAAAATCCAACCTAAAGCTGTAGACTGAGCAATAAGCGAACCTGTAGGACTATGCCTCAATCCTTCCTTTATAATCTGACTATACATCTCAGCTCCTAATAAAAGGTCTATTTTACTAGGTTGATGATACTTCGGATCAGCAAGATCAATCCCTCCTAATTCTGACCATTCCAATACATCTAATTTCCTCGTTGGAAGGAGAGTAGTGATTGAGGACAGAACATGAGCCTTAAAGGTGAATGTGCAATGTGGATTGACTCTAGATCGAATTCTCATGTACACTATTGATTTGGAAAGTAGTTCTTTATCTCCCCCTAGACCAGAAATTTTACTTCTCAATGAAATCTTTTTTAATTTCAGGTCCTGAACCGTGCTTTCTGTGACAAAGTTGGCCTGCGAGCCTTGGTCCAGTAAGGCTCTTAAAACGTGAAGATCACCGAATTTCGACTCTGCCTTGACTAGCGCCGTCGCTAGCAAAACCTGCTTACAAATTTTACCTGTCGAAAAACAGCTAACTACCGACGTCTGACTTTCTGTTTTTTCAGCAGAACTCCCTGCCTTAGGAGACTCTGGCTCTTGCTGCGAAGCGCTCTTGCCCGCTTCCCGGTTTGAATTGACATCAGTGGTCTCAGGAGTATCTGAGTTCTTTGGGTGTAATAGTGTGTGGTGACGACGATGGCATAATTTACATTTGGTACTAGTGCGACAAGCCCTCGCTGTATGATTATTACCCAAGCAGTTGAAGCATAAATTTTTTGTAGTGACGAAATCGCGACGTTTGTCCACTAATTCACGAGAAAATTTCTTACAGCCACTTAACCTATGACTATCTTCAGAACAAAACGAACAGACAACTTCGGATACATGTAATGATTTTAATTTGGAATTATGATTGGCGTTACTTTTGTTTGCAGAAGGTTTATTATCAATAAACTCTAGGGCCCTGTATCTATTTGTTAGGAAATCTTTGAATTGCTGGTAAGTTGGCAAGTCATCGGAACTGTTGCTACTACTGAATTCAAACTCCCATTGCTTTCTCGATTCCAAGTCCAATTTTAAAGTTAAAATATGAATAATCATTATATCCCAATTTGCTACATCTATTCCGAGGTTTGCCAACCCACTTAAGCAGTCACTGGTAGTGTCTACTAATTCCTTTAAATGATACGCTGATTCTGCAGTTATGTTTTTCTGACTAAGAAGTCGCCTTATTATGTTGTGAGACAGATACCGTTTATTATTATACCTAGCATTTAATAACGACCAACATCTTTCATAGTTGTCATCTGCAATAGGTATTTGCCTTATTAATTGTTCGGCTTCACCGCTCAAGTAACTTTTCAAATAATGAATTTTTTTGGACATTACTCAATTTTGAATTACGATGTACTAGTGAAACAAACAAATCTCGGAAACAAACCCATTCTTCATACTTTCCAGAGAATTTAGGGATAACTATTTTTGGTAGTTGAACAGTCTGAGATTTTGTTTCGTCTTGTGGAGTCCCATCGCATACGTTTCCATCTTTTGAATCTTTACAAACTAACGGCAAAACAGATTTTAATTCTGTTTTATATTCTAAATAACATTTTTCAGCTTCATCATACTTATCGTATTTTAAATAATCATGATCACTTAACAGAGAACCAAATTTTTCGATTAACATTTGGTGGGTATTAGTAAATACATCCCATAATTTTTCTAATGCTTCTAATCTCACTTGAACGTAAACATCCGTGATCCTTTCCTTAGGAGACTTTTTAAAGTTACGTCTAGCCTTTACAATGTTATTGAAATTGTCACTTTGAAGCAACAGTTTGGACTCCATCTTAAAATAACAAACAACTAGGCGAGAGAAAAAAAAAACAAAATAAATAAACAAGTGTAAAATTAATTATAGAAGTTTAACTATTAACTAAACTAAGTTATTTAAGTAAAGAAACGCAAACGAACTCAGTCCAAACCCAATAAACAACTTAAATTAAACACAATATTTTTGTTAAATTTCTAAAAGTTAAAGTCTCTGGAACGTTTTGCTGATTTTGATGCCGATGACAATGAACGTCAATCCAAATGACGTTCTGTGTCACTGTCACCTTGAATGACAGGTTGTGTCACTGTCAACGTCACCGTGAATGACAGTTAGTGTCACTTTTGGAAATGACAGCTGTCACTATTTGACAGTGACAGTAAATGTCACCTTGACAGTAATTAAAATTGTTCAAACACTTACGTTTGTTTCACTTCACTTTGGTATTTGGTTCATTCACTCACGATTGCACCAACCTCGTGACGTCACTCCACGTGGTCACCCTCGATTCTTCAGGTGTCTTCCGGGTCCAATATCCTGACAGCGCCAGCGCCTGTCTCGAAGTCCAAGGCAGGATTCACCACCAAACCCTGGCTCCTGATTGATGCTGCAGCAGCTCCTCACGAGCTGGTCTGCTTCCTCGGAAGACCCTCTCCCCAACTCAGTTCCACAAAAAATGCACCACCGCTTTGGTGCCCCTGCCCAGATACTGGTGTATCCGGCTTCGAAGGACCATGTTCGATCTGATGATGTCCAGCCAGGGTCTGCTTAGGGCTTCGGATGCACCATCCGAAGGTTTTTTTGAATAAGACACAGCAACCTTGTTCCGACGGTATATTTGGCAAGACTGCTCATTCTAAGTCTAAAGAGACGTTATATGGTTTCGACAGAAAATCTTGACACCGCGAGTTAAAAAATCGTTCAACGCCATCTATCGAGGCATCAAGCAATCTTTTTTCTAAAACAGTGTGCCCCGTATTTGGTACAGTGCGTACAAGGTTATACACAATAATAACTCCGTTTTTCTTTTGAAAATATATTAATTAATTTGTACTTTAACTAAAACACAATGTTAATATTTTAAAAATATTGGTGAACAAACAATTTTTGCTTGGGGACGACTTTTTCTGCCACCGATTTTAAATTGACCCAAAACATGATATTTTTTTTTATACTCTAAAATTAAATCAAGATAATTTTGTAAAAAAAATGTTTTTTTATTTCATAACTAACCATATTTTATACAAATAATAAAAAAATCTACGTTCTACAACAGATTTTTTGGTATGGGTAAAATATGACCCACGATACCGGTAGTGTTGCCAAAAAAGGCGATACCAGCTTAGGGTTAAGAATTGTTCATTGAATAAATAGTATTTGTAAAGTATAAAAAATATCAGCTATTAAAAATAAAAAAAAACATACGTATTCATAGAGGCTATGTACCTCTTTGAATATGTATGTTCAATTATGTATTCCTCGCCAGCACATCAAGCTAACCGAAACTGTCAAATTTTCCCAATCAACCTTGAATCTTACATTTAAATTGATAAAGTTGAAAATCTATTAAATAAATTTCACAGGTTGTAGTAGCTTGATGTGTTGGCGTCTGTACCAGGTAGTAATATTTTATTCATACAAAAAAAAAAAAAAACAATGACTCTACCAAAGCCGAATTGTGTGCCTGCCAATATTTTTCTGGTTATATCCTATTTGAAAAACTGCTGCTAGTTTAGGCAACAAGGGAAATAAATTGATGTGTGAGCGTTAAAAAACGAATATTGTTTTATTACGAGTAGAATAGTTGATGGGCAACAAATTGATGCGTATTTTGATATTGTGGATACATTTGTAATACCCTGTATTTCATGCTGACGTATATTTTGAACTGACCAACTAGTGTCAGAACATGTGGGTATGACGCAAATGAAGCTGTACATTCCGTGGGCGATAAGATACATATATTTTTTGAGTGAGACCTTCGCACAAGTATAGTCAGCTCTTCAAACTTTATGGCGGTCCTGAAGCGGGCTACTCGCGACTTGGAATTTGATCCAAAATTTTTCAGTGTTACGTTTTACGTCATTCTATTAATATCCCTTCGAGCAGCAATATTTTAAAAAATTTAATATTTTTCTCATCCCATCTATTGGAGCTTCGTCGTCGAAAACGCTTGATATTTTTTCTCTAGTGTTTTATTACGTGACTGCCTAATTGCTTTAGAGGTCGCAAGCACTACTGATGAGCACGAGGTTCTTGGTTCGACTCCCAGGTCGAGCAATTGGGTTTTCCATCAGGACTTTTCTTCATTAGGAGCCTGGGTTAGTGCCCAGTTGTTGGTATTAGGCTTATGAGACTAAAATATGACAAGAGAAATGTGGGTGTACTATGGTACACATCTGCTTGTCCCTTTGGTGTTATGTAATGAACATTAAACATTATATACACCTTATTTACTATACGATAATGAAGTTTTCATTCCCTTTCCTCTCTTAGTTAAGTTGTCGGAAAATAGGGGCCCAGCGTTATAAATTAAAAGAAGACCATTGGAAGGCCGCCTTCCACTTTATGAAGCGGGTACGTTCATTTAAAAACTTCATTATAACTTCACGGCTGGCTTACCCTGGTACCAGTGTACATTTTTATGTTCCTTGTTTTTTGGTTTTTTAGCGTAGTTAGATATTTTTTTCTAAGAAATATTTTTTTTTATATAACTGCTTCAATATTACATCTACATTTTAAACAAAACAAAAACTATTATATTTCGAAACTTTCAGTAAGTACCTATATCTTCTATGATTTGAGAACTAGGTAAAACATTTTTTTTTATGTAAACCCCACATAACGAACGTTAGTAGGTATGTTATGTGTATCAGGAAAAATGAAATATAAAGCAATTTGTAATATGAAGTTTATAAATAATAATCGCGAAGAACTCAACAAAAAAGTTTCAAATGTGGGGAGACGCGAATCGGGAGATCGCTTCAAAGATACGCAACGTCAAAATTGCATCCTTACGATT
Source organism: Eremobia ochroleuca (assembly GCA_949629135.1). NCBI lineage: Eukaryota > Metazoa > Arthropoda > Insecta > Lepidoptera > Noctuidae > Eremobia > Eremobia ochroleuca. Next base: position 9,373,824 of record OX451388.1, read on the forward strand.
GATATCAACGCAGATTTAATATTGAACTCCAAGTCGGCGACAAACGGGGAAACAATTTCCTTCTGCAAAAGTTCTTAGTCTCAAACAAAACGCTGAATACAAAATTTGTTATTATTCATATGAACATAAAGGGGAATTCGATATGCGCGTAACGTCTGTGGGGTCCCACTCATCTTTATTTGTTTTAGATTACTTTGGGTTCGTCTAAGTTAGGGAGTGCGGACCGTGAACACACGCGGACTTATAAGGGATTTGCCAATATCAAACTTACGTGGCGATGCTGAAAAATATAATCACCAAGTTTTTCAATTTGAATTTGTTGCTTTGGACAAGTTTTTATCTGTTTTCAGGCATGAAGAAATTCTCTTAAGCAAAGAAAATAAAGTAAAATTATGGAAGTCCTCTGCTTAGTATTATTCTTAGAGTTTATATTGTTATAGTCAATATTCTGTGTGTACAATACTGTTTTCTTTCTAGTCAATTCTGTTTCTAGTGTTATCGCTTGCATAATTTCAGTTCTTTTTACTGTTGTATTATAGACACATTGATTTGCCAACGAAATAACAATATGAATATTATAAAAACAGTATTTTTTTTTTTTCATTTTTATTTTGGGATAGACTCCAGCACATCAAGCTACTACAATATATTTTAATAGATAATTAATTTTCAAGGTTGATTGGGAAAATTAGACAGTTTCGGGTAGCTTTATGAGCTGGCGTCTGAACATTATGCTTTGTTACCAGTGCTTTACAAGAAGAAAATAACTAAGAAATGTGCTGATTCCAATCAACTTTTATCATTTCAAAAACAGCATGCACGTAAAATATTCCCACTGTAATAAATATATTAAGTGCCTGACTGTTTGCGTGAAAATCACATAATGTGATAACGAGAATTCCGCCATTTTGTTTTTAAATAATTCATAGGCCGCCGCCGGGGCTCTCTCTGGTGATTACGGCAAAAGACCCACAGTAGCTATTGCCTGAAAATATGTTAATAATGTCACATTTCATAGATATGAAGAAAAACCTAGCACAAAACTAATGTTCATTGCTATAGTGGTCGCACTTTGGCGTGGCAATAGCGGTCATTGACCCACCAACGTAATCTAGCATTTTTTATTTCTAAAGTCAAATACAGTCAATAGATATTATTATTAACGAACCATCCTGAATGATATCTATTGTGATTTTCAACATGTCCCAATTACGAAAACCATTCGTAGACACAATAGGGACAATAGAGAGATATTAGAGAGAGGGCAATGACCGCTATTGCCATGTAAAAGTGGGACAACTATATAGCTATACCAAGCGAGAGATTTTATAGCTGTTTCAAGAAAATGTTCTGGCAAAAATAATATTTTTGGTGGAAAATAAAATTATCATATTAGGTATTATTATAAAGCTCGCGAGCACATTCGCAAGAAGCTGGGAGTATCATCACAACGCTAATATTTTCTGATTGTTTATTTCTTTTTAGTATATTCATGTATTTATGTATATTTATTTGTGCTTATATTTATATGAAATTAGGTATAAATTACATTTATAGTTTTAATAGATTTATGCGCATTTTTATATTTAAAATAGGTATGTATTCCTCAATTTTCATTATTGCACCTACTACTGTTTGTCTCTGCATCACCCAAAGCTTGACTGGTAGAAAATGCCTATGGCATTAAGTCTGCCTCTGTACATTATGTGCTTGAAGTATTAAATAAATAAATAAAGAGGGTAGCTAGTTGTGTATCAGATAATATGCAAAAGATATAAATATTACTTTATACGAGTACCTATTATGTAAATTGGGGTAAACAAAAATCTTAATAGTATACTTAAATTAATATAATTATACTGAAAATCCCAGTAGGTACACACAACTCCATTAAGTGGTTACCCCCTAAAAAGACATTTGAGTTCAAATCCTTGACAGGCCCAAGTTGGTTTTTGTATTTTGCAAAAACATTTTATTACTATTAATGTATTGTTTTAGTGATCATATAAGTTTATGTTGGTATTTATTTTTAAAAGTCGGTTATTAATATTGTTTTTTTCGATAAAACGTTAATACTTTTATTATTGCGTATAACGACAAGCAATAATAGGGTTAACATTTACGACGAGCTATTCAACGTAAATAGACCGGAGGTTTGAAGACCGCTTGCCGTGCAAGAGAATGGATGATCAAATCTAAGGCACGACATGTGCTTTTTGTCATGCGTTATATTTTTTTTTTCTATAAAGTATTTTTCTATTTTGATTTATAAAGACTTAAAAAATAAAATATTTTAATAATATTTATTATTGCTATTATTTAACAAAACTTTGATATTATTTTACTACAAAGACTTATATTTTACAATTTGATCTTATAATTTACAGCTATGGACAACTATTATTGTCCTGATATATTTAAAAAAAAAAATGGGTAAATCGTTGTCGTTGTTTACTCTTCGTCGTTTTAAGTGAACGTATACATCAAACGTTGTATAACTTGTATAGACATTGTATAACTTGGTATGGATTAATTTTATAAATAAAACGTAAGTAAGTAAAATTAATGGATACCCTCAGGTTATATTTATAATGCATGGGAGGACAAATGCGATGCTTTGGGCATCTTTTGCGATTTGTCCAAGGCATTCGATTGTGTTCTTCATGAAACCTTAATCAGGAAACTTCACTACTACGGAATTCGGAACGCCTCTCTGGATCTTCTTACTTCTTACTTGAGTGATAGGATTCAGAGAGTTGATGTTAACGGAAAAAGGTCACCCGGATCTGTAGTAAAAATGGGGGTCCCCCAGGGCTCAATTCTTGGCCCATTTTTATTTCTTATTTATATAAATGACTTGCCTTACCTCATAAGGGACAAACATGATATAGTGTTGTTTGCAGATGACACTTCACTTTTATTTAAACTCAAACGTCAACAGCTGGTTACTGACAATATAAATAGTGCCCTCGCAAAAGTAATTAACTGGTTTAATGTTAATAACCTACTTCTTAACGAAAAAAAAACGAAATGTATTAAGTTTACGATACCAAATGTTAGACAAGTAGAAACTAGTGTTCTTATAAAGGGTGATGAGTTAAAACCCGAAAATACCACAGTATTCTTAGGCATAACTTTGGATGCCAAGCTTCAATGGGGCCCCCATATAGATTAATTGTCAAAAAAGCTTAGGTAGCTTACGCCGTTAGGAAAATTCGTGACTTAACTGATTTAGAGACAGCCCGTTTAGTTTACTTTAGTTATTTTCATAGTGTGATGTCATACGGTATTCTGTTGTGGGGAAATGCCGCCGATATTCAGACAATTTTTATTTTACAAAAAAGGGCAATTCGTTCGGTTTATAAATTAAGTCCCAGACACTCCCTCAGAGACAAATTTAAAGGGATTAATATAATGACTGTGCCTTCTCAGTACATTTATGATAATCTTTTGTATGCACATAAAAATATTAATCTGTTTAAAAAATACAGTGATATCCATAATATAAATACTAGGAACAAACACAAATATGTTGTTCCTACATGTTTTCCTTTGTTTATTTTTTATTTTGCTGATTTACACTTTGGTTTTTTTTTTTTTTTCTTTCTTTCTAAATATCTATTTATATACAGAATGGCATGAACATTTACTGTTTAAAGTCTTATATTATTTTAATTATTGTGAATGTGAGGACTATGTGGGTCATTGTTTCCGTTTTAATCATGGTCTGGCAGTTTGAGTGGTGTATGCGGTCTACACAAATGTCCTGTCCCTGGTATTGCTCGTCGAATCGTTGAGCTCCTTAAGTTTTGAGTTGAGCTGCACGGTTACTGACGAATGCGTGCACTGACTGCACAGGTCCACTCAGTGTGGTTCTTTCCTCAAAAGACCACTTCAGACACCAATCTACATGGTCCTCAAAGATCAAAGATTATATCCGGATTTTTATATACACATTGACATTGATGAATTTTATATAAACAATGACATGGATATTTACTTTGTAAAGTATCTTATTTTTATTATTATTACTGTGAGTGTGAAGACTATGTGGGTCATTTCTTTTTTTCGGTTTTCCTTCTTAGTTAGTTTTAATCATGATCTGGCAGTTTGAGTCATTTATGCGGCCTACCCAAATGTCCTTTCATTGGTATTGTTCGTCGAATCGTAAGGCTCCTCAAGTTCTGAGTTGAGCTGCACGATTTTTGACAAATGCGTGCACTGACTGGACAGGTCCGCTCAATCTGTGTGGTTCTTTACTCAAAAGACCATTTCAGACACTAATCTACATGGTCTTCACATTATCTGACCAAGATTATGTCTGGACTTTAAAAGAGACTGTGACCTCTGAGTTTGTTTCGGCCTTTCTTCTCAGAGTAGTCAGATAGGAAACGCCGACCTCATCTAGTTTAAAAAAATATGATTGACATGTAAAAGTGTTTGTACAAACCTACTTACAGAAAATAAATCATTTATCATTTATCATTTATAACATCTGTCGATTAGAGAGAGACCTAAAGATAAAGTGACTCGGACGATAGTAGAAAATAATTTCATCGCCGTGTATATGTGCTCGCTGGCTATTTCGTTAAACTGCCGGTATGAGTATGACGACGTTCGGTGATGCGATGGTTCGAATCCAAGTCGAGACAGTGATTTCTTTTTGAAGTACTCTTATATTATTTGTATCGAATTCAATGTTGTAGCAGTGTAACATTTTACGGCATGAGGGATTAGCACATACTGACGCTGTGTGTACAAATAAAATATAATTATATCTTTTTTGTAAGCCTATACTGTCCCGCTGCCGGGCAAAGCCCCCCCCCCCCCCCCCCCCAACATTCTTCTAAGAACTCTTTTCCTGCGCCACCTCGAACTAGCCTTCGCGGTACGAGTCCAGGTGCAGGTTGCAGACATAATGTTTATTTTTATGACAAAAATATTAATATTCCAGATAGCCTTTGGGTAATTAAATTATCTAGTCAACCAGCATACTTAAGTTTACATAAAATAATTAAAACTTCAAACTTACACTTTAATTTTAATCTCATGGCTTATAAATTTTAAATATTGAATCACCTACCTCGTTTGATTTATTTGAATACCTCTTAAAGAAAACTTTTATTATAGAGGACCACGGTATAAACATGAATTATCGTAAAACCAACCACACTTTTAGCATAAACTAAAAGTATAATGGAATAATCTAGAGGAGCAGTGATGGTCCAGTGGTAACAGCCGCGACTTACCAGTTATAGGTCGTAGGTTCGAACCCAAACAGGTGCTTTACTTTGTGTTAATCATTTCATTATAACTGCTCTCAAAACGGTGAAGGAGAACATCGTGAGGAAACCGGCATGTCTTAGAACCAAAACCAACCCGCACGGTGCGACCCGTGTGGTGAGAGAGGAGGCTTGTGTCCCAGCAGTGGGAATATTTAAGGAACTGATTATGATATGACGGGAAGTATAATTAGATCAAAATAAAAAGTCATTTATTCAAACTAGGCTGAGAATCAATACTTTTCGAACGTCAAAATTACAAAAGACAGTCCCCCAAAACGCCCGCCCTTCACCACTTCATAGTGCTTTCGCTAAGTAAACCATACTTGCAGTACTCTGAAATTGCAATTTATCATTTTTGACATTTGGATTATTTGTGTGTGCATTAGTGATGGTATGTGTTGTGTGCGTGTGTAGAATGTGTGTGTGGAAGGGTTCAAAGTGGGTTATTTTCCGAGAAAACAGGCGTTCTCTATCCAGGTACTTATTTGTAAGTAGAAAGTTTGCCACAGATTTTTTGAGGGACTAGGTTGAAAAATAGTATAATTTCAATGTCCTATTCAGTTTATTATAATATCATTGAGGCTCTTAGAAGCATATAAATCGTTTAGTAAATGAGTGTTTACATCTGTAGTGCTGACAAACTCTATGTTGACGTCTTTTATTGAGTGGTTAAGTCATCTTTTTGTTGTACTAGAACTGAATTAAGAGCAGAGTGGTCCGACAGAAGTTATATGATATATTATATATAGTGAATGCAGTTTTCACGTCAATTTTTTCTTAATAAGTGTAGATATAGGCAACCTGATACGATAAGAATGTGTGTACTGTACAGTCGACCTTGTAAATGGTTTATCACCTTAAGGTTGGATTTCACGTGTTCATCATAAAACGACAAGGCAATTAGTTTTAACTACAGTGAATTTTAGTGGGAATTGTTGACAAAAGTGTGCAATTACGAGGTATACAAGTTGGCATTTTATACAAAGTTGCGTTACTATTCTTCCTCCAACCCATTGTAACCAAAGCAAAATAAGTCTGCCTAGCCTTATCCCAACTATGTTTATACTAACCGGTTGCAGCTGAATACCATTTTACATGGAGCGACTGCCTATCTGACCTCAAATAACCCTATTATTAGGTAACACAAGATTCCTTGGTAAGGCTGGTTGTTAGACTTTTGGAAATGACAGCCAGGACCAACGGATTAAAGTGCTTTTCGAAGCCCGAAGGCGTCTCGATATTTAAGATATTTCATGGATGGTGACCCATCCATGAACAAACCGCGGCAAGCGAAACTTAACCTTCGATCGACCCGTGTGGCTGTTATTATTTAGCCACGAGCCAACTCATTCCAACATATTGTAACCAACGCCTTTTAAATATATATCAACATCCTGAACCTTCCGGAGGCCTCGTAAAATTCGTGGGCGGATTGTTGCGCTTAAACTATCCTCATACTGAAATATGTACGCTCAATTCCCATGCCACATCTAGAAACGAACGTAAAAATATCTGAGACATAGAATGGACTTTGGTTTATTTGTTGCGGATTTAGCTTGGTAGCAATTGATATGGATTTTAGGATTTACTTGTATCTACTTTGCTCCTTCCGCAAAGCAAGGCTCTTTGTTGTACAGACCTTGCACAGTAATTTCGTCTCTGAATATGATTCGCGGCCTTAATCAATACTGTAGTGCTATTCTGTAAAAATCTCACCGTGAGAACTTAGGTAAAGTGAACGAGAAGTGAGCTGTCATTCTCTAGGGATTAACACTATTAAGTGCTCACTTCACTTAATGATTTCACGGTGAGATTTTTACAGAATCGACCGGCAGCTCTCTCATTTCATATTACCCTATTGCGTGAATATTTTATGAAATCATGCCATTTGTGGACAATTCTAACTCAAGGAGGTGTATTGCAGATACTAATGATTACAATTTTATGAGAAGTCATATTTGTTACGGTAACGTAAGTCAATTTGAATTTCGCGCATCTTTTCGTTACATTGTTTTAGCGGGTGGCTACAGGTACAGAAAATAGACGTAATATGGTGGCAATTTGTCCTTATATTTGTAAGTAATTAGGTATATATATTATATTTATTGTTGTAATAGGTTTTTGCGTCCCTTTATATTTAAAAATATTTATACCTCAATTTTTCAAAATAGCACCTACCATTGTTTGTCTCTAAATCACTCAAAGGCTGACTTGCATAAAATGCTTTTTTTTTTAAACTTTGCCCCACACTAGGAATTTCTCCTGTATCCTGTATTGTGGGTGCGTTTACAAACATTTAAACTCACATACACAAACAGTCAGACCCGGAACAACTACTTGTAGGTCATACAAATGTTTGTTCCGTGTGGGAATCGAACCCGCGACACGCAGCGCAGCAGTCAATCGCTTAACCACTGCGCCAACCGTGCCGGCGTGCCGTTTAATCCGCCTCTGTACATTTGTGTGATTAAAGTAGTAAATAAATAAATCTGCTTAGCAATTCATTACCCCGACTGCACAAACCAACAACAAAATACAGAAAGGATCCTTCCTAGATACAATGATGCTCATTATTATAGAATCGTGTACGCCTTCTACCCGAAACATTAAGTCCATTATAGAAGTTGCCTAACTTTATATTGTTCCCGTTTCTCTAGGAAGCTCGGAAAAGAGTCTGAACATAACGGCTAACGAGCTAGAGAGCCCTATTTGCTTGAGACAGCTACCTGTATCAAGTTGAGAAATATCATATCTAGTTAAACATTATTAGCCGGACAAATAGCCTTCTTTATTCGGGGATCGTACCTTTATTCGTCGTACAAAACCTATTACTTCAGATATATTTCATTTTCTAGACCATAGTTCAGAAATTACTGAAATAATATTTTGGTTTGTGAAATAAAACTGTCAAGTTAAAGGTTATTAAACTATGTTATTTAGGAATCCGTAGGAACAACAAGGAACCTTTATAGTTTCACCATGTCCGTCTGTATGTCCGTCCGCCCGTCCGTCCGCAGTTGAGCTCAGATACTCTTAATACTAGAAAACTGTAATTTGGCATGGGTATACATACTAATCACGCCAACAAAGTGGTAAAGTAAATCATGAAAAAAAAAAAAATTAGGGTACCTCCTGTACACGTAAAGTGGGGATGTTTTGTTTTTTCTCGACTACCCCATGGTGTGGGGTATCGTTGAATAGATCTTTCAAAATTATTGCGGGTTTGCGAAAATTATTTTGCGATTCGGCGATCCGTTTGTGAAATATTAAGCTTTAAAAGAGCTAATTTTTGTTAGAGTCAAGTGTCCTCCCCGCCAGCTAAATGGTTGTTTTTGGATATGTGAAAACATTCACGGTAGTTGTACATACATAATGAAGTTAAAAGGAAAACTAAGTTTTGGAGTAATAGTCGACAAACTTAAATTTGCAGTTGCAATGTCCCATACATTGCAACTGCAAGAACATGATTTTCAACTACAATGTTAAGTTTGTTCTTGCGATAAATTCATTCTAACTACAGAACCATTCATCGTGCGTGACCCGACTCGCACTTAGCCGGCTTTTTATTAATCTAGGCTCTTGTTCGCCAATCGCGTTGTTTCAGGAAAGGAAATATTTGTAACGTAATTACCCGAAGCCAGAGATAATAAAACCTTTTAATGAAACCCTTAAAACCCGCTCATGACGTGTTAATTACCAAAGATTTCGTAATAGAATACTAAAACCTAATCTTTTACAAAGTGGCCGTACAATTTGTAATTTTCGCTAAAACCTACTTAAGTCTGTCTAGTTCCAAACTACTTCTGCAGAGTATACATACACACGAAATCCAAAGCTTTGATTAATAACCCATAGTAATAATGAACCATGTGTCCCAGGATCGATGCCCCAGCCGCCGCTAACTCCGACGTAAACTAACATTCGAACAACGCACCCCACTGACACGCACGCAAACGGATCAGCTTTGAATAATAATCGGGTTCGTCACAAGAACCTATTGGACTCCGGAGATCAGAATTATGCGACAAATGCGCCAACTCCTAAAGCGTTTTACGACCGAAATGACGCGCTGAATCGGATTTGGATCACGTCCTCTTGCGAAGACAGTTTGACGTGTTGTCGTCGACTTGCATAAATTTGCAAGATTAAGCAGGGCCTAGAAGCGCCACTCACCCTAGATGCGGTCTGTACTTATTTACATAAATGTATTCCCTTTCTGGCAACGGTCGTCTTTAACCACGAATATTTACTGCGGCCTTGAATATCTGCGGACTATGAGAACTTAACTATCGCCCGATTCACCCTCGTAGGCACCTGTCTAGCCAATTAATGATGTGTCAGATAAATCATTCGTGGCTGTTAATTACTGCGGTCCGTTTTCCTATAATTTCCTTTAGTATAAATAATATTTACGTCTACTATGTTCGCCCACGGTCTGTTTTATTTCTGGACGTATATCGAAAAATAATATCGTATTTGGTCTTGAAATATTGGAACAATCTCAAGTTGGACAGAGCTCAAAATTATCTCTCTTATGACCCGGTATAATACGCTCGTATTTGAAACCGTTGAATTTTGGCCTTATATTTTTCCTACCACTTCAGGGAATACAGACATGACTGCTATCTATGGATTTTCTCCCGTTAGATTAGGAGATCTCCAAACAGTCTCATGGCGTACGTGCTGGCACTGAGTGACGTCATGCATAGCAATAGACTATTGTGTTCCAAGATCAGGTGAAGGGCCAGGAGGGGGGGGGGGGGGGGGGGAGGGGATAAATAGGATAAGATGGTAATGCATCGCGTACCTACACCAAAGCTTTTGTATAGTCTCTGAAAATTTCCTCCAAGCTCCATACAGGAAAATATTAACCAGTGCGCCAACTGTAACTATGATGAATTCAGCATAGATTCTAGGATTATAAGCACAGAAATTTTTCGTCGGTTATCAAAAAAATAATAACCTGCTGTTTCATAGAAAAGCAATACCCACGCGGTTCATGGTTACAGTTTGCGTACTGGTTAATTTTTATTCTTGTATACGGTCAAAGAGAAAAATATCCACTTACTGGGTTAGGTTAGTTTGATCGGTACATCGACTGTATTTATCGACAACTCTTGCTTTGAAAAGCCTTCTTTGCTTGAAAAAATCTAAAAACAACACATCATTTCCGTATTGCTACTAGTCCCAAACTATCTGAATTGGCGGAGCTGTCAAAAACTCTCCAAAATAATTCATATAATCCAAATAATTCAATGAATAAAAATGTAGTTTTTATTGTGTTTTTCATTTGTACGTTTACTGTAGACAAAAGCCGAATTTTCCAGAAAACCCTTTGTGAAGTATAGCTGCATTTTTTTTTTTTTAATCCGATAGAATATATTACTTTACAGTATTTTTCTTCATTATATAAATATTTGTGAATAACTCACGTAGCGGAATTGAAAGTACCTATAGGTTGAAATAAAATACTAATGCGTTGAAATACATAGAACAATCATTCCAGTATTGTCATTGATAATACCGGAACACGTTGTAAATACAAAAGCAAACTCTATTTTAAAAACATCATTACATTGTACGTATATATAATATATATTAGGACCTATTCAATTAAATGTCCTTAAGCAGTACCAGGGAAAAATAAATCGTTTTTACTTCATTAAATTCAACAAAAGAGATACATTTTTCACCAAACGTATTAAAAGCACTCCGGGAAATATCGCAGACGTTTACAAATTTTAATATTTAATTTTCCAAAGGTGAATTCTTTTCGTGAATATGAATTGACTCACGGAATTCTTATCGGACTGTGTCTGGGACTGACACGGCTTTTAATACGTGATCCGAATGCTTGCCAATTATGGGAGCCTAAGGAGTGAAGCCCGCTCGGGACCGGAGATGGCGCAAGAGTTGAACGGAAAGCGGTTTTTTATGGTTTTGTTTCTGTTTTCACGTGTCGAAGGTAATAGGGTTTGGTCCCTATATTGAGAGTGCATAATACATCCATTTTTGGCGGAGCTATGTCAATATTTATTTTGAGTCTTTTAGATTTCTTTAAGAAATTCTGTAAAACACGTCACATTCTCTGCTCAAAGATTAACACACCACACCATGTATTTAATACAGGGTGGCACATGATACGTTCACACCCATCACATGATACGTTCACACCCATCACATGATCAGAACATGATGAGCATGTGATGTTCAGCACGCGATTCTAGACTAGAGCGTAGAAATTTTTAAACGGATTTATTTAAAAAAAAAAATCCTGTTCCGTACATTTTGACCATGTAGGGTAGGTATTGCACTTTTCTAAGAAATAGCAGAATTTTTTTTAACCTTAAGGTTTTGCGTCGATTTCCCTGCCACTCTATACACCTGTGCTAAATTTACAGAAATGTTTGCTCATTGAAGAACTTCAGGACACAGGAGAGTTAACACAGAGAGAGAAGGCTGTTGTTCGACACTTTATTAGTGACTGATATCAATATGGTTAACGACTAATTAGGCTATTTTTACAGTGCTATTAACCATATCAAAAAAAGTCATGAATATTACATAACCGACATAAACCCAACCTTCTATGAATTGTACCACGACGTGATATAAAGTATGAAAATGTATTCAGTTCGCTCGAGTAACAATCGGTGACAGATGCATTAGCTACGGAAATTCGGCAATTTATCGGTTACATTCGCACCTCACCCGTTTGCAAAATATCAAATGTCATTTTATAAGAAATTGTTTGTTGAAGGAGCTGTGATCCTTTATTTGTATGAATATGTGCCCTCATATAAATTACGGTGTACATGGATGTAATGTGTGTCATTGGATTCATCTTAAACACTTAGTTTCTTAGTTTTTACACTTTTTGTTCGATATGTTGAGACTTGAACTTAGTTTATAAATTGTTATACAAAAAAAGTTTGATATTTAATAGCTTTGTGTGTAGTTTCACCACCAAAGAAATAAATAACTCACTTTCAAATAATTCATAGATTCGAAATATTAAAATAAATAGCAAAACAAATAATTTCCTTCTGAATTAAGATTTACTACGCCAAGTGAAATGATAACTAGAACACAATGCTCAGTAGAATACAGAAAACATTCCATTCCTGACTAGAATGCAGGATAGAACTATCCGGCATTCAAGAAAGTACGTAGAAGATTTATTGCAGTATCCAGTTTTAAAATGTTATATGTATTTTCTTTAAAGTTCAAGTATAGTAGTAAGGTAACGTAAGTTTTCAGGTGATTTAGCGTTGCTTTATGAGAAGGCTCATTTGAATTCTTAGGATCAGTTAAAGTTGTTAAAGAGAAGTACTTGGGGATTTCTATGTTGCTGGGAAGGTAAATTTTACGTAGAATTTGATCAATAGGAATGTATTCGTTATCTATACAAATAATAAAGGTGAAGAGTTTGTTTGCGGTAATATCGAAAACTATCAGACGTATTTGTAAAAAATTGGCTAAAAGCTGTAACCTATTTAACATAATGCTAGGATCCTTAGGAGCTGAGAAAAAAGAAAGAACGCTAATCAAATACGAAGTTAGAGCGCGGGCAGGCGATGCGATGCGACGGGGTGGATCGGGAGAGCAAGAAATTTCACGCAAAAGAAATCGCGGACAGAAGCTAGTCATAAATATACCTAACGAATCAGACTCATGAGCTAGTACCTACATAATTGTACCATTCTATACTTCCTAAGGCTTTTAGTTTTTTTTTTTTTAGAAAGACACAACAATTACTATATTCAAGCTAACACTAATATATGTATATACAGCATGTTTTTTTTTACCGTCTCCAAATTTTTACAAGATTTTCTACCCATGACTATGAACAACTTTCACTATGGAACAAACTCTGGGATCACGAAAAAAAGATCGGCTGTTTCATACATTTTGGTCAAGTAGGTTGGTATTGAATTTTTGTATTAAACATCTGATTTTGATTTCATGATTTCAGAGTTAGTCCCATAGTGAAAGTTGTTCATAGTCATGTGTAGAACACCCTGAAAAAGTTTGGAGCCTGTAAAAAAAACATCCAGTATATATTATATACAAGTATATAGCAAAAACATCAAAGAAAAAAGCCAGGAGGATTTTAAAAAAATTGTCCGCATCGCTGTCAATATGGGATAAGTGCCCAAAAGGCTGGTAGCATGTCACGTTAGATGGCAATGCTGATTCTTTGGGCTAATAAATTCAAAAGTACATATAATTAATGCAGTGGTAGATACTTACTTCTCCGAATCCAAGCTAACCTACCTACGTAAGGAAATATACAAATAGAAATTACGATAGCAGTATAAACATTGCTTCAAAATTTAGAGAAATCGCTGTATCGGTAACATACAAAAATGTTGTATCATGACTTTCATCTTATTGATACAAAACATTATCATCCAACTAAATCGCTTGTTCGTTATTATACCTATATTTAGAATTCGGAAGAATCAATTAATGATAATTATTATTTTCGTTTATTTATTTAATTAAGTACTTATTAAATACATTTTTAAATATTAAAAAAAAAAAACATTATAATAGTAATTTTAAAATATAAGAAATAGTATTCCGCCGGTATCGGGAGCAGAGTTCAAGCTACCGGTGGTTAGGGCTCCAGAGACGGGAACCTCCTCACAATGGAAGCTGTGTCAAGGAGTACTGCTGATCCAAACGCCTAACGAGAGCCCCGAGGGATGTTAAGTATAATTATTATTATGTTGTGAAGCACAGATTACCGAGCAGTATGGAAGAAAAAGACATGTTGCTCCAACCCCAAATGAATTTTTGCAGGACAATGATGACATTTTGTGAAGCAACATTATTCTATGTAGAGACTCGGTTCAATAAGTACTGTCTATGAAATATGAATGCTAATTAGGCATAATTCGTTTTGATATCTATACTAAATTGATATTATATATTAAGGGGCTCGTGGCTAAATAATAACAGCCGCAAAGGTTGATCGATCAGGTTAAACTACGCTTGCTGCGGTTGGTCTGTGGATGGGTGACCATCTTTATATACCGAGATCCCTCCGTGCCTCAGAAAGTACGTTAAGCCGTTGGTCCTTTGCCAGGGTCGCGGGTTGTTCGAAAGAGTTACCGTGGCCCTTGGCACAGGCAACTGAAGGAACACGGGTGGGTTTTAGTCAGTAAAAGTCTGACACACCCTCCCGTTCCGCCCAGAACGGGAGAAGTTATTTAATAATTTCCCACCCAAAAAAAAAAAAAAAAGCCGTTGGTCCTGGCTGTCATTCGTGGATCTTTAACAGTCGTTACGGGTAGTCAGAAGACCGAAAGTCTGACAACCAGTCTTACCTAGGGATATCGTATTACACATTAACTGGGTTGTGGAGGTCAGATAGGCAGTTGCTCCATGTAAAATACTGGTATTCAGCTGCATTCGGTCAGATTGGAAGCCGATCGCAACATAGTTGGGAAAAGGCTAGGCAGATGATGACTAAATTGATATAAACATTGGATATTAATTATATCATATGGTTTACGTGAGATAGCTAATCACTTGGGCAAAAATGAATGCTTGCTTGGACTGGATGTGGAAGACGGGACAGGGGGTTGTGGCGCAGCCTGAGGGAGGCCTATGTCCAGTAGTTGACTGCAGTAGTCTGAGTTGATTGATTGACTACGCTTGACCAATCATATCGATACTGGAAATATGAAATAACGTAACGGACAAAACTAAGGTTTTCAGGAGATCAAAAATTTTTATTTTTCTTACAAAACTGACTATAATTTTTTAATTATATGTTTTATGTAAAAAGTGTCTAGGACAAATTTTCTTAGATTGCTTCATTCTTTGAAGCTAAAATAGTAAAAAAATCAATTATGACTATAGTTTTAAAATGTAAGTCATTTTAGACAAAGTGTCCCTTACGTTATTTCATATTTCCAGTATAGATTATATTTAACACAGTTTCTAAGTTGTGTTAGGTAATCGATTGCCTTGTATGATACCTACAAAGTAGGGAACACACGTAAACACATAATCAGCCAATAATGTTCCCACTGCTGGGAAACAGCCCCCCCCCCCACCCCCCCTATAAAAAAGGGTAGCAGAGAACAAGTTACCTTTTACCAACATTTTCGGGAAAAATATGTCCAAATTATTGCCGTATCAAATGTCCTTTATTGTCACGAGATATTCGAGAGACAATAAGTTATTTTCACTATTTTCTGAACGTCATGTGTGAATCCACACTTACACTGTAACTCGGCGCTTCCCAACAAAGTGACATAATTCAATGCAAAACTGACACTTTGACAACGCATTGACAATTCTTTTTATGTCGGATAGAGCGCTAAGGCGGTATTCACACGGAAATTAGGTCGTGTTTCCTTAAACGTCTAAAAAATATAGATTTTAAAAGTTTGATCTGTAGATCACTCATGAAACACACTAACAGTAGGATTGGCTTTCATTTTGACAGTTCAACAAAATTCATTGCTTTAGGTATTTACGTTGTTGAACAGACAAATTTTTCGAACATATGAAGTAATGGATTAGCAATATGTTTCAAAATTATTCATGTGCTGATTGACAGTGTGTTACGCAATTAGCTCTCTCAACGAGACCGAGACTGAAATATCGAAAAAACAATGGCCATTCATTCCTTTTTCACATTTCATTCTTTGTCTGTAGGCAAAAGTTGTTCACATTAATGAGTACTTTCACACCTTGAAAAATACTACTATAATAATATATATATAATATATATATAATATAAATGTGAAAGTTTGTGAAGATTTTTGGATATTTGTTACTCAATCACGTGTAAGCCGGTGAACTGATTTTGATGAAAACTGGCACATAGATAGACCATTTCCTGGATTACCATATAAGATATTTTTTATCCCGGTAATGCGTTCCCTTGGGATAATAGTTGAAAGTTACTTTTCACGCGGGCGAAGCCGCGGGCAGAAGCTAGTTTCCAATAAGTTCCAAAGTCACCATGTATAGTACCTACATATTAAGTATGCACGATAACAAAATGACACAAACAAAATGTTCTGTGAAAATATTTTTTTCCGGAAACAATACTTTTCTACGAATTTTTACTGTCCTATATCTTTTATAATACCTATTCTAATAAAATCATGTGAGGCATTGGAAAATGATAATGGATTCAGCTTTTCTAAAAATATACACACCTATTTACTGTGACGTTTGCACGATTATTTCTGGGAAACAAAGTTATTGCTTCATGAGTCATGATAAATAATATTTATAATACAAAAACCGTAATTGCACCTTTTCGTAAGTGCTCATACACACAAGCCACTCATGAATAATTCATAACATTTCATCATCATCGTCCTTTCAGCTGAAACACGTCCAGTGTTGGACGTAGGGGTCCCCCAAGCACCGTAACTTCGGCCGGTTCTGTGGACGCATCCAGCGAATTGGACAGTTCAACATAATATTGAATTTAAATATTCTAATGACATATATCGTATAATAATGGTTTCTTTGTTATTTAACATAATTGGTCTTGTACCGTTTTAATTAACTATAAAAAAAAAAAACTTTTAATCATGAATTTACGGGAATTTTAGACACTTTTAATAATTTACCAGAGTGGTAGCTTTGCATTAATATTATTACGTAGGTACTGTACACCTCCTGAACAGTCAGCTCCGTTAGCACCTTTGCTAACTGACCAATTTTATCAATGTAGGTGATAAATATCAATTCATATTTCGCGCTGACACAAAAGAAAGTGATCAACTCCAGAAAACCAGAACTTTTTACGACTAGTTTATTTTTTGTACATTTATTATGTTGAAAGTATTTTCAGAAATTGCCAACATACAAGATTGACGAAGATCGCATCCTCCGGGGACTTTATACTTAAGTCTAGTATTACATTCCAAATATTACGGATTTTTGGCGAAATACAAGCTCAGCCTAGATTATTGCCCTGTTGCTTCTAGATACCTAACTATTATTATTTGTATTATCTTTTCAGTAGATTCTGCGAAAGATTTTGATTAAATTTTCTCGGAATTTCTCTTGGCTATATATTCAGCTACTTTGATCATAAAAAAAGAAAACGTACGTTACGTGCGTAACGGTGGTGTTTTTTATTGAAACACGAAGGAACTGCCGGTCGATTCTGTAAAAATCTCACCGTGAAATCATAAGTGAAGTGAGCACTTAATGTGTTAATCCCTAGCGAATGACAGCTCACTCCACGCTCACTTCACCCAAGCTTTCACGGTGAGATGGTTACAGAATCGCACGGCTGTTGTCGTTATTATTAATCTTTTGAATTTCAACACCTATTCTGGGAAAATTTTAAATAGCTAGCAATCACCGTTAAAAGGTCGCAGTCCTTTCTTTCTACCGGCTAGATATATTCAGTAGGTATAGTCTTAGTAATAGAATCCGGTAATTGATACCATTTGGGTACATAATCAGTATATAATACTCCCACTGCTGGGACACAGCACTCCTCTCTGTGAGAGGGAATGAGCCGTAATCTACCACGCGGGCCCAGTGCGGGTTGGTAGATGTCACATGTCTTGGAATTTTTAATTCTAGATATCACTGGCTTCCATTTGTGTCTCTCCATCTTCTAGGTCGTGTAATTCATTTCTGAAGGTTCAGTGTGGGTTTTGTAGATGTCAAATGTCTTGGAATTTTTAGTTCTAGGTACTCGTATCACTGGCTTTCATTTGTGACTTCTAGGTCGCGTATTTCATTTCTGAAGGTGCATGAAAGGCCTTCATGGCTTAATGTACGATGTTCTTCTACTTTGTTCGGTCCTCAGCTTTTTTCAGGGCGGTTCGTAACAGAGTCCAGTGAGGGTCTCGGTCTGACCCGCGCGGTTAGGTGAGCGGCTGCGAAGTCTTTTCCCATCTAGAATAGAATACACTTTATTATGTACACCATATAAATTACAGACATAAATGCAGAAATTTTGCAAAGGGTGACACAATGGGCGGTCTTATCGCTAAGAGCGATCATTTAAAGACAACCTTTGGATGGATTAAAAAGGAATGAAGAAACAAATACTGTTGGTAGTCTGTGGCCATCAACACCAACTTCTCAAGATTATCTGGTTCCCGACGCGCAATGTAACCAAAGTAACCGAGAATCCTTTGGCATTTGAGTACGGAACCTTACAAATACCCAATCAGGAGTAACAGTTTTAAATGTCACACTGAAATCATAAAGGCGAAAGTTTGTGAGTGTGTGTGTGTGAGTTTGTCTGTTTGTTACTTCTTCACTCTCAAAGGGCAAAACCAATGTTGATGAAATTTGGCACACATATAGTTTATAACCAGGATTAACAGATCAAATACTTTTATCCCGATATTCTTACGGGATCGAGACTTATGCGGATGAAACCGCGGGGCGCAGCTAGTTTATAATAATTCATACCTACCTACAATAGCAATACCTTATTACTTTTCCCAGAATAATCCAATGGTTGTTGTGCAGTGAAAAGTAGCATTAGATTTTTGAGAATTTCTTGGAAAATGTACTGACTTTCGTAGCCATATATGTGTACATCGGCTTAGGGTAGAAGGGGAACACACGTCGACGTTGGTCCGACAGTTACTGGAGAGGTTTTCAAATAATACTTATAAAACCTTTTAATACTGCACTTTCTTACCGTGCCAGGTGCAACGGATTTATCTCAAGAGATTTCGATATGAATTTAATTTTGTCATGAAGACTGAGACATTTTTAAAATATTTCTACCATATTCATGACAATATTTTATAGAAAACTAAAACATTACACATTTTACTTTGAGGATAATTTTCTAATATATGCAACGGGAAAGTAATTTTGTTTTAGCGAATTCTCAAATAATAATATTCACATAATCCGGGTGCATGTGTGTGTGTGTGTGTGTGTGTGTGTGTGTGTGTGTGTGTGTGTGTGTGTGTGTGTGTGTGTGTTTGTGCTTTTTGGCTTGAAAGGGGTGTTATTCCGGTTGGAATTATTTAAAAATGGGGTGTTTATTATGACAGGCGTACGTTTATCTCTAAACCTATGCGTGACCGTATTTTCCTCAGATAAGAATGAGGTTATTCTCGCTATTTACAGCTGTTGTAGGGACCTACTAGGTAAAAATAATTTGTTTGGGATAGTATAGGAGTAAACTGTCATTCTTTTTGAAGCGAATTTATTATGGTAAAAAAATCAGTAAGTACATGTCCTCGACTTCATAATGGCGAATCTTATTTTATTTAAATAAAAACAAAAAGCTTTAATTATAATATACAAGCTAACACTAAAATACATATATATATTATATACAAGTATATATATATATATAAAAAGGGAAGAGGCCATTGGCCTTTTAATTATTTCAACAACGCATTAAACAATATTACAATTCACAAAGACACAACAATTACAATTTACAAGCTTACACTAAAAAATTTCTATGTTACTCGTATTATCTACAGAATAGAAGAAGTGGGAAAATTTTATTTTAAAATCAATTACAAATACGGTTCACGTGTATTTCAAAGTGCAGTTTTTAGTGATTATTTATGTCGCTTAGTCGTTTATCACTATAGAAAAACAACAACAAAAAAAAATCCTCATCTCCTTCATAACCACAACGACCCGCCTGCGATTCTAACGACATTCATACGGTCATCGCAGGTCCAGCAAAATAATTGCATAACACACAATCAGATGACTTTTATTTTGACATCTCAACAACATTCATTGGGTTATTTACATTGCTGACCATACAAATGTTTCGAACATATAGAGCAATGGATTAGCAATATCCTTCAAAATGGTTTAGACTGTGATTGATAGTGTGTTACGCAATAAGTGCAGCAGTGCTATTCTGCAAAAATCTCACCGTGAGACCTTAGGTGAAGTGAGTGGGAAGTGAGCTCTGTCATTCCGTAATGGTAGGGATTGGCACTATTAAGTCCTCACTTCACTTATGATTTCACGGTGAGATTTTTACAGAATCTACCGGCTGGTCGGTTTTATAAAATAAATGTATAGAGATTCAAAACACCTAACCAGAATAGCCCCACACAGCACCCGCGCACTCATGTATTTCAATGCAACTTATACGGCTTAGTGATCATTAAGTTCGTACGGACCCGAGTTTCATGGACTTGCAAAGCGAACGACAGGAGTTTCCGTCTATCGTCCTACTTTAGGTTTCAGTTACATAATGTGGAGCTTTCAAATTATTCTATTTGTCAGCACCAGAGGAGTTGGCCTGTACAGCAATAAAGGCTCTCCTCCACAGGTGCGTTATTATCAGTCGATAGTATTGGATGCGTTATTGCGATAATGCGTCCCGATTCCATGCTACACAGCTGCGTTTTTACTCGTATCGTCCGATATATCTAACGTTGCCCGCACTACACGTTACTACGTTATTATCGAAAATGTGTAAGTTGATATGCGTCCTAATACAAAATGTTTGCAGAACTCATATCGGAATATAACAGCACGAAAGAACGCAAGCATCTTACTTCTATTGCGTTGTTATTATTGTAGCAGTGTGTAACTTCATGGCGGACGGCAATAATAAATGTACTGAAAACGGAATAACGCATCCAATAATCATCTGCCTAGCCTTTCCCAACTATGTTGGGATCGGCTTCCAGTCTAACCGGAGCCAGCTGAATACCAGTATTTTACATGGAGCGACTGCCTATCTGACCTCCACGACCCAGTTACTGGGTAATATGATACCATGATACCTCTTGGTAAGACTGGCTGTCAGACTATCGGGCTACTGACGACCCGTAACGAATGTCAAAGATCCACGAAAGACAGCCGGGACCAACGGCTTAACGTGCTTGGCGAGGCACGGAGGGGTCTTGGTATGTGAAGATGGTCACCCATCCATGGACCAAGCGCGGCAAGCGTAGCTTAACCTGCTTGAACGGCCTGTGCGGCTGTTATTACTTAGCCACAATAACGCATCCGATAATATCGACCGATAATAACGCGCCTGTGGGGGAGAGCCTAAAAGCTTATATACAATTTCCGTATGCCCACAAGCGTTAGATTAACTCACTAAAAGTTCGAGATTATTCAGAATGATAGACATAATGTGAAACTGCTAAAATTTAATCAATCTGAGAAGTTTGCCGTTTGTGCCTGACGGTCTCGCTGCACCACAAACATTGCTGTAGCTGTTGCAGTATTCTCCCGTGAGAAATATATTGCACATTTGTTGCATATTGTGTTGAGTGTTACGTGGACCCCACATAATACGTCACGTCCAGCTCCTGTTACCGCTAAGGTCTACACATAGAATGGAAGCCTCTCCAATATTACAGACACAGTTACGAACACTGGTTAGCTGGAAACGGCCATTGTGTAATTTAACGATCGTCGGTTGCTGCGGGAATATTCTGTTGATTTTATTATATCTGGTTGATTCCTGGAACCGTAGAACGTAAGAAGTGCACAAGATACCCGGAGGAGGAGGTTTGTAAGGCTTTTCCTATAAATCGTGAGGAGCTGTTCATATGAATTTACTTTGAGGATAATTTTCTAATACATGTAACGGGAAAGTAATTTTGTTTTAGCGGATTCTCAAATAATAATATTCACATAATCTGGGTGCGTGTTTGTGTGTGTAATTTTCGGCTTGAAAGGGGTGTTATTCCGGTTGGAATTATTTAAAAATGGTGTGTTTATTATGATAGGCGTACGTTTATCTCTGCGTGACCGTATTTTTCTCAGATAAGAATGAGGTTATTCTCGCTATTTACGGCTGTTGTGGAGACCTACTAGGTGAAAATAATTTTGTTGGGATAGGATAGGAGTAAACCGTTATTCCTTTTTGAAACGTATATATTATGGGAAAAAAATCAGTAAGTACATCTCTTCGATTTCATAATGGAGAATGCTCTTTCATTTAAATAAAAACAAAAAGTCTTAATAACAATATACAAGCTACCACTAAAATACATGTATTATAATATACAAGTATATACATATAATATAAGGAGGGAATAATAGCCCATTGGCCATAAAAAAAATCATCCGCATCGCTGTCAATGGGATAAGACTTTTGGGCACTGATCCCATTGACAACGGAATGCCGACCAATTTTTTTATTGTTTTTTTTTTATTTATTGAAAAAAAAAATTAAAGAAACAATTTTGAAGTCGAAATTGTATTCGTCAACTGGTAAAATGTGGGTATGCAATACACTCCTGCCTACCTATGAATACAGGCGTGGTTGTTGTGGTGTTTATTTATATTGATCCCGCGGTTTCACCCGCGAAGTCTCGATCCCGTGAGCATATCAGGTTATAAATTATCTTATGTCTTAATCCTGACCATATTCTACCCATGTGCCAAGCTTTCATCAAAATTTGTGAACTTACAAGAGATTGTGATCTCTTGCAAGTCACCCATAAGACGGATGCTCTTGTCATCCGCTTCTTTCATTTCGTCAGTATATAGTTTTTCTTCTAAATACCTACGTACTTTTTTCTTTTTTTTCTTTCGTTTTTCTCTCATTTAAGATGCGTTCGTTATCATACTCAGTTGTCACTTCGTGAACAATGTGCTATACGTTTTTTCAACCGTAATACAACTACTTTTTGTAAATGCTGTAACGTAGAACTGTTTTAGGTCCCAAATAAATATAATGAAAATAAAAAAAAAAACATCCATTCAGTCGTTTTATCGCGAAAGCGTAACAAACGAACATAAAAAAAATCAAATATTTTCTCTATTATAACAT
This sequence comes from Eremobia ochroleuca, assembly GCA_949629135.1. NCBI lineage: Eukaryota > Metazoa > Arthropoda > Insecta > Lepidoptera > Noctuidae > Eremobia > Eremobia ochroleuca. The sequence goes on from OX451388.1 coordinate 9,396,852, forward strand.
AAGTTTAGGTTATCTCGATACCCAAGCCTAAATGCCTAAGTTCTATTTCTTAGACACATTTGTCTGCTCTATATCCACAGCAGTGGCAGAAAGGCTAGTCGTCGTTGGCACGTGCCACCTAGCTGAATGTTTATTGCATTGAGATTGCGGCATAACTCGGCCTGGTTTATAATAAGTGTGAATGTGAGCGTCTTAGAGAGTAAGTGGGTATAGTTCGGTCAAGGATCAGAAGTTGCGTTTTGAGTGAGTGTTTATTTTTATTTGGTTTAGTACTTTTTCTTTCAACTGTAATTTATGCCTAGAAAAAAGGCTTGTGACATTCGAAACTTCTTGTAATTACAAGCCATTGGAAAAATGATGAACTTCCCTACAAACTCTTATCCTCAATTAAGGATCCCTTAAGGAGGTGGATTTTCAAAAATAATAGACATCATCCATCGCTTTCCATCAGGCGTGATCGAGGTTAAGAGCAGGCCCATTCAGCAATAAAAATATAAAAAATCCTTCCTTAGTGCTCACTTTCGTTATAATATTAGGTTGTCTCATAAATTATTGCTAGTTAAAACCAAATTATTATTCATATTTTTTTATTAATAAAAAACACATGTAATCAATAATTATATAGTCTCCCTCGTTATCTACAACAGTCAGCCATCTACTGGGCAAAATTTGAATACCCTTCTCCCAAAATGAGGCAGGCTGGGACTCGAAAAAATTTCAAGTTCAATTTTAATACTTCCAGACTTTTCGATTTTTTTTCCTAGTAAATGAAATTTAAGAGCTCGAAATAAATAAAAGTCTGAAGGCACAAGATCCGGGCTATACGGTGGATGTGGAACAGTGAGCCATCCTAGCTCCTCCAGCTGTTTATGTGTTAACTTGGCGCAATGAGGTCGTGCGTTGTCATGCAAAAGTTGGACTCCAAGTCGTTTTGGCCGCTTAATTTTTAACATCTCTGCTAGTTTGCGAAGCTGCTGCGTATACAGATTGGCGTTAATAGTCTGATGAGATTCGAGGAGTTCCCAGAAAATCATTCCTTGCCAATCCCAGAAAACAGACACCATAATCTTACGACCGTGTTCATTAAGTTTAGGCTGGGCTAGTGGGTTTTCCCCGCAAGGAATCCAATAGGCATGACGCGTGTTAGTTTCATAATGTATCCAGCTCTCGTCACATGTAATAATGTCCTTGAGAAAGTCTCGTCTGTGCGGACGAAGTAACAAACTTTGACAAATGGCCACACGAACGGCCCGGTCATGGTCCGTTTACGCATGAGGTGTCCAACGTGACATCACTTTGCGATATCCCATCGATTTGAGATAACAATCTATAGTCGCGTGGGATTCTCCAAGCGCCTTCTCTAAATCGCGCGTACTATAGTCTGAATGTAGCTCAAGTTCGTGACGCAAAGCATCTTCATCGAAGCTGGTGGGTCGGCCTGGGCGAGGTTGATCTTCGCAGCTTATATCACCGGTGTCAAAACGCTTGTACCAGAAACGAACAGTCCGATCGCTAGTAGTACCCGGTCCAAATGCAGTGTTAATCTTTTTAGCCGTTTCTGTTGTAGAGACTTTAAGTCGATGCTCATATAGCATAATAGCTCGCAGTTGACGCTGATCCATTGTCACTAAAGACTACTTATTGCGTTGCGTCCGCGCCTATTTATACCCTCATCATAAAAGATACTCATCCTTACTAGAAAGATCTAGATTCGATAAAAATAAAATATGGCAAGAACTTATGAGACAACCTAATATAAGTAACTCTTATGCGTTGTCTATCAGTTATAGTATTGACTGTCAATAATGAATTAATAAATTTTTTTATTTAGTAGATTTTGGCAGGACTCTCCCAGATTTAGCAGCAATAATCACACCAATTGCCAATTTTGATGGTAACCACATTAATAAACGTTTCTAGGTCTTAGCTCGTTTTAAATGTCAAAGCTATCAGGAACCATCAATAGAGGTCAAAGTTCCGTCCCTTGCTTTAACAAGGGAGCACCACATGCAGGTTCCGTGTAGTAGCCTCTTTACACTCCAAATTAATGTTCAAGACTCCTCCATAAACAAGATTTCAAGTAAAAAACAATAGAAAATTGATTATACACAGATTAAAATAACAGTGCAAATAATTGCTTCCTCGTCCAGTACAATTTTTTATTTATGTCTATTAATACCCGTTGAAAAATTGTAGCAGCAATTTGCTTGATTTTCTCTTACAAGTTGCGGAACGGTATTTTTTTCCACCCTCCTTTGCACAACAAAGGGAAAGGGGGTATTTGTAAGCGGCAGTGAGCCGCGACACAGGGCTGGTTTTAATCCAGGATGCCGCTTTGCGTGATGCCTGAGTCAATATAATTTAAAAATGTACGTGCATGACATCTATTTTTAAATGTTTGTTTGATAAGTATATTTAGCCGAGTACGCACTTCGGCGCGATGGAGACAACACGTACAAACGAAAGCATTTTGGTTCTATCCCTGGCCCATGGGCATGTCCAATTTGTTTTTTGTTCCCAGAGATTCTGACAATGTGTGTTAGTGTGGACAAAGGTTTATCATCCAGTAAAGCCAGCATGATACACGAGAACGAACTGAGTTAGTTTTACATTCGTTCTTTCAGTCGGTTTTCATGCTTTCTGAGCTACGCTCTAGTGATCGTATGCAGTGCCGAAGGCTATCTATAGACAGGTCAATCAATATTTGATTGATTGGAAGCAGTTCTATATTCATTAATTCAGAAGTGCCTGACAAGTTGGTCTAATGGTTGCAAAGGTTTCTGCTGAGTGAGGTTTTGGTTTCGATTCCCGGGTGGGGCAAAGGGTTTTTAGTATCAGCCCGGCCGTCTGGATTTTTACCCGGTCAACGGCAATAGGCTAGCCCCCTATTACTTACAAAGCACAGGTCCGTTCCTGCATAGAGTATTGCAGCCACTTATGGGATAGCTCAGCAAAATAACAGCTTTCTGCACTTGACTCGGTGGAACGCAGAGCTAAAAGACTTATAGGCGACGACACGTTGGTAGCTACGCTACACAATCTATCTCATGAGCGTAATGTTGCTTGCCTGTTGGTCTTCTACAGACTGTACATTGGAGAGTATGTGCAGGAGCTCCACGACCTGATCCCATCATCGCCCTTTTACTTTTACTTTGTTGATATCCCGACGAGTCGTACTCAGCGCTTCTCCTACACGTTTATTATGCGCACAGCCAAAGTGTGGAACTCTCTGCCGGCATCTGTATTCCCTCCCACATTTAACCCATCTGCCTTCAAAGCAAGAGTAAACAGGCATCTGCTGGACACGCTCGTTCTATCATAGACCTAACCAACGCTTTCCGTCAGGTATGATCGAGATCAAAGAGCAGGCCCATTTAGCAATAAAAAATTAAAAAAAAAAACTCTTGGGACTTAACTGGCGAAATATGGGTTTACAAACGCCAGCAGATCAAGCTATCCGAAACTATCAAATTTTTCCAGTCAACTTTGAACGTTATGCGATAAAGTTGAAAATCTACTAAAGAAATTTGACAGATAACAAGGTACACCTCTGCGCAAACCTTCGAGGTTTAAAGTCGTGATCCTTTGTTATGTAATTCAGAATATGGTATTCATCCATTTCGTTGTATTTCTTGAGCCCTTACACTTAAGCTAGCTCACCCTATTACCTATTACTAAGAAAAGGAGTGGGTTCGACTGCTGACTATCTATTACCTACCTCGTAAACGTATTGCCTGCAGCTTTCAGTCAGGCGCGGGTTGGTGGCGGTACGTGTAAAAAACGATTAAAATATACTTTGTGACTTGCCAACCACACGAGCCGTCGAAATATTTTTCTGTCCTGTGGAATTTATTTTAAAGTAAAGTAATCTTCACAAATTGTTAATTCACACCACGATAATTTCACCCCATAAGACGTAAAAGACATAAAAATTGGCGACCGTGACAGCACACGAAAAACTAAATTTTTACAAATTGGTTCGTTGAGTCGGCACGTGGCGTGATCCATCGAGACCACAAAAGGCCGAGTTCCCGTCGTGAAGCTGAAACCAACGAACATCCTGAAACCTCGACTGCCGCAACAAACACTATCGAAACTGCAAATCACGCACTTCAAAGGAGAGCAATTCAAAGTTGTAATTCGATGCAAAATATTTTGTATTATTAACTTCAGTAAAATTATATAATATATAACTTTACTGAAGTATATTATATTCTATTTCTATCTATTTTTATCTGATATTTTGCATCGAATTATAACTTTGAATTGCTCTCCTTTGAAGTACGTGATTTGCAGTTTCGATAGTGTTTGTTGCGGCAGTCGACCTATGCATCGGTGGAGCTAAAGTATCGATACTCACATGCGTACACACATCGTCTACAAAAGTAGACTTTAAAGTAATGGAAAGTATAAGTTTACAGGCTCATCGTGAGTACAAAAGCTTTGCTCCCCCCTTCCTGGAATACCCAGACATGATGTTCGTAATATGTTAGTGTAATGAGGGTAGCAGCTAATGAGTTCTGTTTTAAGGGCGATGTTTTGTTTACCTAGTATTGAGGCTATTAGCGTAATTATGTCTGTAATCAGTGAGCAAATGCCTCTATTGTGTAATTAAAAACTAGATAAACGAAGAATGTTTAGCCTACTAATATTATAAATGTGAAAAGGTCATTGGGCACCTTAGTATGGAAACCATACCCATGGCGGACACAAACGAAATATAGCAGAGTGTATTGATATATGGCTCTGATTTACTATGGCATTAGTCACATTAATGTGAGCCACGGGAATCTCGCAAAATTCGTGTTATAAACTGATATAGGGAAGATGAATAAAATGCTAATTCATTAGAATATTTTTTATTCAATTTGATCCAAATCAAGCATAAGATCATTTAAAAAGGCAGCGGGTGCATCTGTTGCTTCCTGATGTCTGGCCCAAGACAGATAATAAACTATCCTTGCGATATGGGCGCAGCTCCCGACAGTGCGGCGGCCATGTATACTTGAGCAGTAATACTCTTCTATACTTTGTCTTCCATGTTGTGTCGGGTTTAACATAATATATGTATAGTACTGTTTCATTCGGATATGACGTGACGAAGGACTGCGCGGAGGGCGGTGAGACAGTGCGCGAGCGCAACGAAACTTGTTCTACCTGTCTAATGTGTGAAAGAGACAGCGTATACATGCCTCTGAACAGTCTGAACATTGGCGCATCCGTGCACCATGCTGTATGGTATCGGAATTCTTTTTATGCCTTTATAAGATTAAATAAAATCCTCTGAAACCGTTTGTTTTATATATTTTTCAAACGATTCTGTACAATTTTCTCCATCGATTTTTAATTAAATAATTATATGCAATGAAAGGTCATATTATTCCCCTTAGTTTAAACCTATTTTGGTTAATGTCCGCCACTCTTCGCTAAGCGGGTCAGATATATTGGAGGTCGCATATTGTATGCCACTGGCTTGTGTATAATCCTATTTACACATGTCTGTCTGATTTTAAATATTCATAGTTACGAGTTGTTTATGTTTTATACTTGTCACTTGCACATAAAAATATGGACCACGAATATATGTTCAACTATCTGACCACTGCTGCTGTTCTTATTATAATCAATTTTCAATAGGTTATGGGCCCAGAATAAAAGGTTAATAAGTTATTGCCCTTTTGCATGCTCTGATAGTGCTAGAGCATAATAAGTTGAGTGGTTTTAATATTAATTGAGTACGATAAGTGTGAAATTTACGAAATTTCAATTATGTCTGCTGAAGGTGGCATAAGTGGAATAAAGAAGCTGAAAGGATCGTCCGACTACCCAAACTGGAAATTCTTGGTGCGAAATTACTTGGAGAATAAAAACTGGTGGGGAGTAATTTCTACAGATGTAGTAAATGCTGACGTAGACCGGCAGGCACGAACGACAATATGCTTGTTGTTAGAACCAGAGTGCTTTACCCACGTATTGAAAATTGATTATAATAAGAACAGCAGCAGTGGTCAGATAGTTGAACATATATTCGTGGTCCATATTTTTATGTGCAAGTGACAAGTATAAAACATAAACAACTCGTAACTATGAATATTTAAAATCAGACAGACATGTGTAAATAGGATTATACACAAGCCAGTGGCATACAATATGCGACCTCCAATACGCCCCCTTAATCTATTACACATGCGTATGATCCCATCTGTACTTGTCAGTACTCGGTACATAAAACTAATTAAATTACTAACACTTCTGTGTCCGTCTGTACTACGCTGTACCCAAAAGTAGAGTACAAAAACAGAAGAAATCTAACAAAATAAGGCATGCATAACGAAATAAAATTTAGAAAAAATTATCTATTACACAAAACACTATTAAAAAACATAACACATCAAAACATCTAACTAGTCATTCGCCCTCTTAATAGAATAATTTGACATGGATAAATCCTTTAAAAATTCTCTAAGCTTCGGGCTGTGAACACTTTTAGTTAAAATGTCCGCTATCATCTTATCAGTTGACATGTACCTTATTTCAACTTTGTTATCCAGTACACACTCACGAATAAAATGATACTTGATGTCTATGTGCTTTGTTCTATTATGCATCATTTTGTTAGCTGCAATTTTATGCGCCGACTGATTGTCATTATAAATTACTACCGCTTTACTATCCACAGCTGTCAAACTGCTCAGTAAACTACGTAAATAAAGAGCTTCCTTCGAAGCTTGACTCAATCCTATGTACTCTGCCTCTGTGGAGGACAAGGATACTGTCGCTTGCTTCCTACTCTCCCATGACACAATATTTTTACCTAGTCTGAAAATTAACCCCGTAAAAGACTTCCTATCAAGTGCCCCTCCCCAATCTGCATCAACGTAGCCTCGTAAGTCTAAATCTCCTGACTTCCTAAAAGTAAGACAAAGGTTAGACGTACCCTTCAAATACCTTAAGATCCGTTTCGCACATTTAAAGTGTATTTCGTCATAACACGAATTAAATTGTGAAAGCACACTTACCGCATGTGCTATGTCTGGTCGCGTATTACAGGCTAAATAGTTTAGACACCCTATTAAGCTTTGATATGGCAGATTGCTATGGGAATTTGTCGATCTTTCTAATTTCATACCGACTTCCATTGGGGTCGAAACTGGTTTGGCGTCTGTCATGTTGAAGTCATTCAAAATATCTAAAATGAACTGTTGCTGATCTAGACAAATTACATCTTTATCTCTTCTCAGCCTCATGCCTAAAACATGCCTAGCCGCGCCTAAATCTTTCACTTTAAACTTGTCAAGCAAATCGGTTTTTAATTTTTGCTTTTCTTGTTCACAATTTCCAAAAATAAAAAGGTCATCTACGTAAATAACGACAATTAACTTCTTATTGTTTTTAAGCTGCTTTTGATACAAACACGGTTCTATTTTTGATTGCACAAAACCTAAATTCAACATTTCTTTGTCTAATTCCTTGAACCAAGCATTCGAAGCTTGTTTCAATCCATACAAAGAACGCTGCAGCTTACATACTCTGGTTTCTTGACCTTTGACTACTGCTCCTTTCGGTTGGAGCATGTAAATATCCTCTTTAATCTTACCATATAAAAACGCGGTCGTGATGTCCCACTGGTCAATAAACCAACCGTATTCAACAGCTAGCGAGAACAATAATCGTAGCGTGGAGCTTCTAACTACAGGAGAATAAGTCTCAGTATAGTCTACACCACATACCTGTGTGAACCCTTTCGCTACTAGTCTAGCCTTGTACTTCGTTACCTTGCCATCGCTATCTCTTTTGATTTTGAACACCCATTTGCACTGGATAGGCTTCTTATCAGCTGGAAGATCCACCAACGTCCAAGTTTGGTTCTCTCTTAGTGACATAAGTTCATCATCTATCGCTTTTTGCCATAAGTCACTATCGGGTCTCGCCAACGCTTCATTAATATTCAATGGATCACCATCAAGAGTGCTCTCCTTGGCATACATAACATTGCATCCGTACCGATCAACTTGTCTGCGTTCTCTTAAAGGATACCTTCTTTCTGATTCAGGTATTATCACTTCCTCTTCAGTCAATACGTCGTCAGGTACTTGCTCTGTTAGTACTGGTTCAGGTCCTATCTCCTCCGATACTTCTATGTTCTCTTCTACAGCATCACGGTACGCATCATCGTGAGTCTCCAAGAGTTCTGATCTGTTTGTTGATCTGTTTGTTAAACTGGAAGGAACAGAATCTGTATTCAGGTTTATGATCACTTCCGACTCTTTCACGTTTTCTTTCTGAAGAAAAACGTTTTCCAGAAATTTGACATCTCTTGCAGTTGTCACTTCACCTGTCTTAGGATTCATCAGACGATAACCCTTCTGATTATCTGGATATCCAATAAAAATCATCGGTTCCGTCTTCATATCCAGTTTACGTCTCTTTTGTTTTGGTATCAATCTATACGCCAAACAACCAAAGATTTTCAGATGACTTACATCCACATCTTTTCCAGTCCAAACCTTCTCTGGTACTGCATTATTCAATGCTTTCGTGGGGCTTCTGTTTTTTAAGTAAACAACAGTATTAACAGCCTCGGCCCAATACTTCTTGCTCAAGTTCGATTCTGACAGTAATGTTCTGGCCTTTTCTATTATAGTCCGATTCGCTCTTTCTGCAACAGAATTTTGTTCCGGCGTGTACGGTACAGTCGTCTGGTGTTTTATACCTGCAGACTTCAAAAATGATTTAAATTTACCATTACAGTACTCTGCGCCGTTGTCAGATCTCAGACATTTAATAGATTTACTAGTCTCATTCTCGACTTCCGCCTTGTATTCACGGAACTTCTCAAAAGTTTCGCTTTTGTTCTTCAAAAAATAAACATGCGTCTTCCGAGTATAATCGTCGATAAATAGAAGAACATACCTCGAACCACTGAACGACGGCTCCTCGATTGGTCCACAAACATCGCTAAAAACCAACTGTAAGACCTCGTTTGCTCTCGTACCTTGGTTTTTAAAAGGACTTTTGCATGTCTTTCCTTCAACACATGGAATACACGGCTCGCATAAATCAGTACTCTTGAATTCCATACCACTTACTAAAACTTTCATTTTATTCATATAATTACGCGATAAATGAGCTAATCTTTTATGCCAAATGTTCGAAATATTTTCATTTTGTTTTGACAATGTCACATTCACGACGTTATTTTTCTTTTCTGTCAATTCATAAATTCCGTCGACCTCTTCACATGTTGCAACCATTCGATTCTTATTTTGAATGATGCAACCTCCTTTGTCAAAATTCATGGAATATTTTTTCTTGGTCAAATCGCTCACCGAAATTAGGTTCATGGATAAATCAGGAACATGTAAAACGTTTTCTAAAATTAATTTTTCGTTTTCGCTGACTTGTGGCTCAGCATTTCCTCGTCCT